>JAEIFK010000682.1:11200000-11567500 GCA_018901825.1 Drosophila funebris
CATCGAGTTGTTGGCCCCAAGCGCGGCCATCATCAGCATCAACATCGACATCGCCGTTCGCACGGTTTCTGTGGTAATGTCGTGTGTGTGTCCTTAAGGCCAATAACGTTGTTAACTGCTTTTGCCATGCCCGCAAAGAGCACGAAAACAGCTTAAACGCCTGCCGCCCGCCTGCAAATCTTTCATACTATGTGTTGTTGTTTACTTGTAATTGCTTTTAACCGTTCACTGAAATCTAAATTTACTGCTTTTATATTATTATAGCGTTAAAGCCTTGAACTGCGTTCCAATATCCTAAACAATACCATTATAAAACAATTATATAACCACCTATAATTCGAAAATGTTCACTAATAACTAAAAAGTCAGCGCTCTACGACAAAGAGAATTATTTAACCAGAAAAAAACGAGCAAAACTGTTTTTCTTATATTACGGATTCTAATATTAAACAACATTTAATCTAATTTTAATGTTTATTGAGTTGCGTGAGAGTCTAAAATGTTTGCTTTGGTTTTCCACAGAAACGGAAGAAACTGAGGAGCAGCTGCTTTCCCAATGGTTTACACTTGTTAACAAGAAAAATGCCCTGCTCCGGCGCCAGATGCAACTGAACATTCTGTAAATAAATACGAGAACCTAATCTTATATTCCTTTGCATTAATTGATATCTTCATTTTCTGATAGTGAGCAAGAAAAGGATCTGGAGCGTAAGTTTACCATGTTGAATCAGGAACTGCGTGCAGCACAATCCGTTGAGGATTGGCGCAAGACGGAGGTGCAACGTGAGAAGGAACGCTTGCTGTTGGAGGAGCTGGTGACCATTGTGGATAAACGAGATCAGCTGGTGCAGCATTTGCACAATCAAGAAATTGCGTAAGTGATATTGTTAATAATAATATTGATAGAGCTATACGAGATAATAATCCATTTGATCCAACGATAGCATTGAGGATGATCACGAAATAGCGCGGGAACTTGAGCAAGTGGACATAAGCGGAGGCAAAGAGAAGTGCAGTATTCAATAGGCAATGCACTTGAATATGACTGGAGATAATACCTATATAATGATAAGTAGTAATGGCGCTACAAGTGTGTGTATTAACTAATACATATACTAAATAATAATGAAGTGGAAGGAATATTTTACAACTTTTGCAGACTGAAAGCAAATGGGTTGAAAAGAAAGAAACAATTAAATACAACAGACAACATTTGTTATATTTATATATAACAAATATTAACAACAAATAAAGACGTCCGATAGAAAACTAAGCAAATTTCAAATTTCATACAATTCGTAATCATTGTTGAACTTAAACAAGATATTGTCATGTAAATTTGAAAACCACACTTTTAAATAATCTATCTGTAAATTATCAAAATTTGTATTTTGTGCCATTGCATATTATTTTCAATTGCTTTACGTTTATTTTCCAAAATGAACACAAAGAAAGACCCAACCCAATTGTGAATTAAATTTATGCATAGTATTTTTATTTTAATTAAGCTTATTTATGTGTTAAGCACTAAACGGAAACGCTTCATCCCTAAGAATATATATAGACGGAAACAATGTTTTGTACAGAAACTGGTCTTATTTAGTTTGTACCCTAATCTTATTTGACTATTTAATGGTGGTTTACTTACAAGTATATTTATATTTATGTATGTATTACAATTGTGTAATTGGCGTTAAGTTAGACCATGCTTGAACCGAATGAACCTTTCAATAATACAATTTGATATGTATGTATAATTAAATATAGATGGCAAATAAATATGCGTTAATTGCGTAAATAAATTATACACCAACAAAATTGTTTACTTCGAATTCAAATCTAACATTAACATTTCAACATTACAGTGTGTAGGACTGTTAACTATTAGCAGATGCCTGGGCTGTTGCTGTTCCTTTCGAAGTATCGATATAAACTAGCTATCGCGTTGTTATATCGTATTTTCTATTCAGTGTTGATATCGCATATGTGGTATTTTGTGTCATTATTAGTACTTATCGTTTTAAAAATAATTTTTGGGAAACTTTGTATATTCTGTGTGGGTTACACTGCTTTCATAGCGACGTCGGAACGGTCACACTGCATACGTAGCGACGTCGGAACACGCATGTCAGCAAATTTGTTACGAGCACAAAAAGTTAAATTATTAATTCTACAGAGCTCATATTAATATTTATACGTGAATAGATGTTGAAAACAGACCGAGTCGCGCGAGTGTTTGTTGTGTGTAAAGAGAAATTTTTAATTAGCTTGCAATAATCATTGTTACAAGTGAAATAGAAAAATTCCGACGGAGGGCCCAAGCATACACACACACACAATCGCACCATAGACGTACATACACGTATGTACATTTATGCACGCGAGTGAAAATTGCAAAGGCAATTGAAAAGCGCGTGTGTGTGTGAGTGTCTTTAAAGTAATAATTAAATACTCACCTTGCCACACAGCTGCAGAGTCAAGTATTAGTGCCTAAGCTATAGTTTTTTTTTGTTGATTCCACGTTTGCCGCCCGCTCATACAGAAAATGCCGCTTCTTGCCTATAAAGAAAGCCACATTCTCAGCCCCCCAGCAGCTGCGCAAGCTTAGCGAACACAAATACTCATGCTTTAGCGCTAGCCTGCTGGATCCTTTGCTGCAGCCCTGGTGGAATTGGTTGGTCGCCCAAACGCCCCTCTGGCTGGCGCCCAATCTAATCACAATCGTCGGTTTAATACTCAACATTGTCACAACGTTGATATTAATTTGGTAAGTTCAAATTTGTTTTTTTGTTTGTTTTTAATCTGCTTTCTATCATACGTTATGCACACCATCTACCTATGTATACCTGTATGTACATATATGGAGTGTAATTCAATTTCAAACGCGTGATTGTATGATTCCTGGTATGGCGTGTTTGTGTCCAACCGGTGTATGACACACACACTGTGACATACATTTTGCAATACTTCCGCAAGGAAACAGCACTAGGTGTGAGGATACTTAATGAGCGTGTTTGTCTATATAAAAGAGTGCAATGTGACGCTAAGCAAATAAGAATACCCTACATTTGCTACTTTTATTATTTTAAGATCATTTTCGCGTATCTGTATGTGTGTATGTAATCGCAGCAACCTCGTACATGAAATGTACTCTGCATAAATAGGTTGTTTTTATTTGGTAGAATTGCTGTTTAGTATTTTTTATTGAAATTGTATTGGATTCTGATTGGACTCTATTGGATATGAGTTGGAACACTTGCCGGTTATTATACTTAAATGGATCTGGTAAAAATGGTAATTATATCTATTTTGGGAATGCAGCATTCTGCTGAAAAATACGACGAACTTTATCGAAATATATGTATAATTAATTTGTAAAATAGGCGTTATAATGCATCATTATTGCTTATATAAAAATACATAAAAGCTGAGAGGGCTTTAGTCATATGAGGATGAGAGCATAGCCATTGCTTATATACCGGGCATATATAGTGTATAAAGTGTATTAAATCAATTGATTATCCTGTTAAATAATTTAGTCAGGGTAGAACATTGTTCTTGTGGCTCTTTCTAGTTCAAACCATAGCCAAATACTCGAACTCGAACGAATCGTTTCATAATGCATAACTACCGCCGTATCGCCGTATCATAACAAGCGGCGGGACAAGTGTTGTACTATATACATAGTTGGCGGGATGTCTCAGATAAGATAGTGACGGAACGAAGCACTGTCGTTACAAATAATTTCTAATATATATTTCTAATTTATATTCATTTAGATAACTTGATTATTGCGGCAAACGCTTGAGATAAAACTATGGCATTGCTCTGATTTGATTATGCGATGGTTATGTTATTTAATGGATGTTGTATTAAATATGCCCTGTAGTTTGTAGCCTTTTGACCCTAATTCGATTAATTGCCATGCTGATTATTATTTACCTTCGTAATATTCAATACCCATGGAATTCTTGAGGCTCACATGTGTCGCTTACGCACATGAAGCTCAATTTAATTAACCCCCCGTGTCCAACAGTATTTGCAGTATTGTTTGCAATTGATTATTGCTTTGATTGAATTAAGTGAAAATTTGCATTTCTAATTGATTTCCATTATGTAAATAAAAAGGCCACAAATGACAATTGTGTGATTTTAAAAGTATAACATTTGCACTGCTCAAATATGTTTACATACAGTGAGAGCTCTCTACTAACGAATAGTTTTCCCAGGTCTTTCATACTTTCGCTGGCAAAGAATAGATGTGTGAGTTTTACAGCTGTAATTCGAGTAAAAGTGTATAGTATATCGCAATTCAGTCCAGAACTTTCTTAGGTACTTGTTTTCACACTCATATTCGCATAAATCTCTGTCGCTTAAGCCTTGATTTACTCAAATGAATGCTAATTTTTGAGCAGGCTTCAAATTTCTAACCTGCAACGAACAAAATTTGCATCTTAATTGTGAACTTCGCATATAAACAATCAAATCACAAAACCTCAAGCTGTACGCGGTAAATGGATAGTTTTACAAAACAAAAAAAAATGCAAATTATCCGAGAAAATTGTACGATTCAAGAACAACAAGAACTCAAAGCCACAAATTGTGCTGAATCTCGCATTTATTATTATGAACTGCTGTTCTATACCCTGCAATGTTTTGGGTTGAAGAAACATTTGAATAAATACGCATAATGACATAATAAATATATTTTATAGAGATTTATTTTAGTACTGTGAAAAGCGCCAAAGTCGACTTGTTAAATTTTAAAATTAATGTGCAAATTTTGCAATTAAAACGAAACAAAACAAACAAAAATAAGCAATAAACTTGTCGCACAGTTGACCTTTGACAATTTTGAATTAAAAATAACGCTTGTTGCCCACTGTGCGCTATTGGAATCGCGCTGCTCTAAGTACGTATGTGTGTAGGTGTGTGTGAGTGTGTCTGTGTCTGTCTGCGTGTTTGTGTGCGCACTTTAGACCTAACTACAATGAGGGAACCTTCTAATCGTACACTCTCTACTAGAAGACTCTTGGTTTGGTTTGTGTATTTAAGGTCGCTTTATCAGTAAATTACTATAAAGCTGCTACAGCTGCTGTCTAGGGATTTGATCTCATTTCAAATTCGATGACACTAAACAATTAGCTAAGAATATGCTCATCACGCGATTCTATGCAACGTCACAGCTGGAATAAATAAATCAAACGAAACGAAGTTAGTTCAAGTTAGTGCTACAATTTGAAATATATAGAGATAAAGATTATATATATACTTGAGCAGTACGACGAGCTGAGTCGATATGGCCATGTGCGTCTGTTTCTATGCAAACAAGTCTCACTTTCTATTGAAGTTATCTAATGAAGAAGTTTACTATAGATCTGGCTCGGATAACTATGTCATATAGCTGCCATAGGAGCACTCGGTAGAATTCCTTGTTTAGCCAAATATATCAACCAATCTCACTCATGGAGTAACTTGTATTGTCTTTCACATGCTGACCAAGTTAAATACAAATCCAGCCACATCAGCTGGCTATAACATATAGTTTTTATCTACAATCTGATATTGTTTCCTTGAGAGGAATTAAATCCCTGCTCAATGTAATTTATAATTACAACAATACATTTTATATATTTTCTATTTATTATATATTCTAAATTTATTATTCCTAATTTCTAATATTTGCTCTGTCCACTTGCAGCTATAGTCCAAATGGCATTGAGCCACCACCACGCTGGACCTGCTTTCTGTGTGCTCTCGGTCTGTTCGTTTATCAGAGTCTGGACTCCATTGATGGCAAGCAGGCGCGTCGCACGAACACCTCATCGCCACTAGGCGAACTCTTCGATCATGGCTGTGACTCCATCTCGACTATATTTGTTGCGCTATCCGCGTGCATATCCTGCCAATTGGGTCACTATCCCAACTGGCTATTCTTTCAGGTAAGTAACGCTCTATAAATTATCTAATGATCCGTTGATATTTACAACTTTTGCATTTGCTTGCAGTGTTTCTGTGCTATTGCGCTTTTCTATTGCGCTCATTGGCAGACGTATGTATCTGGGACGATGCGCTTTGGCCGCATTGATGTGACGGAGGCGCAGTTTTCCATTATCGCCATACATCTGGTGTCGGCTGCCCTAGGTCCTGAAATCTGGTTGACCAAGGTAAGTTCGTCCAGCTGGAGATTAGTTATAGGAATTCCTAACAATAACATTGATTTCAGAAGTTATGCGCGTTTTTTTGTTCTTTCTATTTATTAGTTTATTAAGTTTATGCTAAACTAGTCTAAATTTCTTAAAGTTTTATTTTGTTAATTTCCTTCTTTTTTGTTTTAATTTGAATTGAATTGAATTATGCAAGTCTGAAGTTACAGCTCGTCGCGTTTTTCATAGGCTTGAGTTAAAGCTCTTTGAAAGTAATAGTAGATGATGCTAATGATATATATATTTAATTCTGTACTTGAGGCTAAGTACCCGTTAGTCTACTAATTATAATCGAGTTGTCTGCGATTCGGTTTATTGAGCTAGTTTCTTAGTTTGTTTTTGCAGAGTTTGCTACGTTTTGATTTCGTTAATAAGCATGAGAGTTATCAAAGATCACAATACATCATTATTCAAATCGTACATAGAGTAAAACAAACATTAAACCCTTTTACATTATCAAGAATCATTTCTAAACAATTTCCACTCAGATTTAGGGATTTGAAATCAAGGGATTCGAATTGTTCGGTTCGGTTTTCGAACTTTTTACGTAACACATTAGTTTGATTCGACTTATAGTTTTGTTTATTATTTAAATTCATGTTCGTATTATGTTGTTTAACAAACAAAGTGTACAATAACTCGCTCATTATTTCAATTATTTAATTGACATTTGCTGTAATCACAAATACTTCTGATTCGACTGTTTCAAATAACTGGAATTTAATCATTTGTTCGGAGTTAAAAACTAGCTCGAATCAGAACCAAATCAGCACATATCCTGTACATATATGTACTATAACGAAATCTATATAGAGAATTACATATATATATATATGTTTAGGCAATAAATGCAGAAACACACATTGTAATCGTCTTATACTTAATACCTTTTACTTTTATGTTACATATTCAAATGCGTGCCACTTGCCACAAAACAATGCAAAATGCCTAATCTTCTACTACTAAACACAACAACAATTTTAAAATCATACACACACACACACGCAATCTATGTAAACACAGATTGGCATTGGCAATATTGAGCTTTGGGCTGGTCCAGCTGTAACGACCATTGTGTGTGGTGTGCTCTCCCTAACATATGTATTTTCCGTCGTTGTGGCCGGTGGTGTTGGCAAAAATGGCTCCACAGTTGCTGTAAGTCCTAAACACACACACACACAAACATACACACACAACAAAGAAAGTTGTTTAAAACAACACTTTCTATACACAATTATACTCCAGGCACAGAGGAATGTCATGAATGTTCAGAAGTTTCAAAAATAATAAATATATATATAAATATATAAATAATATATATATGTATATATTATATTTGTTTTATCAAATTAATTTAATAAATTTAATAAAAAATTAAAATGCAGTAGAATTATTTTATTTTAAATAACTGACTGAATTAAATATAAAAATTGTTTTATTTAAAACGTAATCAGTTATTTATAAATATTTCTAGCTAGAAAAATTGTTATATAAATATATTTATTAGCGGTTAACAATTTCTCAGATTTTGCTGTATTAATTAAACATATTATTTATTTAATTAATTATTTAAATATTACAAATAATTTGGAATAAATTAATATCAGTTATCTATTAATATTCCAATAAATTCTATAATTAATAGATTTCATTTATTTATTTTTTGGTATATAAACTGATGTTCAGTTCATCATTATTTATGATTATTTTAAACCGCTGTTCCACTGATTTCTCATATTAAATTAAATATTTGTTATTTGTTATTCATATACCCAACGTTCTAAAATATTTAATATATTTATAAACAAAAAGATCTTCCTAACATTTCATGCTCTTCTGTGACACAACTCAAACACAAACAAACCACAATAACAAAAAAGACACACACAACAAAAACTATTTTGGCTCTAGACTCGAAATAAAAATAAAATATATATAAAACTTTAACAAAAACAAAAGAAATATAAATAAATTTACACATTATAATTTTCTTCAAGCGGCTGTTTTGTAGGTGCGTGACGTCAGGTCCTTCTAATTCTCTATCACTCCAATTCCCCATGCTTGCCTTTAACTATCTACTACATCTACTACTTACTAAATATCTTTATATATATATATTTCTATATATTATTAACTTGTTTCCTTGTTGTTGTTGTTATTGTTATCTGGCTTCATAGATTGCTGCTTCTACGCCATGTGATTTAACACATAAAATCGTTATAGTCCTCTTTCCTATATATATATACTATATATGTTGACTTCTTCTTGGCATGCTCCTTAAATTGCTTAATGCGCAAACTCAAAATTCGGTGTGAAATATGATTAAATATTCTTAAAAGTTGTACTCGCAATTATTTATCGAATTTATGTATGTCTTATCTACTCTTACGCATTAATTTATTTATCTAAATCGTTGGTTTCGGGCTGTAAATTTAGTTCTTAGTTTGTTATCTTTATACGATTAAGTTTTCTCTTTAGGCATAGTCTTTAAGTTTGACTAGACGACTGTGAATGTTGCTAGTCGATAACTTAACTTGTTTATACCATATACCCATTAATAATCGAACTGAAGGGTTTAATAACATTATGTTTATCAATGTAACAGTCTGAATAAGTTATCATACCTAAATATCATCATTTAATATCTGTCTGTCTGATTTAGTAAGTCTCATTTAATTATAAAAGAATCGATTATAGTCGGGAAATATGAAGAAATCGAGATTTAACTGGGTACAGGGTATCTGCTTGTCGAGCACACTCGATTAGAGCATTGTCTTTCTTTATTTATTAACATTGATAGTGTAATTTATAAACATACTATCGAGATCGCAATCAAACAGTCGACTTAAGAAAAAGAATCGATACTAAACTTAAGTCGATTGTTTGCATTGCTGATTGATTGATCGATTGATTGATTGAGCAATCATTTCGCCCTTTTGTCCTTTAATATTTGCTCACCAATTGTTATGTTTTGTTTATCGTTTTTATTGTTATCGATTTTTCTTTTGTTTTGTTCTGTGATCTCTTTTCATTTTACAATAGATACCAATCGTGGGCGTTTCATGGAATTATACAATATTAGTATTTATTACACTCGGTTATTCCTTGAATATAATCAATTTTCTAAAAATGTTTATTGAAGGCGGCAGTGGCAAAAACGGCTCATCAGTTGCTGTAAGCATTGCAATCCATATAAGAAACAACAAACAAAATTTGTTGCAAACCCCAAAATTGTAACCATTTGACTTACTAATCGTACTAAATTATATAATGAACATATTCGTACTAAAACAACAATAAATACATCTGCTAGATTGACTAATTAGTATATCTCTCTCACATTTTGGCACTCGGACGCTGGGATTCTCCTTGGTTTTCTCTGGGTTTCTCTACCAATATCCAATATCTCTCAGCAACTTGAATAACATTTATTTGTTTGGTTTAATGGAGTGTACTAGTTGACTAGTTGAGGGATTCGGAATAACATATCCATTTACTTTGGTAGCATGCGATTTTGATTAATTGAAATCATCACATTGAACATTTATAGATTTACTCATATTTCATTTGGTTTTCAATTAACTCTTCTCGTCATTTTCATCAATTAAGTTTATCGTTTTTATCAGGCATTTTCAATATTATCCCATTATTCCATTAATCTCTCTCCGTTTCTTCTGCAAATATATATTAATAATTTAGAAACGTAGAAAAGCATTCCAAATATTATTTACTTTGTTTCCCAAATGTAAAAAACTTCTGAAATGAATTTATTTAATTTCTATTGCATCTCTTTATATATACATAAATATACAATATTTCTATATTTTTAAATGTTTCCAAATCCAAAATTAATGCGTAATTTTTCTTTCTTTCTTTAACCAAATCAATATATCAATATTGAATGAATATAATACAAAAATTTAAACGCAAAAAATTCGCAAATTTCATCAGGTGCCATATCTTGAATGTGAAACACGTTTCTTGCCATTGTATTTCGCCAGTGGAATTGATTTGAGTTTAGTATTACGTTACTCAAAATCCATTTTGAACGAGGGCTGTGGCAAAAATGGATCATCTGTTGCAGTAAGATATGATATGATTTGATTTGATTTCATTTCATTTATAAAAAGTATGGCACAACACACAGAGACATGCGAATTTGGTTAGACAAGTAGTTGATCTTGGGCTAGAGCAATATGCAATTGCCAATTGTTAATCATTCTCTTATCATACCCTTATAGAGGAGTATATTATGAACGATGTCCGCTGTTGTCTGTTTAACGATTTCGCGTCTCAAACCATTAACAATTCCTTCAACTACAAGGGTATTCTGACTTTGGCACTCCGAAGATATTTGTTCATTTGTATTTTAACTATTTTGATGCCCTGTACTGTTCAACTAGCATGTCCGTCTGTTGATCTTACGAAATACTACCATTTATTTAATATATATTTAATAAAAAAACAAAAGTTATTCATAAAAGATCAAATTACTTGCCTTACAGGGTATCTGCAAGTCGGGCACTACCGTCTTTAACGCTCTTGTTCATCACTTACGCTACCTGTAACTATTTAACGTATCCTATGTATATGTATATTTGTTGCTCCTCCTGTTTGTTATTGTTAAATCATTTGGTGTCTTGAACGATTTGTCTTGTCGATTAACTTTTCTATAAATTACTCGTTTCTACTGGTTTCTACAAACGATCCGCACACACACACACACACACCTACACCTACACCCACCCACACACTTACCTACAAACACCCATCCATCCATACGAAGCAAATAGCGCTTGACCATGTAATTAAAACATAAACAATTAATGATAAAGCCAAAAGAATTTTTGTTTTTTGGTCAAATGTTATTCTGATTGTGATGTTGCAAATTGTGTGTGTCCCTAAACATGTGCTCAGCATAGTTAACAGTCACAGTTTGCAAGCTCACAGTAGAGCCATATGTAAATAAAATGTAATTAATCGATTTCTCTTTCATTTACCCAACCTCCACCCACCGCTACAGGGAACTAGCGTGCTGTCGCCTAGCATACCTCTTACTCTGGTCGTGCTGCCGGCTCTGATAATAGCCCAGAAGTCACCAGAGAACATATTCACGGAGCACGCTTCCGTTTATATATTAGCTTTCGGCATGGTTGCGGCTAAGATAACCAACAAGTTGGTGGTAAGCATTTTGGGGATTTGGTTGGGGTTAAACTGATTAATATATGGTAATGTGTTTTCATTCTTTTAGATTGCACACATGACCAAGGCGGAGATGGAGTATCTGGACTGGTCGCTCTTGGGTCCGGCACTATTGTTCCTGAATCAGTACTTTAATTGTATTATACCAGAGGTTTGGTTGCTTTGGTTTGCACTCGCCTGGGGCACACAGGATCTATTGCGTTATTGTGCCCAGGTTTGCCTCGAGATCTGTCAGCATCTGCGCATCGATCTGTTTAGAATACCCTACAGCCCAAAGGGCTCGATCACAACATCGGTGGGTAGCCAGAGTAACTTTGGAGCCGACAAGAATGGTGGTGCCTCGCATCGGAAGTCGAAGAGCAAAGCGCACTAGAACTGGATGTGGCGCAATGGTTTCATTTAATTTAACTAGTTTCCTTTTACAAAGATTTACGGGCGTTAGCGCAAGTTTAACAAATTTTAAACTCAACCCAACAAAATTTACCGTCTAAATGTTAAAGTAAACAAATTATAGCATAATTAATTTACAAAAATGTTGTTAAAACCAAAAGAAAATAATGAGAACTGGAGGCATACCGATATATATCAATTATATGCTAATATATATTATGTATATAAATATATTTTATATAATTGTGTAAATTGTAATCATACAATAATGTAGTCTGCAGTATTTTTTACTGCGCTAAATGTAATTTAGTGCAAAAACAGAAAACACGAAACCAATCATAAGAACAACATAAACAAATGCCAAAAAATCCAAAAAAAAAAAGAAAAGAACAAAAACTAAACAAAATCCAACTTCAACTTTTTTGGTGTGCAAACAGCTCAATTTACGGTTAAGTCTAGAGCAAATACAACTGTCTAAATTTAGTCAGGGCGTTTAGTCCAAGTCAAACATGAAGAACATCATAGACTAATGATTTTGTTGTTTTTTTTTTTTTTTTGGGTTAATCGCTGTTTCATTATTTAGTTTTTATTGAGCCATCGCCTGAATCGAAATGATCTATTTAAATCATTTAAACTATTATAACTATTATATATTTCGCTGATAGAAATATTAGCGCTAAAAGAAATTGAAAATAATATGGAATGCACATAATGTTACATAAATCTATGTGGGAATTATGCATACAAAGACCTATAGACATTCTAAATGGTAACTCATTTCAAAAAGCACATTTATATTATTATATTGTGAAACAATTGATTTCGACATTAAGCATATGAGAAGATTAAAATTGCTATTCTGTAAAGACATCAACCCGTTGAATACTGAGCCTATGTTCTTATTGATAAACACAGCATAAAATTTTAGAATAAAACAAAACAAATAAAAAAAACAACAAAGCATTTTTATTGTAATTTAATTATTTGTTTCATAGTATGGCAAAAATACATATATTTACAGAACAATCAAATGTTAATCTTTAAAGAAGTCAATGAATTGATTTGGAACGCACAAAACAGAATAATAAAGAAATTAGATATAAATTGTGTAATACTTAATAATACCAAATAGAGGCATCTCATCTTAGTTATTACCATAGGTTCTGCAGAAGTATGCAACGAGTGCCATGTCACGGACTTCGAGGGTTACACGACCCCGGTATTGGGTCAGCAGATAGGCATCCTCAAAACGCTGGGTTAGATACAATTCGGTCGAGGTCTGTAAGGCCTCTAGAGCACCCACGGTTATCTTAAACACTGCTATGGTATGCTCACACATTATTTCACGCACCAGACGCGAAAAGGGTAAGCGCGGTATCAGAAATCGATCACTTTCCTGCAAGCGCTGTATCTCCCGTTGTAGCTTAACTAGTCGGTGCTCTGGCCGTTTTTGTTTGCGTCTCGTTATTGGTTTTGGTGCTTGCCGCTGCTGTGGCTCCTGTACTTCTTTTGCTGTATTACGATTCGAGGTATCTTTAACAAACTTCTGCTGAGTCGGCCTATCGGATAACTGCCGAGATGGCGAAGCTGCTGGTGGCTGGTTCTCCTCATCATCATCGTCGTCATAAGAGTCCGAATCGTGCTGACGACTCCTTTGAGGCTTGTTCATTGTAGAGCTTGGGTGACGTTTAGCCGTTGTGTTTAAATTTGTCAAATTACTGGTGGTAAATTCCAAGCCGTAGTCGGTTTCATCTTGGTGTTCCGGTGATTGAAATGCTTCGTTATCATCTGAAGCACTTGAAACTGGTTTAGGCTGTACTTTGGCTTTGGCTTTGGTTTTGCTTGCAGCTTTTGCTTTTCGGGGTCGCATTTTAACACACGTCGATATTTCTTCCTACTCTAAGATAAACTAAAATGTTTTTATTAAGTATACAAATCTTGTTGGCGCCTTTTTTATACATAGCATTTCTGAGTGTTGATTAACGTTAAAAAAACAAGTAGTCTTATGGTATTTAAATACCAATATTGCAGCAGGGTAACCACCTTACAAGTTAAGTTATGAAAATTCGAATGTCAGCGGCTTAAACCATACATTTATTTAACCATTTTGGTTAAGGCAAGGACCATAGTCAATATAGATGCCTGTCTGCCTGTCAATTTCCAAGATAAATTATATTTGAGTTCTTTAAGCTTAGGAAATTCAAATCAAAAGATTTCGCTTTTAATCAACTCTATATTTCAGTCGCTTCAGCCCTAGTATTCAGTATTTAAATACTGCCAA
This sequence comes from Drosophila funebris, assembly GCA_018901825.1. NCBI lineage: Eukaryota > Metazoa > Arthropoda > Insecta > Diptera > Drosophilidae > Drosophila > Drosophila funebris. The sequence continues at coordinate 11,214,080 of JAEIFK010000682.1, forward strand.
AATAGACAGATTTTAACACGTCGTGTGTGTGTGTGCGGGATTTGTTTATTTATTTATTAAAATTAATGCTAATAGAATATGTCCGACGAAAATAATCATGGCCGAGAATACACATTGGAGGCTGACTCCGAACTACGTTTCGAAATAGAGCAAAAAGACGCCAAGGTTCTGGTTACGGTATGTTGATTTTATATTGTATACCTTTTGACTGGCGAAATAAAAACATATTTGTGTATTTTGTCACACTTTAGCTAGTCAGTGGTTTTGCTGAACTCTTTGGAACAGAATTGGTAAAGAAAAAGAAATATGAGTTTGGTGTGGGCGCCAAAGTGGCTATATTTACCTACCAAGGCTGTGTATTGCTCGTGTCTGGCAAAATGGATGTGTGCTACATGTCCAAAGAGACTCCGATGGTGCAATATGTGAACTGTCACGCCGCCCTGGAGCAGTTTCGAAACGAGGCCGAGGAACGAGACAAGCGAGGACCTGTTGTAATGGTTGTTGGGCCCATGGATGTGGGAAAGAGTACACTGTGTCGCATTCTGTTGAATTATGCGGTACGCGTAGGTAGACGACCGCTTTACGCTGATCTTGACGTTGGCCAGGGGGGCCATATCCATATCTGGCAATATTGCAACCATTCTAATTGAAAGACCCGCCAGCATTGAGGAGGGATTCGCAAAGACAGCACCCTTGGTTTATCACTTCGGGCACAAAAGCCCTAGTGGGAATAGTGTACTTTACAACGCGGTTGTATCGAAAATGGCCGAAGTCACACTTCAATCGATGGACTCCAATAAGCGCAGTGAGTTAAACAATGATTAAGTGAACTAAACAAATGTTAAAGAACTCATCAATTTCAGCTAAAAGCTCAGGCATCATTATCAACACCTGCGGCTGGGTGAAGGGCTCCGGCTATGAGCATTTGTTGCATTCCGCGCGTGCCTATCGCGCCCGTGCTATATTCGTTTTGGATCAAGAGCGTTTGTACAATGATTTATTGCGCGATGTTCCATCTAACGTACATGTTGTTCTGCTGCCCAAAAGCGGTGGCGTTGTGGAGCGCAGCAAGGGACTGCGTCACGAATCTCGCGAGCAACGTATCAAGGAATACTTTTATGGAAATACGCGTACGCCTTTCTATCCATTCTCGTTTGAGGTTAAGTTCCAGGACCTTCGCCTGTTCAAAATTGGCGCTCCTCCATTACCCGATTCATGTATGCCCATTGGCATGAAAGCAGAGGATAATAAAAAGAAGGTTGTGGCTGTAACGCCCACGCAAGCGCTCCTGCATCACATTCTCACACTGAGCTTTGCTGAGTCTACTGATGACGATGTCATTGGCACTAATATTGCCGGATTTTGTTGTGTGTAAGTTTCTCTCAACTGATTTTCCACAGTTCTGCATTCATCATTAATTTCTTTTAGCACTGATGTCGACATGGAGCGGCAATCGGTTATGCTCTTATCACCGCAACCGCGACCGTTGCCGCCAAATTCGCTGCTCTTGTGGTCGGAGTTGCAATTTATGGACAACCATGCCTAGCATTTGCATAATTTAGTCTGAATGCAGTTGTGTTATACGTTTAAGAAATTTAAATAAAGTTAAAAGTATAAAATTATACAAAAATAAATATAAATTTTTAAACTATCCACTTGATTCCGCAGTTTTCGTTTGTAGCTGATAAAATATTTTTTAAATTCCAGATCTGAAATGAAGTTAGCAGCACATTAACTATGTTGCGTGCCATTTTGAGTTTAACAGAATAGCAACTTTGCTTATATCGAACTACTAGCTCGAGAAATATTAGAATAACTGAAATTATATTATTACTTACTCGATATCAATAAGTTCCGTAATACCGTATGTACTCATTTTAATCTTTAAGATACTATACAACGATTCTTCCAAATAAAATACAATCGTCATTAGATAAATAATTTAAATGTTGGCTCTTCACGAGAAAAAACCAGTTCGATAGTTTTTATCATTTGCTGTTAATAACAGTTTAGAAAATGTTAATGTTCTTGTCGATGTTAGGCATGCTGAATTGCTGAATTGATTTCAGACTGTAGTATCGAGTAGCATCGGGCATGGACTAGAAGCATCACAAGTTTTAATTAAGTAAATTTGTACAAATAAATAGCAACAAAATGGCTACCTATTCGTGGGAATGTTGTTTTGAACAGTGTCGTGTTGCGTTATAATATTTATTATTCATGGCACCAGCAATTATCGATTAAAATATGTAGATAGCGTTTAAAGTCGTGTGTGTCGGTCAAAGTATAAAAAACCAAATCCAAACGAGTGTAATATTTACACATATCTAAATCGGACGTACGGGACGGACACCGTGTAGCTAAATTTATGGCGTGCTAAAAGACATGCACAGCGCCTGTCGTTGATCATTGGTTTGTTTTGGTTTTGGTAAATTTTCCATTCCGAAAATGAATCGTACGATGGACAACTGTGACATTTGCCGGCTTGTTGCGCCAATATTTTAATAGAAGAACCCCAAAAAGACCAACTCTATTTCCACTTAGTATTACAGTGACGCAATGCTTATCGCGTGCCAGTGCCAATTACAACAATCACAACAACAACATGAAGAGTGAGACAACAACGTGAGACTCTCTCCACACAAACAAAACGGAATACCTGCATTTTAAATTTCTGTCGGGCTTCTTGCAGTTGTCGCAACATCTTCGTGTGCATGCGTGTGTGTCTGTGTTAGTTATGTTTTCTGCGATACGATAAACACGGTAAATATTTGTGCTTAGCAAATGAGAAACGATTCTGTTTAGCGCAACGACCATAATTTGCTCAAAGTTTCGTTCATTCCAAATGTCTTTAGGGCTTTGAGCCGGCGCTTGTAAAATGGCTCGTGGGCCATATACAAGTCATCATACTAATATTAAGCTCAAACAATTGTGCCAAATTACGACGATAAAGTGTGTAAACAATAATAGCCGTGACTATCGCCATCTTAGCTATGCGATAAGCTTTCTACTCATCATTTGCTCCTGCATCTCAAACAGTTGGCAGTATAAAAATGGTAAGTGCATTAACTCTTTTCTTCTATTTCGCTGTTAAAGAACAAAAATCGATATTCAGTTGATGGCTTTTTGATTAATTCGAATTGAAATTGAGGGGGAGTAAAGCACAAGTTCATTAACACTCAATGTACACATGTACATACGATTTACAGCAACAGTCGAAGAACAAGCAGTGAAAGACATTATTCTCTCCCTTACACTCTCTTTCTCTGTTCCTCACACTTTATATATATTTATAGTGTGTGTAGGTGTTGTAATTGTGGTTTCTGTTGCATTTTTACGCTTCTCTTTTGCTCCGTTACTGCGCTCTTCGCTAAGCCGCTTTGGCCTGACAACTTTTGCGTAGCACAAAGTGCGACGTTTTTGTAACATAACGCAATAACAGCAATCTCGACTACTATTACTACTACTTCTACTACCACTACCACAATATACTACTACATCTACTACCACTACCACAATATACTACTTATTTTGACTGTGCTACTACACTTCACTTGATTGCACAAATTTAAAAGGCGAAAACGAAGCCCAGCACTCGTTATACTAGAATCGCTAATGAGCTAAAAGGCATAAAAAACAAGTTCGAGTGGAATCAAGAAGGAACCTCTCAAAAATACCCTATAGTAACATTTTTAAGTATTTATGTTTATGAATAGTTTAACTAGAAATTATGGGTCTCCTATTATCTATACAAAAATGAAAGTGTAAAATTAAAACTATAGTTTTCTTAGAATCTTTGAGCATTTTTAAATTTACAGGGCATACAAAGTGCAGTATTAATAATTAAGTTAGTCTCACAAGTAATATTGGTCTAGTACTCCCGTACTACATACTACTCAAAAGGTCGTAGTTCATTTTAGGAAATGCACAAAGCATTAACTTGACTATCATTTCGAACCCTTCACTTGTATAGTCCTTTAAACAGGTGAACATTCGTCAAGTACCCTTGTCAAGTAAGCGGAAATTATAAGTTATCTACTTCAAGTAATTGCAAAAAATAAAACGCAATATTTAATTAAATAAGGAATAGCAGAGGATATATTTCAAATAGTTGTCAGGCAAACTTGATGAATCAAAAGAAATTTGAATCATTGATAATCATTTGATAACATAATTTTAAAGTGCATAAAATGCACTGCCAACTATTTTGTATTACATTAATAAATATTAATTAATTTAATCTTATCAAAAATGCAGCTACTGAATAGATGCTCAGTTTTTAATTCTATATGAGTTATTTAAAAAAAACACATTTTCTAATTTTATTATTCAAGTTTGGTGGGACAAGGAATCTTATATTTCTGCCTGTTGCACAATTTTGATTTATTTATGAGAAATACATTTAACATTTGATGTGTTTTATAGTTTTATATTCTTTTCTGAAGATATGTTCTATTGATATATTCAATTTGATGTATTGATGATGTATATTTTTAATATTTTTGTATTATTACAAACAAGAATATTTAAAGAAATTCAACAGCCTGCCAGCTTTAAGGCAAACCATGTCAGCAGGTATTTAAGCTATAATATAATTTGCATATTTGTAGGCGCGAGAGCAACTCTGCTTATATCCCTATATGTAAATTTACGTGTGTGTGTGTGAGTGGAGGCCAACTTTACATTGCCGTTGGCGTTGGCCAACTAACGAATTAAACGCAGCATGCTCAAAAAAAAAGAACAAGACCTTTTTAAGGTTTTTGCTTCACCCGAGAGTTTCCATTGCTAACAAGCTGCATACAAATACACAAAACACGTACACATACGCATACACATACACATACATATGTATGTATGTATGCATATGGTGTTGTCTATACTGCGTCTGGCCCCTTTGGTTGCTCATGGTGGTTCTTGTTGTCTTTTTAGCCACTACTTAAAATGTCTGTGCATTGCCTACCTGCCAGCCTTTCTTCCAGCCTGCCTCTGCCTCTGCCTCTTCTTCAGCGTGCCCCTTTGCCTCTTCATCTGCCTCTGCCCCTCTCTGCCCTGTTGCGGGCCACGGCGTCGACGGCGTCGACATATAAACATGCACATCGTTAAGAGAGACGACCCTTTTTAGCCCAGTCTGCGTCTCCGGTGACTTGTTTGGAGTCGGTCACCCTAGAGCTCACATCTTTACACAAACACAAACGCACACACAAATCACACTCACACACTCACGCACATGCTCATCGCACAGTGAGGAATCTGTTTTTGGGCTTGTTTTGCCTTTTTCACTGTTCTTTGTTCTGTAGTAATTGCTCTGATGGCCAGTTCTTTGTTTTTGCCTCGATATTTTTAAAGCCATTCGATGCTGAAACTTTTCACGATAATGTATGTTTACTGTGTGTGTGTGTGTGTGTAGTACGATCGGTTTTAAGTTTTTACCCCTTAGCGTAGTCTCAATTTTCAGTTTCTGGTTAATTTGGGACTTTTTTTAATGCTCTTTGAATATCCAATTTAACTTTATTCAACATATGTTGCTGTTGATTGTTGTTTGTATAATTTCAACCTGTTGTGCATACTAATTATGTAGAGCGCTCAACGAGTCCGTGAAATTCCAGACAAACTCTGCACTCTACAGTCTATAGCAGAGCAAATAATGATTTTCTTTAGTATGACGACGATTTAAAACCCTTGACGGTTTTTTCTTAGCTTAACCATCTATCTTAATTGTTTTGGCAATAGTCTTATATACAATTTAATTGGAATATGTTATAGATACTATAACTTGTTCATCTTGGGATTCAGTAAGATAGCTGCACAGCTTTATTATAACTCAAGTTTGTTACCAACGATTTTGAAATGATTTACACTCACTTCTTAGCTAATGAATATACATGTATATTGAACAGCTTCAAATGCATATAGGCTCATTATATCTTTGATTAAAAGAGGACTATAAAAGCATTCATTATAACTTATAAGGATGCATCGATGGATATACTATATGTGCGCTCTTATGCTTTCCTTTATGCGCTGATTACATGGTATAATGGCAATAACAAAATGAAAACGCTAAGAGCAAAGCATCACACATAAAGGCTGTTCTGTCAAAGGAAAGACTTGCAAAGAGTTTGTTGCAACAACAACATCATCAACATCAACAAAAACAATATACTTAAACGACAAACGCAGTTGGGAGCAGAAGCAACAACAACAACAACAGCAACTTCTACAAAGGCTGTACAAACAAATCATTGATGCGCTTTGCGCTTTACGCTTGCATAAGTGTGTGTGTGTGTGTGGCTGTGTGTAAATCTATCAATGGCCCTATTTGTAATATATACTGCACACACATACTCTTGCCTAGCTTCCTTTCCAGGGCTGCAGCAAAAGCATATCATTCACAATTAATGTGTTGATATACAAATCGCCTTTTGTTTATAATTTATCTCTCAAATTACGCTCAACAAGCTTGTAACGCCGCTTTGATGCTCTGGAAAATGCTAATTAACGGCAGCGAGGAAAACACACTGCCAGAGTGAGAGAGGGAAATAGAGAGAGATAGAGAAAGAGAGAGAGAGAGAGGGATAAGAGAGAGTCAGACAAGAATAGGAAATGAGCTTACCACAATGTTCATTATTGCAACATTTGCTTTCAATTCAAGCCGCTTTTATTCACTTCCTGTCCATATGTAAGTATGTTTGTTTGTATGTTTGTCTGTCTGTGCGTTTATACATAATGTCATAAACCCTGATGTCCATTGGCATCTTAACAATGACATTAATGTGATAAGTTATTAGCTTGCGACACTTGTCAACTTGCCACATGTCAGGACAACTTTGTACTCAATTATATTATGAAACGAAGAATTCTTTGCACTTCTTATTACTTGTAGATATGTACATATATGCTTGATCAAACTGTAGACTGTAGACTGTGTGATCTATGTCTATATCTATCTTATTATCACTTTTACCCCTTTTTAAGGTATAAGTACAGGGTTTAACAGAGTCGGGCTTGCTCTTCTGCATCCTTTGCTTCTAGTTATCGCTGTAAAAAGTCAAATTCTATTGGGAATTTTGATATAATGGCAGATTTGTCTGTCTTATTCTTTTCTACGTATCGATAATCTTTACTTTAGTTTATTCTTCAATTATTTAAGCCCTTGTAATAATTTAAGAATAAACTGAACCACTAAAGTAAAGATTATCGAAACGATAATGTTATTTAATGTTAATAACAAATAGAATATATGCAAACAAATGTATGGACATAAATGTACATATCAATGGGAATAAAGGGAGTTCATCATTATTATTATCGCATGCTAATTATTATGATAGTTAAGCGAGAAGTGAAGAAACAAAAGCCAAGTCTAACAGTAGAACAAAGTAAACATAAATATTATTGAATATTGCGAGTAAAGTTATTAACAACTGAGAGAGATCGATAGAATCGTCGTCTCTTAACGAGCCTACAGGGTACAAGGCGTCAGGTAGAAGCAACATCTTAAATCGTTTGCTTAACTTTGTTCTTCCTCTTTTTGTTATCTTTTGTTTGTTCTTTTCGTTTTGTTTTTGTTTTTGTTTTTATTTATATTTTATTTTTGCTGTTTTCCGCTTCACTACCTGAGGTTCAACGGGTTACCGCATAAATTTGGACAAAAGGTGCTCAAAGGCAGATACAACAATGCGATATTTATTTGAATTTTATACCTTATCTGTATGAATGTGTATGTATGTATGTGTATCGCTATGTTAACAAGATTTAAACAATGTTTAAACCAAAAAATCCACACACTTTTAACTGTTTTATTTGTCTATTGTAATAAAGTCAAAAATTTGTTGAACGAAAATGCGAATTTATTTCATATTTTATTTGCATGTGAAAAGCTTGTGTATCTTTATGGCATATATTGGGTATTCAGCAATACATATGGTAATGGCTACAGTGAACGCTCGCTGACAACAACAAATTACAAAGAAACACCTTCAAATCTATTATAAATTTAAATTTAGTATTTAAAATACTTTGTTTTATGACTTTTAATTTATTACTTTGCGAGGTACCACTGTACTTTGCGTATTAGCCTGTTTCTGTTTCTAAGTTCACTTTTGTTATGTTAATCAACTGACTGACTGACAATAAATAGCGCTTTCATATTAGTTTTATTGTCAACTATCTTGGGACCTCTAAACGTCAACCTCTTTTAAGTATAGCAATTAATTTTTAAGTATGTAATTAATGCATACTTAAATTCTGAAATTTATTTCTATTATTTACATAAGAATGTGCCAACAATCGTACTGCTATTGAGGTCACAAGTGTTTGGGATTTCAGGCAATACTTGCTCCAGTTAAAATCAGTTGGAATGTTATTAAACAACTTCAGCTAATTTCCAAGTTAGTTAACCTAATAGCAAATGTATTCAATTGATACTGTTGCTGAAAGATATCTCATTATATTCCAATTTGTTCTCTCTATTGCTGTATCTAAATAAGTCAGGCATTATAGTACAATACGAATCCCTACAGCATTGCTATCGTGCTGTCATTGGACTGGAGAGCATATAAGGTATCTTCAGCAGCCTTAAAATAATTATTTTTTTTGCCAGTTTATTGTTATTGCTGTTGCTGTTGCTGTGGTTGTTTGGCTCTTCGAGGGGCCCGCATTGTGTTGGCTCAAACTAATACATTATTTCAGGGAGGGGATAGAGAGCAGCAGGGGCAGGTGCTGGGTGCAGACCCTGCAATCTTGATGGGGCAACAGTTTATGGCAGAAGCGAAAGGAGACGAAACGCGAAAACGAAGTGGAAACATACATATATTGCCACAAAATTAACCAGGCAAACATTTGATGGCAGTACAGTGATCACACGCAGATGCAAACCAAGCAGAAAATCGAAGAATAATAAAAGTAATAAAATGAATGATGATAAACTCAGCCAAGACAAATATATAAAGTCTACTAAATGATGCACTCTGTATGAGTATAATTAATAAATTATTAACTCAAATTGTGAAATTCTAGTGTTAGCGAGCGTCCACTGTAGTAGCAAATAAGTAACAGCAGCGGAAAAATATTAACACAATATTTTGCACACGAATGGCAAGCGGAGCTCAGTCGTTGCAACTGCTGCTGCTGCTGCTGCAACTTCTGGCCAACCCACATCGTTATCATAATATGAATTGTGGTGGCTAGGCCTGGCCATGGTTCAAACTAGTTGGCAGTTGTTGTTGTTGTTATTGTTGTTGCTGCTGCTGCTGCTGTTGCTGTTGAAAATATGTATGTGTGGGCGGAGTGCAGATGCTTGATGCTGATGCTATTGCTGTTGCTGTTGCTGATGCTGTGGCATGAGGCAACATTGAAGCCTCGTTATGTGCATGTGCTTGGCTGGTTGCCCTACACTAGGGGCACTAGGGGCATGGGGTTGCCATTCCTGCAGCATCAGCAGCAACCTGCACTTTATATGCTTTTGCTGACTAGGAACGTCTCCTCTCTCTCAGTTTGAATTGCATTCCCATCGCTTGTCACGTATTTGGCACAAGTATTTAATTAGAATGCGCTTTAAAGCATTTGTATTATTTGAGGGGGGGTGGGGGCTAACATAACATAGAACATAGAGTATCTGCTATTCGGCATAGCCACTTGAAGCATTGCTGATTCCCTGAAGCGTAAACGAGAAGCTGACTTTTGGCAAAGTCTTTGTGAACGTGCAAATTGCATGCTGTGCCAGTTAATAGCCTTTGGAAGAGTAGACAGCACACGGCAGGGGCACCAGGTGAGGCTAGAGGTTGTAGGGTGAAGGAATGCGGGGTGTAGAGTGATGCGAGTGATGCGGGGAAGCAGCATGATGTTGCTGCTAACGAGTTGAGTCCACACTTTCCGAATGCTGGGGGAGAAGACTCAAGATTAGATCAACACATTGCAACTCTTCAGACTGTACTAAGGAATAAATGTGGTTCCGTCATGCAAATGGAAATGTCATCGTCTTGGCTAAGTTTCCTGCCCCACTCACCATTCAGCAACATTTATCATTGTAATATAATTTTTAAGATATTAAATAAAACATGAACTGCGCTAAAGAATGGCTTGAAAACATATCAAGATTCTGGCCATATGCTGACCGTTTTCCCTCTATCTCTTTCTTTCTCTCCATCTCGTTCTCTATCTCTCTCTCTCTCTCTCTCTCTCTGTTCCTGCTTTACCCCTTTTGGGCAAAATTGCCTTTTCCTCTTTTAAGCTCTTCGCAGCTGCAATTTTTTCAATGGCTTCGCATTGTTGATGATGTTTGCATGATAAGTGGCAGCTTAAGCTCTTTCTGTTCGACTTCATTATACCCTGTAAGCATAAAATTGATTACAAACTTGATAATCTGTAGTATCGCTATAATAAAGTGCCATAAAAATATGGTGATCAGACCTTTAACTCCGTACAGGGCATCTGCTAGTCTAACAGTCTCTTCTTGCTCACTCCACCTTGTTTTGCATACATTTTAATACAATCATTACCTTAGTCATTGTGATTAGATTGATTTAGCGTAGCATTCAATGCAGCGTTGAACACGATAAATCTGGAAAATATCGATATGTTCACTCGATTGCACACAACATCGAAAGCACCGCAATGCTGTTGATAAGCAATGAACTAATTTGTTGATAGGGCTATTGTTTATTTATCTATGTTTGTATACACACAGTCATGTGTCGTTATAGTAAACTAACTTTTGCAAGGTATACTCACTATATTCAGAAACGACTGTATTGCCTTATCGCAAGCTTATCAGAAAATTGACTATTTATTGTAATCGAATTTTTAATTAACGCATGCTTTTCATTTCTATAATCTCAAGTTTATTTCATAAATATTGCCATAAAATACAGGCGATATTTCATTTGAAAGCCCTTATGGCTTAATTTGGTAGCCAAGATAATGTTCTTCTGGCTTGTTAACAGACCCATAAAGATGATGATGTACGCTTGTCCGGTTGTGGCCAGCGAACGAGACCAGAAGTCAGTAGTCAGTTTATCGGACAGCCGCCTCTTCCATGTTTATTTTGAACCTTTTTAAATGTTAATGTAGACCTTGGTCGACTATGTTCAGCTTGATGTGGTTGTTCTTGTGGTTGTTCTTGTGGTTGTTGTTGTTGTTTCTGCTGCTGTTGACGTTGTCGAGGTTTTTGCAATAATGTTTTGTTATGCCCTGCGTTGCATTTTAAACGCATTTTCTGCTTGCTGATGAGGGATCCACAAACTACGTTGATGGGCAGCCAGGAAAGAGCCTTTGAGCGACAGTTACTTCACTCCAGAAAGGCCATGTAAAAAAGAAAATTATAATAATAAATCGAATACCAATAATTAAATAAACAACAACTATTAATAATATAGAAAAATGGAGTGCAAAAAAAATATCAGATTGACGTAACAAATTAACAAAATTATTACGAAAACATTAAATTTGTGGTAAGAAGAGCAATTTCTTTTCCTTCTTTTTGTTTGAAGATGCAAGTTAAAAAGTTGTCGAAAAGTTTGCTTTGTAATTAAAAAAGTTGTAGTACTTGCTTCGAAAGTACACCCCAAGTTGGAAAGTTAAAGCTAAAAAGTTGTAAAAAAGCGATTGAGGCAGAAGAAGGTTCTTATGCACTTGTATTTTATACCTTTTGCAGTCAAAATGATATGAGAATGTGGACAGAAATAATTAATGTATAATATAAATATAAATATAAATATAAATATAAATATAAATATAAATATAAATATAAATATAAATATAAATATAAATATAAATATAAATATAAATATAAATATAAATATAAATATAAATATAAATATAAATATAAATATAAATATAAATATAAATATAAATATAAATATAAATATAAATATAAATATAAATATAAATATATATATAAATATAAATATAAATATAAATATAAATATAAATATAAATATAAATATAAATATAAATATAAATATAAATATAAATATAAATATAAATATAAATATAAATATAAATATAAATATAAATATAAATATAAATATAAATATAAATATATATATATATATATATATATATATATATATACAAATATAAATATAAATATAAATATAAATATAAATATAAATATAAATATAAATATAAATATAAATATAAATATAAATATAAATATAAATATAAATATAAATATAAATATAAATATAAATATATATATATATATATATATATATATATATATATATATATATATATACAAATATAAATATAAATATAAATATAAATATAAATATAAATATAAATATAAATATAAATTTAAATATAAATATAAATATAAATATAAATATAAATATAAATATAAATATAAATATAAATATAAATATAAATATAAATATAAATATAAATATAAATATAAATATAAATATAAATATAAATATAAATATAAATATAAATATAAATATAAATATAAATATAAATATAAATATAAATATATAAATATATATATATATATATATACAAATATAAATATAAATATAAATATAAATATAAATATAAATATAAATATAAATATAAATATAAATATAAATATAAATATAAATATAAATATAAATATAAATATAAATATAAATATAAATATAAATATAAATATAAATATAAATATAAATATAAATATAAATATAAATATAAATATAAATATAAATATAAATATAAATATAAATATAAATATAAATATAAATATAAATATAAATATAAATATAAATATATATATATATATATATATATATATATATATATATATATACAAATATAAATATAAATATAACTATAAATAAATAAATGCTCTCTCCATCATTTTGTTAAATAAGTTATCGATAATATACATAACTTAATCGATATCAGCAGCCAAGACAATCACTGTCCGCGTTCAGCAAACCTCACTCTGCGTTAAGAGTTTTCTAAATTATTAAAGGAAACTTTAATGCATATTGTTAAATAAGTTTTCAGAGGGAAGTTTTTCTGCCATTTTGTCTTTCAATCCGTCCAGCAAATAGAACAACAACAGGGACTTAAATAATGGAAAATGCAGGAACGTTGCAACGTTTGGGTGGCAAACTCAACTAGATGGCATAGAGGTCTCGTTGTTGAGTGCTGTCCTTACTGTTTGCCTGTCTGCCTGATGGCTGGTTGCCTATTTAGCTAGCCAAGCTCTCAACACATTTAAATAGCTAAGAACTTCCGTTGTAACTAGCGCAGAGCCGGAGACAGGTCCTCGTATATTGGAGGCGAGGCGATGCGATTCCCAACTCCGACTCTCGTTCCAGTTGCAGTTGCAGCCGCATAATGCGGCCACTCAGCGAGACTGGAGTGGCTGTGTAGTGGAGGTGGGCATGGTTACGGGACACGACCAGGCTGAAATGCTCACATAAAGTTTTCTCTTCTCCTCATCGCATCCCGTTGCAACAATAACGCTACTTGCAGCCATTTAGCATTTAAATGTTGTTGTTGTTGTTATTATTGTTGTTCCGGCTGCTGCCACTAGCAACTGTTGTTGATCTCAATAATGCCATAAACCCAAAATCCATCCGTTGCCAATCCAATCCCAGCCAGCGCATCCGTTAACCATTTGCAAAATGCAACTTGGCAATTATCCACACCTATAAGAGTTAAATATTATTTGTAAACGAACAGCAGAGGTTATTTATTTATATTTACATATGTAAGAGATACTAGAGGGGGGCATCTACGACTCTATAAAGTATACATGTTCTTAAGCACTTCTACTTCTCATAACTTTGTCAAAACTTAATCGACTTTAATGTACTACGTCTCTTTGATTATAGATAATCTCTCTTATGATTCAGCATATAAATGTTATTAATTTATTTATTTTTTCCTCATTTAAAACTACAAGTACTAATAGAGATACATATATTATCTTAGCTATGTTAACTATATTTTCAATTTAAAAAGCATTGAAACTATTCAATAATTATAATTATTATTCAATGGAAATTTATCATATGTGTGCATAGTTATTATAACATAGTATAAGCTCGCAGTTTGAGATTTTGTAAATTCATAAACAATTAAATCACTTTCAGCAGCTGCAACGCCCACTTGAAAGCACAGCACCACCTACAACCAGTTAAACCAGTGGTGCGTAGTTGTAATTTGCATGTTGTTAACCACTCGACAGTTGAGCTATGTATTTGCACAGAGAGGAAGGTGTGCAGAATTTAATATTAATGGGAAAATGGTAATTGGATTTAAGCAAGATGTGAGATCACAACCAAAACTGGAACTGGGAACCCAATTGGGTTGCGCTAAGAGACCGAGTTGAAATATTAACACCAATCTGCTAGTTTTCTAAAGCAAGTACAACATTAGATTGGTCAGATTGATGTCACTTTCTTAAGCATTTATTAATTATAATGGACTCTAGAGTGAGAAATTATATTAGATAAAGCAGAGAGGCCTTGCTTATGAAAATAGCCTTGAATTTAAGCATCCAAGCGACTGCACACAGGGTAACTTGTAGTTGTGCACTCCTTTTCCATTCGATTCGCGTACCGGGCATGTCACAGTCGTGTACAGTTTACTGTAGCGTTCTCCCTTATTGTTATTGAAGAAACAATGTCTAATCCAAGCTTGTCTTTTACTTACAGTACATGGAGGACCCGTCTCATCCTCCTTGGTGACCTCATCATCCACTGGACAGTATTTTAACGCATCAGCGACGCTGTTGTTCACCACCCGACATGACATTCAAGTGGCGAATATAACAAGGCCAACTGGAGGTCCACTAATCGATGTGATTGTCAAGGATTTGTCCGAGGCGATGGCGATAGATTTTTATTATGCCAAGAACTTGGTCTGTTGGACAGATTGCGGCCGTGAGATCATCGAGTGTGCGCAGACAAACTCGTCATTGCCGTTGGCTAAGGCGCCCAAGCAAACTGTGATATCGACAGGATTGGATAAGCCGGAGGGATTGGCAATTGATTGGTATACGGATAAGATCTATTGGACGGATGGTGAGAAGAATCGCATTGAGGTGGCCTCACTGGATGGACGCTATCAGAAGGTGCTCTTCTGGACGGAACTGGATCAACCGCGTGCCATTGCCGTTGTGCCCGCCAAGCGGCTGCTCATCTGGACGGATTGGGGCGAGTATCCGAGGATCGAGCGGGCCAGCATGGATGGAGATCCATTAACACGTATGACCCTGGTCAAGGATAATGTGTGCTGGCCAAATGGCTTGGCTGTGGATCTGGAGAGTGAACTAATCTACTGGACCGATGGCAAGTTTCGTTTCATTGATGTGATGAAACTGGATGGCAGCAATCGAAGGACGATAGTCAACAATCTGAAGTATCCATACAGTTTGACATACTTCAATAATCGTTTATATTGGACGGATTGGTTGCGTGGATCTCTCAACTCGTTGGACTTGCGGACGAAGGAGCTGAAGGAACTCATCGATACGCCAAAAGCGCCGAATTCAGTGCGTGCCTGGTCGGCATCCCTGCAGCCATATGAGGATAATCCCTGTAGCCATAACAATGGCAACTGTTCCCATCTCTGTCTGTTGGCCACAAATGCCCAGGGCTACAGTTGTGCCTGTCCCACGGGTGTGAAGCTATTGTCCGCCAACAGCTGTGCCAATGGCTCTCAGGAGATGCTCTTCATTGTCCAACGGACGCAGATTAGTAAAATATCCCTCGACTCGCCGGATTATACAATCTTTCCATTGCCATTGGGCAAGGTGAAGTACGCCATTGCCATTGATTATGATCCCGTGGATGAGCACATCTATTGGTCGGATGTGCAGGCCTATACGATTAGACGCTCCCATGCGGATGGTAGCGGGATTACGGACTTTGTTACCTCAGAGGTGCGACATCCCGATGGCTTGGCCTTGGATTGGCTGGCACGAAATCTATACTGGACGGACACGGTGACAGATCGCATTGAGGTCTGTCGTTTGGATGGCTCCGCCCGTAAGGTACTCATCTATGAGCATCTGGAGGAGCCGCGTGCCATTGCGGTGGCGCCCTCACTTGGCTGGATGTTTTGGAGTGATTGGAACGAACGTAAGCCGAAGGTGGAGCGTGCCTCCCTCGATGGATCGGAGCGAGTTGTCCTTGTGTCTGAGAATCTTGGTTGGCCCAACGGCATTGCGCTGGACATTGAGCATAAGACGATCTATTGGTGTGATGGCAAAACGGATAAGATCGAGGTGGCCAACATGGATGGCTCCGATAGACGTGTGGTCATCAGTGAGAATCTCAAGCATATGTTTGGCTTAAGCATCCTCGATGATTATCTCTACTGGACAGATTGGCAGCGGCGATCCATCGATCGTGCACATAAAATCACTGGGAACAATCGCATCGTTGTCGTCGATCAGTATCCCGATCTCATGGGTCTGAAGGTAACCAGATTACGCGAGGTGCGTGGCAACAATGCTTGTGCCGTACGCAACGGTGGTTGCTCACATCTCTGCCTGAATCGACCGCGGGATTATGTCTGCCGTTGTGCCATTGATTACGAGCTGTCGAATGATAAGCGCACCTGTGTTGTGCCCGCTGCGTTCTTGCTCTTCTCCAGGCAGGAGCACATTGGACGCATCTCCATTGAATACAATGAGGGCAATCACAATGATGAGCGTATTCCCTTTAAGGATGTGCGGGATGCTCATGCCTTGGATGTTTCGGTGGCAGAGCGTCGTATCTATTGGACGGATCAGAAGAGCAAGTGCATCTTTCGTGCCTTCCTCAATGGTTCGTATGTGCAGCGCATTGTGGACTCGGGATTGATTGGTCCCGATGGCATTGCCGTTGACTGGCTGGGACACAACATCTACTGGTCGGATGCGGAGGCACGGCGCATTGAGGTCTCCCGCCTCGATGGCAGCAGCCGTCGCGTGCTGCTCTGGAAGGGCGTGGAAGAGCCGCGATCTCTTGTCCTGGAGCCACGACGCGGTTACATGTACTGGACGGAATCGCCATCCGATTCCATACGTCGAGCAGCCATGGATGGCAGCGAACTGCAAACGATTATAGCGAGTGCTAATCATGCTGTCGGTTTGACCTTTGACCAGGACGCCAGACGTATCTATTGGGCAACGCAATCGAGGCCCACAAAGATCGAGTGCGCCGACTGGGATGGCAAGCGGCGACAAGTGCTGGTCAGCAGCGACATCGATGACCCCTACGCTGTCTCTCTGTATCAGGACTATGTTTACTGGAGCGACTGGAACACTGGGGACATTGAACGTGTCCACAAGGCGACCGGGCAGAATCGCAGCCTCGTCCACTCGGGCATGACGTACATCACATCGCTGCTTGTGTTCAATGACAAACGTCAGACAGGCGTTAATCCCTGCAGGCTCAACAATGGCGGCTGCTCCCATTTGTGCCTCGCTCAGCCCAGCAGACGTGGCATGACCTGCGCCTGCCCCACACACTATCAGCTGGCCAAGGA
This sequence comes from Drosophila funebris, assembly GCA_018901825.1. Taxonomy (NCBI): domain Eukaryota; kingdom Metazoa; phylum Arthropoda; class Insecta; order Diptera; family Drosophilidae; genus Drosophila; species Drosophila funebris. Next base: position 11,231,549 of record JAEIFK010000682.1, read on the forward strand.
TGGGGTATCCTGCATTCCACCACGCAACTACATCATCTTCAGTCAGCGCAACAGTTTTGGACGCCTGCTGCCAAATGCCACGGATTGTCCCAATGTCCCATTGCCCGTATCCGGCAAGAATATACGTGCTGTTGACTATGATCCCATCACACATTATATCTATTGGGTAAGTTGAAGTTCAGATGGTCAGTAACACTAAAACAAATCCTTGCTCTTACTCTTCTATGCAGATCGAAGGACGTAGTCATAGTATCAAACGGTCGCCGGCCAACGGCACCAAGACAAGTGTCCTGGTGAACAGTGGACAGCCCTTTGACATTGCCATTGACATCATTGGACGCCTGCTCTTCTGGACGTGCTCCTACTCCAACAGCATTAATGTGACCAGGTAAATGAAGGCAATTCTACCATTATGCACTTGACTAAACTCGCATTATTCTCAGTTTCCTTGGCGAATCGATTGGCGTAATTGACACCGGCGATTCGGAGAAGCCACGTCACATTGCCGTCCATGCGGTGAAGCGTCTGCTCTTCTGGTCGGATGTGGGCAGCCATCAGGCTATAATCCGCGCACGTGTCGATGGCAACGAGCGTATGGAATTGGCCTTCAAACTGGAGGGTGTTACGACCCTTGCCCTAGATCAGCAATCGGACATGATTTACTATGCGCACGGCAAGCGCATTGATGCCATGGACATCAATGGAAAGAATGTGTAAGAAATTAATGAATTATTTTGTTTTTATTTATTTATCTAATTTCAATTGTATTTATTTCTGTGGCAGCAAAACTCTGGTCTCCATGCACATCTCGCAAGTGATTAACATTGCTGCATTGGGCGGATTTGTCTATTGGCTGGACGACAAGACGGGTGTGGAGCGTGTCACGGTGACGGGAGAACGTCGCTCGGCGGAACTGCAGCGATTACCGCAAATTACAGACATACGTGCCGTGTGGACGCCGGATGCGAAGCTGCTGAGGAATCATACCTGTCTGCACAGTCGAACAAAGTGCTCACACATTTGTGTGGCCTCCGGCGATGGCATAACGCACACCCGGGACATTTGCTCCTGTCCGAAGCATCTGATGCTGCTGGAGGATAAAGAGAATTGTGGTGCTCAGCCCGCCTGTGGGCCAGATCATTTCACATGTGCGGCGCCCGTGGCTGGAAATAGTGATGTGAACAATGATTGCATACCGGCATCGTGGCGCTGTGATGGCCAAAGGGATTGTCCCGACAAGTCCGATGAGGTGGGCTGCCCAACATGTCGGGCGGATCAATTTAGCTGCCAGACGGGCGAATGCATTGACAAGTCTCTTGTTTGCGATGGCACCACCAATTGTGCCAATGGACACGACGAGGCCGATTGCTGTAAGCGACCAGGCGAATTTCAATGTCCCAGTAGCAAGGTGAGTAGGTAACATGGAGGAGTGTCAGCAAGGGGATTATCTACTACATTTACTCTACATCCTTACAGCTTTGCATCTCAACGTCTGCGCTTTGCGATGGTTGGGAGAACTGTGCCGATGGCGCCGACGAATCCAAGGACATTTGCCAGCAACGAACCATGGCGCCAGCATCGGATAAGCGTGCATTCATGATATTGATTGGTGCCACCATGGTAATCATCTTCTCCATTGTGTATTTGCTGCAATTCTGTCGCACACGCATTGGCAAAAGTCGCACGGAACCGAAGGATGATCAGGCTTCGGATCCGCTTTCTCCGTCGACGCTCAGCAAATCGCAGCGTGTCTCGAAGATTGCCTCTGTTGCTGATGCAGTGCGCATGTCAACGCTCAACTCGCGGAACAGCATGAACTCGTACGATCGCAACCACATAACTGGCGCGTCCAGTTCGACAACGAATGGCAGCAGCATGGTCGCCTATCCGATTAATCCACCACCATCACCGGCAACCCGTTCACGTCGTCCATACAGGCACTACAAGATCATTAATCAGCCGCCGCCACCGACTCCATGCTCTACGGATATCTGCGATGAATCCGATTCGAATTATACGAGTAAATCGAATAGCAATAATAGTAATGGTGGTACCACCAAGCTGTCATCCAGTTCGGCAGCTGCCTGCCTACAATATAACTACGATAGCGAACCGTATCCGCCGCCGCCAACGCCACGTTCCCATTATCACAGCGATGCTCGGATAGTGCCAGAGTCATCCTGCCCGCCATCGCCATCGTCGCGCAGCTCCACATACTTTTCCCCATTGCCGCCGCCACCGTCGCCAGTGCAATCACCAAGTCGCGGATTTACGTAACATTTTGAATTCCACATGTAAAAAGCAGCCTAGTTTTCGTCCTAGTTTTATGTCCAGAGTATTGTACATATTTATGCATGTTTTGTTTGTCAATTAGGGCCTTAACTAATTGACCAATTGTATTTGTTATATTACACTATTTGGTTAGCCATAGCCCGAAAGTAACGGCGCTTGTAAATAGCTTAGCAAATAAATTTAAATATATAATTTGATAAATATGTATGTATTGCGATCTCGTTAAGTTTCATTTGCCGGACGAAATTAATTGTTAATATCAAAAACAAAAAGAAAAGTAACAAATAACAAATAACGCAAGAGTTCGTCAACAATAGACTGCAATTTTCTAAGCATTTCAAATAGATATTAAAGCGAATGAATTATACAAAACAATTACAGTAACAAATGTAACAGAAACATATTTAACTTTACTTATTCCGTGTGCCAAATTTTCTAAATACACAAAATATGTTTATTTATTTCTAGCAAATATATATACATACTATATATACATATATATATATTTATATACTTGGATACTATAATGTATTGTATTTTGAGATAACAAATTTAACGCATTGTTTATTATACTTATATTTGATTTGTAAGTGTAAATAGCCAATTTATTAGTATTATTAAGCAATATTGACGATATGTGCAGCTAATTTAAATGTAATTGTTATAAACACCAAAAAGTGCCTCAGTAATATTGTGTGTGTTTTATTGTTTACGAGTAATTCTAATTCTTCCAACAAAATACTATATGATTTCTATAATAGATAATAATAATTAATCAATAAATAGTTATCCAAAATGTGTAGTTTTTGCAATATTTAAACATATTTCTAGTTAATCATAGTTAATATAATTGTAATTAAACAACAATTTAAGCATACAAACCCATTATTTTTTCAAATATAAAAGTGCAGTATTTTGTAACATATGCAATAATTGTTTATATATTTAGTAAACATTTACAGTGAAACAACTACGCTTGTATAAGCTGTCGAAGTCTTTGATGTATGTATTAGATTCCCCCACAGCTTTATAAATGTAATTAGATTCATATATCAAATCAGATACAATCATCAATCAGTTTCATTGTAATTCGATAGCTTCCGTCCAAGTTAGTTGCTTGTCATCATTGGAAGAGTTAACCACGCATTCAATGCCCAACTTCTGGCATCGGAAATTGCTGGATAGATTATTGCTTTTCGGCTGTTACTATTCCATCTTTGTTGGGACTTTGAGCAGCGTTGTGGATTACCAGCGGCAGTGCATCATATCCAAGCAATGGTATACCATTTGTGCCTACATCAGCAATGTTGTTGTCTTGGCCAGCACACCGCTGTTGGCCCAGTTTGTGAGCATGTGGGAATTGAATTTTAAAGAAAACTTAATTATCTTAAACTGTGACCGTTGGATGATCATCACACGTTTACTCATTATGGTATTTATCATTGTTTTTCGCCGCAAAAGGGAGCGTGTCTTCTTAAAGCTCACCGCCTGGATGTTTGAGCTGGACACGCGTTATGTGCGCTCATGGTTGCCCACAACAGGAGCGGCCAATCGACGCTTGGATATCATTCACTTGACCAAGTTTGGAACTATGTTCACGCAGACTCTCTTCTTATTCATCTCTAGCCTGCACTTTACCCAGGACCTTAGCTGGCAGAAAGTTGCTCAAATGATTTATCTGACCACAGCTCTCAATGTCATTCATAGCACATTCTTTCAGTATTTTACGGTATTAATGGGACTGTTGTTCCGCTTTAAGAATCTCAATCTACAGCTGGAATCACTTTACTACAGCCTAAGCCGAAGACAGACCGTTTGTCTGCTACGGTTGCGGGATGGTGTCAACCCAATGCTACAGCTGAGTCTATTCACCATTACGGATCTGCAGTCCCTGGCGCAAGAGCATTATCATGTTACAGCCTTAACCCGATATTTATCCGTGTACCTTAAATTCGTCACACTGGGCGTACTTCTTTGGAATGTTCTGCAGAATATTGTATATGGAATCTATATCGTCTTTGCGTTGGACAGCAAGGAAAATCGTGAGACGCGGAATTGGTTTGCCATTGCTGTGATAAGTATACTCTATGCAATGCTGTTTCTGGATCTCTATCTATTCTACTGGAGCTGTGAGTCAATCACATCGGCCTATTGTCGCACCGCCCAACTGCTGCAATTGTTTAATAATCTAACCCTTGCCAAGCCACTGACACAGCAGTTGGAAACATTTGCCCTGCAATTAACGACGAAACCACTTTATATCGGTGCTAGCGGTGTTTACACTCTTAGCCACGCCAGCTTTTTGGCCCTTTGTATCTATATACAACGCACTATCTTGATACTATTACAATTTGAGTTTGAGCGTCGATTAAAGTTGCTCCGTCAGCAGTTGGAATTGAAGTGGACCGACGAAATTAAGGACTTCATCGTGGAATATGAACTCTAGATGGTTACTCGTAATCTCAATGCATAGCTTGTTTATCTCAAGTCTTAATCTTTTACAATTAAGGGCTTAAAATCCATATTATGGGCTTTACTTGCCAAAATATTTATTGTGCTTACTTAAATCTAAAGTACATATTAATGCATTAATAATTTATAAGCGCATTTATACAATTCTACTTAAATGTTGTCATAGTCTTCGTCTAATTCAAATAGCGATTCAGTTATTGTTGCTGGTGCCGATGTGGCCTTTGGAATGATTAGAGTTTTGCTCTTCCCAGCAATGCAGTTGACAGACGATGCAATTTTAGAGATTGAGTTATTATTACCACTGATGCTGGTATTATCTCCATAACAGATCTTTGGCGGCGTGGGCGCCGTTCCAGCTGATACAATATTTGTAAGATCAATGTTTATAACTGGGGCCACAATATCATAATTGAACGCCTCATTCGCTGTGCTTCCGGTATCAGCGTCTGTTGTGGTTGTTGTTGGCATCTGCACGTTGCTATAGTCGATCTTGACAATAGGCTTACTCAGCACATCGAAGCTGCAGATCGCTGCAGGTATGGCAGTTTCATGGGTTTGTCTACTACTGTAGTGGGCATTGTTATTGTTATTATTATTATTATTTGGCGGTCTGCCGCGCGGAGTATATGCAGGCGTTGATTCGGAGCGTGCTAACTTCGTTGGCAAATGCCCAGCTTGCTGTTGCATTTGTGCCAAGGCGGCTGCCGTCTGCATTATAACTGAAGGTGTGGGCGGTGGATTATGTTGACGCTTCAGGCCGACTCCGTTTAAGCTCACGGATCGCACATATGTACTGGTACCGTTGGGTAATCCTCGTATTGATGTTGATGGCAGGCTTAAGTCATATGGAGTATCTGAATCTGGATATTGTTCCTCCGAGCTGTGTGCATCGTCGTCGTTATAATTGCATGCAGCTTCCTCGGCGACACTGATATCCGGTATATTCCTGACGAGCTCTTTTAAAAAATCGAATCTTTGCTCGGACATGATGCACTGCTTCATATGGGATGGCGATAGTGTTTTGGCATTGCGCGCATTCGTTATTCGCAACGTCTTGGTCAAAAGGGACTCCACGAAGAGCTCCAAAGTCCGAGAGATTATAACGGGTACCGCCTGAGCAACCTTACCAATTTCCTCATCGCTCTGCATTATTTTCTTGATGCGGCCCTGTTAATTAAAATAACCATGGAAATATATTTTAATACAACAGCCGCGCTTATAGCATAATCAAAATTGATAAACTCATCACCGTGATACTGATTGATACACGCACAACATTTATTGTCAAATGGAAGTTGTTGTAAAAGTTCTGTGTACACTTAACTTACCGCTGGAAATCGTGCATTGTACTTTTTCTTCTTTGACGGCATTTCTAGTGGGTCCAATTAAATACCGAAGTCAACACAATATTATTAAAATAAGATCGTAAAACCCAATTTATTACTCGCTTGTTTTTTTTACACAAGAACAGTTCCTAATAGTTTGTTTGTGTGAATGGCAATCATTCACACAGAATTTCACCTCGAAGGCCGATATATTTTTAAACTAATAACTTATTTTTGGAAATTTGGAAATTTGACTGCTATTACAATGATACTGTTATTACGAAGCCTGCGGTTTTTTTACATTACAATAAAAATATTTAATGTAAATAATACATCAGCGATGTGGCAGCCCCACAAAAAACTTTGGAAATGTGGCAATTTCGGCCAAATGGCAACACTAGGAATGTCAAATTCGACACTGCACAAGTAATTTTCTCATTGTATCAAAATATTATTGAGTTTTTAATTTACCAGTCAGTTCTGCTTTTTAAATAAATGTCTAAGGCTCGTAAGGATCCATGTAAGCCTTACGCCTGCCGCATACAAGCTTGTTTGACAGGTAAATATCATCACCGACCGTCTTATGCAATAAATTTATTACATACAAGCACATGCAGTAATATAAATGTGAATATTATTTATTTGCAGAAAATAATTTCCAGGAAGATAAATGTGTTGAGGTGCTTGAGCAAATGCGTATTTGCTGTTTAAAGTGGCATAAGCAATCCATTTGTTGCAGCGGTATTGACTTGGAAAAACCGTATTTAAAAAAAGCGGACAACGATAATACTGCCGACTTAACAAACAGGTGTTGCGAACATTTCAGCTGTTTTAACTCCAAATTAATAACGTCTTTTCTTAGCAGTAACAAATAATGACAACACCAGCACCCCAATATAAGCCACCTAAAGATCTACAGGAGCTATTGGATAAAAAACAAACTAATCTGCGCAAGCGTACAGCTGTCTTACCAAAGCGTTCTTGGATACAACGTAATCCGCGACTTTTCCAAATAACATTTATAACTACATCCCTGCTCGTATTCTTCTCGAAGCCACTGTACGACGCCTTCATAGCAGATCCTCTACCGTTAAACGGCCCAGCTGTACCACCACATAAACGTTAAGGCATGGATTCTGTGCGCAAGGCAAACAGCCGACTACGTAGCTATCCAATACTGTTAACAAAGTGTGCCGAGCCAGCATCAGTGTATGCGGCTTGTGTGTCACGGGATATCAACGTACAGCATAATATATGCGAGGCCGAGTTTAAGCAATTTTTAAATTGTATACGCAAAAGCGCCGCAGAATTAAAGACCAAACTGTAAACAAATTAAATCAAACATCATGACCAAGAGACCGACAACGAAGGAAGAATTTCCAAATAAGAATTTGTTACAAAAGGGATACCAATACCTATTGCAGATTAATTTCCCAGCCCATCTCGTAATATCTGCTCTACTGCGACTCATTCTCATTTGTTACGCCCAAATACACGATGCCACATCGACAGTGCCCTATACAGATATTGACTATAAAGTGGTAACTGATGGCGCTCGCTTAATTGTGGATGGAGGATCACCATTTACACGACACACTTACCGATACAGCCCGATTATGGCATACATTCATATACCGAACATTTCCCTGCATCCTGCATTTGGAAAAGTCATTTATTCTATGTGTGATCTACTAATTGGTTACCTTATTTATGCCCTAGTCCGATTGCAACAAGGCGAGAACAAACGTATAGAAAAATTGGCCCGTGCATCCGCATGCTTTTGGCTCTACAATCCACTTACGGCTGTGATATCCACTCGTGGAAGTGGCGATAGTTTCACCAGCTTTTTCGTCATATCTAGCATCTATCTACTTATCAAGTCGGAGGATAAAAAATCACAATGCTTTGCTGTATTCCTTGCTGGACTTGCCCACGGATTGGTTATACATTTACGCCTCTACCCGATGTTTTTCAGTTTAGCCTACTATTTGTGTCTATCCGGTGGCGCGATAGGAAAACCACGTGAACTTTTCCTACGAATTCTATTGCCTAATAAGCAGCAGATCTGTCTTGTACTCGGTACTATATTAGGGCTAGTGACCTTCACTTGGTCCTTTTATAAACTATATGGATGGCAATACTTGCATGAAGCCTATTTCTATCATTTTCTGCGAAAGGATGTCCGACACAATTTCTCTTTACATTTTTTAATGCAATATCTAAACAATACGGATGCGGCTGAGGAATCTACGTTGTTTACAAAATGCCTTATAATGGCACCACAATTATTGCTCATTGTTTACCTATGCCTGAGTTTTGCACAGTTTCGACAAACATTGCCCTTTTGTGTCTTCTGTTTAGCCTTTGTAGTGGTGACATATAACTCTGTGGTTACTTCACAGTACTTTATCTGGTATCTGGCTGTTCTGCCGCTGTGCTTAACTAACTTTAGGTCAATGTCCTTGGGGCGGTGCACATTGTTGATAGTTCTTTGGTTTTGTGGACAGGCGTTGTGGCTGCTGCCCGCATATTTGCTGGAGTTTAAGACGTGGCACACTTTCAATTGGATTGGTCTACAGAGTGCCATCTTTTTTATAATTAATAGTTATATTTTAGCCCAGCTGATAAGTAACTATGAATACCGAAACTTTAAAATAATCAATAAGAAACATTTGTAATGAAATAAAAAGAAAAAAAATCAATTTAAATTGTAGTTACTGTTTTAACTTTTACTCATTTTCAAGAATTTTACATAATTAAACATCTTTTGGACTTGGTTTTCATGCAGTTCGTAAAGTTTCTTTCTCCACTCGTCATTCTCAGATATGTTAATTTGCAAAACATTTCCATCTTTATTCCATTTGAGTTCCGTAAAATGCTTTACAGTACTGTGATACAAGGACTCCGGCCATGGTGTTTGAATTGTTATATTACTAAAGGCCTTTATATCAGGCTTATTCACATAGATCAATCTCGTTTGCTCATAGTCTTTACCTAAATCATTTTCAGTGGTACAAAACAAATGATACATCAAAACATTTGTTTTTGTATTCTTTAAACACAGAACACAGAAGTATTTGTTTGGGAATTTAATTGAATTTGAAATAGCTGGAGGATCAGATTTTAAAAGTATTCCGCTTAAAATTGATGGGAATTCTTTATAATCGAATTTGGGTACAGAACGTACTCTAGTCGTATTTTGTTTTTGTTCATTATTAGATCTCGTCTTAAGCCTTCCAGAAATATTCAGCACAGTATCACCAGACGGATCTGTTTCAATTTTATTATTCTCTTGCATAGCGCAATCTGTAGCTAGTCTTATAACGTTCACAATAGATTTAACTCAACTGTATTCCTATGCTCATTAGGTAAATATGTGAATGAAAATGTGAAATTGCGAAATCAAAACAATAACATGTTAAAAGCTTTTTACTCACGCAATGAAAAGACTTAAAGCTTATATACGAACTTCAGTGTCGTTTATTTAGTTCGCGTTTGGCATTGTTGTGAAACTGTTAACAGTGGTGAAATAAAAGTTCAATGATATTGAACTACTGGTTCTCCTTACCATGCAATTATGGTGCAGTTAACAGTGTGGTCTGTTAAATGCTAATTTCAAATTAATGAAGTAGTAAAAACGTAGCTGTGTAACACTTTTAAAAGTATGTGAGGCGGGAATATGAATAAAAAAGTTTAGTAGGGCTTCCAGTTTACTATTATAAAGTTTCTTCAGTCGCCAACCAGATGTTATCTTCTTAAGTCTCTCAATTGTAAAAAGAATAGAATAGTTTCTTTAATTTAGGTTAATATTTGCATCACTTTCAATGCCATTAGACTCTGTAGAATATCTGAATTGACTGCTGAATAATTTATGACAAGATTCAAATTGAATAGTTTGTGTATTTGGCTTTCTAAAATCGAAACAGATCAATTCGTAGCAAACACACAAAATGCGTATGGATTTTTTTAATAGTTTTATTAGATAAATCAGTTTTTGCTTAAATTATGTTCTTAAATTTTCATTTTAATCCTTTGTAATGCTTCTCTGAATCTTACTAAAGTGTTTCATTTTAATATTTTATTTTATGTTTCAACCTTGTTTATCGTTCTATTTATATTGATCGCCTGCGTTTTTATTATTGTTACGGTTAGATACGATTCATTAAGTTTTAAATTGCAACTTCTAGTGATAATATAGGTTTTATGCCTGCATAATAGTGCAAAACTTTTGTGTTCAGCTGCCCGTTAAATTGTAAATTGTAAATTACATCAACTTTTGCTATCAAATCAATTTTCGTTTGTTGCCACTTCTTGTGGATATTAGTTAATTTATATAAAAAATATTGGTTTGTTTTTGTTTTTTTTTTTTGTTTTGCTTGTTTTCGATTTAATTACTGATATTGGCAACTTCATATTTTTTTGTATGCATATGTATGTATGTATTTGTATATAATGTTAAAAATGTGCAACTATTTGTCAGTGAAAAATGATGACAAAAAACGCTTACCCAAAGCAAAAGCATTATAAAATATTATTATATATTATAGTATGTATTGTATGTATGTAATTAATTATAGCACAATGTAATTAGCAAGGAAATTAATGCTTAATGAACATGTTACGAATGTTTATTAAATGTGTTGTTGGTCATGGCTCGTCAAGAAACAAATAAAATCATTCAAGTACATTTCAAATAGCAAAAAATCTTAAATATATATATATATATATAATGTTTTATATATGTATATGCATTTAAATGAGGAAACAAATTTCACATAATTTAGTTACAAGAGCGTCGAAATGTACGTACATGTGCAACTGAGGCAAAATTTGCGCTTAATATCGATTCATTAATATATATATAAATATATATTATAGTAAGTATAATAATGATAATAATTATTTTAAATGTCTTCGCTTTGAGACATTTAGGCAAAATTTTTTTTCATAGTGAATTTGTTTAAGCTGTAGTTTTATGTTGATTTTTTTTTTTGTTTTTAATTATTTGTAATTTGTTTTAATATATAAATTTAATTATCATAAATTTCTCTCTCTCTCTCACATACACACACACGCATTCAAACACACCTACACACACAAAATAAGCAGTGCCCTTAAAGTTGTGTACGTAATTCAAAGCCCAAGACAATTACATTTGATGGAACTTAAATTTTAAATTCTACAATTCTGCATTGCAGTGTAAAGTGAAAAGTTTAAATTCTATATACGACGCTTATATTTTGGGGGAGAATTGTGTTCTCGTAACTATCGGACAAAATAGAGTTATGGCTGAAAGGATTATAAATGATTTGTAGTTATTGGCATTTTTACATTTTGCATTTAAGCTACTCTTCGTATATAGACTTTAAAGTAGGCCCGAATCTCACATCGGGTGGGTTACACACTTTCGCAGACTCTCGAAAAGAAATTATAATATATATATATATATATTTATATCAAAAATCGTTCTGTTACAATAATAATATAGTGTGCTATTCCTTATATTCATCATATAAGTGCAGTTGTCAGTTATCGGTTTAGTTAGTATATTTACTCATCTTTTTCTTTCTGTTTTTTATTTCTTTTTGTTTTTTTAAATTATTATTATTACAATTTAGAATACTTCCCAAAACTGTATGTCAAAAACGTAAAAAATGCAATTGGCTATATGCTTAAAGTGTATACGATATCAAATATGCCTTGCTCATATCATATTATAAATCTTGAACAGTACTTGAGATTTGTGTTTAGTTGCTCATAGTGTGTGGTTTTTGTTTTTTGTATTTGTTTTTCTTTTGCTTTTCCTTGTTGTTTTTGTTTTATGCTTATGCTTATGCATGTGAGTGTGCGTCGGAGGGGTGTATCTTATTATGAATGATATGGCGTCACATAGGTTGCTGGGAAAATGCCTTTTCTATTGCCAATCTCGCCATTCCACCAATTCTCATCGGAGCGGTCTGTAACGGTGATGACATCACCGCGTCTAAAGTCCAATTCCCCGGATTCCTGTGGCACAAAATCGTATAGCGCCTGCACCAGCATCTGCAAGATTACAAAATGTTTAGTTTAGTCTTCTCATTTTATTTTTGGCAACACACTTTTATTTGTGCGTGCAAGAATCTATGTCATAGGCGTTAAATAGAACATGTGTGTCGCACACACACACACACACACACACACACACACTAAACGTATTAAATGTGCGACTTCTCTGTTCTATTTAACTGAAGTAAACATATCTTATAATATATATAAGCAGTACCTCTTCAGGTATCATATCACGCAATTTGACCTCCTGTGATCGCGACACGCTCGCCGTTCGATGATATTCGACCAGTTCGTTGAGGGAATTGAACTTGACAACCCACAGGAAGAATTTGCTTTGTGCATCGCGCAGAACTTTAAAATGTTGCACGCCATCCGGACATCTGTTAAATAATTGATAAATATCCATTAATATATATATGGAAGTGCTGTAATTTTGATGGGAATTCAGAGTTACATACTTGACAGAAAGGGAGAAATCGCCGGGACTTGATTCGCTGATGCGTATTAAGAAGGCGCCTTCGTGTTTATTCGAGAGCAGCTTTTCAGCATCGGCTCGTGTGATGCGTCCATAGTACCAGCTAAAGTGCAAAAATAAATGATGATATAATCATTAGGTTTTAACTAAACTAATTAATTTTTATTCAACTTACTCGTGATTTTTCATTTCTATATAATTGCTGGGTATAAGCCCTTCCTTCCCATCCAATTCGGCACGATACCAATTTGAATCGTCTTCCATATTTAATATCTTTAAAGTAAAGTAAAGTATATAATTTATATAATAACTATTTTCAGTCAAATATATAGTATAAAGTGGACGTTGTGATTCATGAGATTAGCATGTCCAACCATAGTTTCGAATATAACAAAAGTTTGGAAATTCACACATTTTACTTGGTACTCATAGATACAGTGACTCAGTATTCAATGCCAACCGATTGTACTCGTTTAGCAATACATACAAATATGTATTTGGTTGTCTTCAATTTGTTTATGATTTTTGTTGTTCGAATATTCTAGATTTCAGTAAACAGTTTCCAGTTGTTTGTCCATTTAACCAAACTGTGTCAGGGTGCAATCAACAAGAACGACGCAAACTAAGAGACACATCATATATGCCCGAGTACTACACTGGATGATACCCTGTAAGCAGTTGTAACGTAACCTTCACTATTACTCAAGCAGAATTCCATTTGAAACAATGAGTGGATTCAATTGTTGCCTAATAATTGTTATTTATAGATTGTGTGATCATTTGTTCAGTCCGTCAGCTTAGTATAACCTATTTACTTAATTCCATGGGCAAGGGTATACAAAGATGCGATAAATGGGTAAGCTACAAATACGCGAGTATTTATCTGTATCTGTTGGTACAACAAGCGCTGCTTCAAAGTAAACAACAAATATATGATAAGAAATTGTTCCCAGTTTTCAGTAGAACCACGTCCGTCAACCATCCCTAGTATGTACTACACATCGAGAGGTACTTTCAGTAAGTGAATTCCCATATTAAATAGATACATACATCATTCCACATGTCTGTCGCCATTGCATTTATGCAATAATTGTTAAAAAATTGTTGTCGCTACAATTGGTCGACTGGCACAGTTTAATTCTCTTTATAAAGTCTATTCCGATTCTGTTGTAAATTTGCAGATTGAATTGATTGTACGGAATGCTTCAAAGTAATTGTTTTACTTTTACTATCAACACGATTTATGAGTAGTAGCTATAGGTGTTTAATAGATCCTGTATCTCCAAGCATTAATTGTATTTAATATGAATATAAAAGTAGCATAGTATATATAAATTAAAGCGCATATTCCATATTTATGAACAGATATCTCAGGGCGCTCAGAATGTATGGCCATAAATAGTGAGAGAAATAGCTGGTAAATACTATTATTGTGTTTTTTATTTGGGAGGCGAGTGTTTAGCTTATACTATATAGTATATAGAGTATTTAAAAAAAAGCAATTACGTTTGCCAGCGTCGGCTAGTGCTGTTGTTGTTGATGTTTTTGTTATTGTCAAATATTTTAGCTTAGCTAACTGGAAATGGTAATTAGCAAACATAGTTCTATCGTTCAAATCGCCGGCCATACCGCAAATTGTACACAAGCGATGTAGACTTTTTGTTTATTTTTAGAGACACGTTTAATTCATTCAAACGTCACCTCGGAAATGTTTTATAACGAAAGATTTATATATATATAAGTACATTTCTATTTATTGTGTACGTATCTCTATGTGGCATCGTATTACAAAATAACTTTACATTGAAATTGTAAATTAACTTAAAATGTTTATTAATTGATGAATAATACAAACAGATTTGAAATTGAAATTGCAAGAATATTCAGGGAATATACTTGTATTTAGTAAATATTTATGAAGATCGATTATGTGTATTCCTGATAATTGTATACAAAACACAGGCATTTCAGTTTTATTCTGTGTTCTTCTTCATTTCTAAATTTATTTCACAAATGATGCTCAATTTATATGATTCAAACCGGTAGAATTTGTGCTTGTCGATTAATCCGTTAAATGCTTTCACTGTGTCCCAATTTAGACAGAGCGATTTAAGTTAATTCGTTCTAACGATTGTTTTTAATATGAATTTGATTATTGTTGTATCGAGTTGAAACCGGCATTTCGCTTTCAACTGATTCACACTCAAAAATTGTTCACCCACATTCCTATCTATCTATATTTATTATTATCTCTGCTTCCAAATAAAGCTATAGCCAGAGTGAGCGAGCGAGCAAGAGGGCGAGAGCGAGAGAGGAAGAGAGAGATAGAGTGCGAGCATATATGTATATGACTAATCGAGCCTCTCTCGCTCTCTGCTTGTCCGCCTGGTACTATTATTCTCTGTTTGCTTCTCCCTTTCTGATAACCGGAATTAGCTGCACGCAAGTTAAATGAACTTCAAGCGTGCTGGCAACATTTAAGCATTATCAGCTGTCGCTGATAAGCGCAAGTGTAGTATATGCACATTTGATCTGTAAGCAATGCAAATGCTTAACCTTCGACATCAGTTCATCAGCAGCTGTTTGATTAAGCCAAGTCCAAGTCATTGTCATCATCAATCAAACATGAAAAACTTTTCAGTGACCCTGCGAGACAAAGCAAAAACCTGCCCCGCTGAGTGACTAACCTACGACAAGAGCGAATAGACAGAAAACAAAAAAAGACAACAAGAACCACAGCAGCAGTCGGTTTGCACCACCTGACAACAAGAAACCTGAAAATTCGCTAGCCAAAACAAAGAGATTCAATGGCTTTAAGGGCCTCAGGAATGGCAAGCGCACACCTGAGAGGTTACCAGCAAGAGTTGGGGGCGACAGAAGAGAAGGGCGGTAGCAAGAGAAGATGAGAAAAAAAACCAGACTCGCCAGAGAAGATTTCGGTCCTTGGAACTCTGTCTCCAGCTGTGAAAGATATAAGAGTATGCCTAGTTTATACGACTTAAAAGTGCGATTTACAGATAATCACGCTTTTCGTTTACACGGATTTAGTTACAGACTCGTATAAGATTTTTGCTCAACAAACAATGAATAATCCCTCTTTAACAAGTTTTCTTTTTTCCAGTCTGCTGTTATCTACGAAAGAAGTCTAAGTAAAGTAAAGTAAGTTTTGCATGTGTGTATTTGTCTTCATGGGAAGCACCTTTGAACTGCTTAAAAGCGACAACGCTGTCGTTGTCGTTGACGATGTCGTTGTCTGGCGACATTTGCAACTAATACATCAGGCTTCAGTGAGGAATGTGGGTTATAAGGTGGGCAACAACTACGTTTCCATCTCACAAATTATGCATGCAGCAATGTGCAAAGGACTCTACGTTGGTGTTAATTGCACTGCGGTTGCGTTCTGTTTTTTTTGTATTTTATACATATTTAAACTAACGAGATGAATATATGAATGAGATGAATATACCATATGTAAATCGCCTAGACAGTTTTCAGTCTTTCCTTACTTAGCTTAGCTTACCTTTAGAATTTGAGTTTTACGAAAACTGAGTTCATCATCAGCCGTCGCAGAGAAATCATGTTTGGCAATTGCTTCCATTTTGTATTGCCTGATTTGTGTTTATATTGTTGATCCTCGAACTACTTTTTAGTTTAACGTTTTAGTTTAGATAATATTCTTTTTTTTTTTGTTAAATTAATCAGCCTTGTTGCTCACACACGCACATACATATATATTACACACATACATACATATATGCAATTTGTTTTTAGTTGTTTGCTCCCTTAGCTGTTTGTAGAAAAAATTACAAAAATTCACGTACGTTTAGCATTTGCATTTAAAATCCACACATAACGAAACTTATTATATAAACAATAACTCATATGTATATTGATTGCACGTCTTTTGAATTAGTACAATATTTTCGAAGCCACAGGCAGCGAGAAAAGTGATTAAAAATACACCGACGACGATGACGGGGCCGCAGCCAGGCCAGCAACAGAGCAACAAACGCGCAGTGGTGGTAGCGGCACTCACGGCGAAGCAACTGCGAATGACAGACGCCTATGTGTGTGTGCCTGAGAAAGAGAATTGAGCTTGCAGAGCGTTGCCAGCAGCATGTATTATACCGACAACCGATAACAGTTCTCTATGAAATATATAATTATATTGCTCAACGAATTTTAATCATTGCCTATATGGGCGCAGTAAAAGCTTGTGGTCTTGTAAATGAAGCGCGGCTTCTGAGCAGCATTAATTAATATTAACAATAAACACATCTATGCAAGGCAGGGCGTGTAGTTTCTGCTGGCAATGCTGCAGTACTCAGAGCTGACGTTGTTGTTTATTTTTTAACCCCATTAGTAACACACACACACACGCTTATATACGATGCATATACAATTTCGGCGAATTTTAGATGATTGATTATTTCGTTTGTAGGTAACTTTTGTATCTTTTCTTATATTGCTGAATAACAGCTTTATTTGTTTGATTTGTTCGCAGTTTGCACTATATTTCAACTTTATTAAACCTTTTTAAACATTTATAAAATATATTTTCATGTGTGTGCGGTCACACTGAAACGCAATATGTGGCAATATTGCTATTCTTGAGTGGCGATCGAATAGCCATTATCGATTTGTTAATATTTGTCATTTAACATTTTCTTTACCGATTACCATAATGTCAACGCTGCAGGGCTGTGCATTTCTGTTAAAGACAGTGGAGAACAGGGTGGCAGCTCGCAAATTCAAATCTCATCTGTATTCCGTATTGAAAATCCAGACATTCTACTATTAAGCCACGAAAAAGTTGTTTTCGCATAAAACTTAATTAGAAAAAAAAGAACTATTGATTTTAAGCTTTAGAGCATTAATTATTCCAGTAAAATAAGAGTTTTCTCTGTTAATTAACAGAGCTGTAAAACGCGAAGAGTTGTCGCTGTACAACCGTGTGTATAAGCCAGAAAAACAACTCTGGTAACCCTCCTCATCCGACCAACATGCAGCAGTTGTGATAAAAATTGAATTTAAATTGAATTTTGAATACTTTTAAGAAAAAGTATTTGAAGCTAAACGCCGAAATAGTTTGTGTTAATGCAATTGTAGGCCAAGTGAATGGTGAATAATTAATTCTTTGTGGAATGCGCAGTGATTGCACGTTGATTACCTTGCATCGTAACTGCTGGTCGTACACACAGGAAAAGCAGCCATAAGATTTTTCTTTTTTGTTTTGAGTTGTGCGCGCACAGTATCAAAACAAACACATTAAAAAACTGAAAAGCACTTATAGCAGCCGCCAAAAAAGGAAAAATATAATGGACACCAGTGTAAGCTCCGAAATCGGTAAGTTCAGTACTTCTTCTGCAAAGTATTTATATTTTAAATTGAATTTTCAACCTCTGTGGCCAGTCACTACAACGCGTGTACGTCAGTTGGGGCAGGCGGTCGACATACATACAGTAGTACGTGTATGTATGTAAATTGCTGGCGCGCAAATTCTGGCAAGCAAAAATGCAGCCATTTAGAATCATATTTGAAGAGAAATGTGCTTTTATATTTGAAAACATGACTATCCAAATGACCTTGCGTTATAAATAATGTATATGTATGCCCAATTGAATCGCAATTGCAGATATTTGCTGAATTACAGTGTTAGTATGTCGTTTTAACAATATGGGATCAGATAAAAACCAATCTGGCAAGGCTGCATTAAGTTTACGGCGTGTGTGTGTGTGTTTTGTACCCAGGTACAGTCTGTGGGGGCAGTTCTCTAGATTGTGGGTATTTTTTGAAGTTTCAGTTGAAACTTTTTATTATTTTTTGACTTGTCTATGCTAAAACGCTAGAATCTGGTAGTACTCTCTGCAGACAAGTCGATATACCTTACATGAATTGTGCTTTAATAATTTCCCTGCATAACGTAAACAAACTTGCCACTTTATACAATCGTAGTACATACGTATATATGTACCTTAATTGTACAAATGGCAACGCCGACAATGGCAGCAACACTCGATCTGGCAGGGCCGACGGACAGCACATTTTGAGGTTTACGCAATTTTCGTCGAATTTCCTCAAAGTAATTAATTAAATTTGAAAATTACTGTGCATTTCAACTGAAAATTGTAAGTAAAAGTCTTACTTTTACTTTTAATTGTGTAATTCATAACAATACATGTAATTGCATTGCATAGTCCATCAAAATGATGTCACAAGCATTTGCCGCTGCCGTCTGTCGGAACGGAGTTGCATTGCGCTGCAGCCGGCGTACTATGAGTACGGCGAGATTGCTACGCAATACGACTCTTACTCGTCTGGCCACCAGTGCAGCGTTGACCAAAAGTTGGCAACCTATTAGCTGTATTCCTGCCACAACCGGAAACATGCAGCATTATGTACGCTCGTATGCCAACGAGAAAAAGGTTTTCGAGCGCACAAAGCCTCACTGTAATGTGGGCACGATTGGCCATGTAGATCATGGCAAGACGACACTGACTGCAGCTATAACAAAGGTGTTGGCGGACAAGAAATTGGCGGAGAGCAAAAAGTACAACGAGATTGACAATGCTCCTGAGGAGAAGGCGCGTGGTATAACCATTAATGTAGCCCACGTTGAGTATCAGACGGAGAGCCGTCACTATGGCCATACTGATTGTCCAGGTCATGCTGATTACATTAAAAACATGATTACGGGTACGGCTCAAATGGACGGTGCTATTTTGGTTGTGGCTGCCACGGATGGTGCTATGCCACAGACTCGGGAGCACATGTTACTTGCCAAGCAAATTGGAATTGATCATATTGTGGTGTTCATCAACAAGGTCGATGCTGCCGACCAGGAAATGGTGGACCTTGTGGAAATGGAGATTCGTGAGCTGCTGACCGAAATGGGTTATGATGGCGATAAAATTCCCGTGGTAAAAGGCTCAGCATTGTGCGCTTTGGAAGACAAGAATCCGGAAATCGGCTCCGAGGCTATACTCAAATTGCTTAATGAAGTAGATAACTTTATACCCACACCAGTGCGTGAGTTGGACAAACCATTCCTGTTGCCCGTGGAAAATGTGTATTCCATTCCTGGTCGTGGTACTGTCGTTACGGGTCGCCTGGAGCGTGGTGTGGTCAAGAAGGGAATGGAATGCGAGTTCGTTGGCTATAACAAGGTGCTAAAGTCGACGGTTACAGGCGTTGAGATGTTCCATCAGATCCTTGAGGAAGCTCAGGCTGGCGATCAGTTGGGCGCTTTGGTGCGTGGTGTTAAGCGTGATGATATCAAACGTGGAATGGTCATGTGCAAGCCAGGCAGTGTTAAAGCATTGGATCAGTTGGAGGCTCAAGTTTATATTCTGTCAAAGGATGAAGGTGGTCGCACTAAGCCCTTTATGTCTTTCATTCAACTGCAGATGTTTTCACGCACCTGGGATTGTGCGGTGCAGGTGCAAATACCAGACAAGGAGATGGTTATGCCTGGCGAGGATACGAAGCTAATTCTGCGTCTGATACGCCCCATGGTGTTGGAACAGGGTCAGCGTTTTACGCTACGTGATGGAAACTTAACATTAGGCACTGGCGTCGTTACAAAAATAATGACCGGACTGACAGAGTCACAGCGTTTAGAGCTGACGGAGGGCAAAAAGGCACGCGAGAAGAAGGTCGCCGCCAAAAAATAATAAGAAGCCTGCATTCAGCATCACCCTGTTTTACCAATCAGTCATAAATAAATCTACCTACATATATAGTTTAATCACTTATTATCCTTATTGTTACTGCTGTTTTTCAATGCGTTCAATACATTTTAAGGCTCATCAAATTAAACTTAATAAACACCACAAAACCAAGAAACTTTGTGATTTAAATATTTTCAGTCACGCGCTCACGTGGTTTTTGTGGATGTGTAGATATCGTCGTCGATAATGTTATCGCAGTAGTTCTGTTGCTTTACCTGCTATCGTTATATCGATAGTTTTTACAGCACTTCGCTTAGGGCGGTCAGTGTTGGCCAACTCAACGTTATTATCGCTTTACAGCTGATGAGGTCCATGATAAAAGTTTTTGAAATTGAATTGAAAAAATTTGGTTGCTCACAAATATGTTCGCTTATCGTGCGTCACAGTTATCGGGTATTTTATTAATAGTGTGTAATAACGATAATTAATTTAATGTTAATGCATATGTTTGGTACCATCCACAGATGAACTAGATGATACTACGCCATTGCCCGAACTCACCTTATACGATTTACTGGAGACGCCAACGACGTCCAAAGAGCAACAGTTAAACACAGCTGATAATGATAACGTAGATGACGATGTGGATGATGATGAGGACGAGTGTGAGGACGAGGAATTTTTGTCAACCTCGCCAAACGAGTCGTTGAATACACCAAGACCCAAAAAACCACAAATCGTCCGGATATTGGAGAATAAACGTTTAAGTGGGCCTGCGCCCATTGGGACGGCTTTAAAAAATATGCTTGGAGGACCCATTCGGATAGTAACGACTCCGACAAAGCCGACTCAGGCTGCAGACGTTAAAATCCTTAACAAGGTGCATACACAGCCTGTAAAATCTTTTGGTAATGCGCCAGTCAAAATTGGCAGTACTACAATAGCAACACCAACAGGTTCAGGCACCTCAGCTACGACGGCAAAGAACCTTAGCGGAGTTACAATGACCCAAATAAAAACCGCCGATGGCAAGCTGCTTTTCCTGCACAAGTCGGTGCCCGTATCGGGCGGAGGAGCACAAAAGGTGCCAGTGAGCACCTCGTCTACACGGCTGGTGACCCAATCACCAACAAGCGGCGGTGGCATACGACAAACGATACTTCCCAAAGGTGTGACCATAACTGGTGCGGGATTAATTAAGAGTGCGGCGTCTACTTCTTCAATTGCAGTCAGGGGATTGACGACCATTGGACCGACTAAATCAATCACTTCAACAATAACAACAACCACCTCTGCTGCCCAGTCATCTCCTGTGACTGCTGCAAGTCCGTCAGCAGCTGCAAGCTCATCAGTGACGAGTAAAATGCCCATCAAAGTTGTTCGGACCGCCGATGGTAAACTAATCAAGTTGAATCAGGGTGCTGCCCCTGTGCTTTTAAATGCCAAGCCCACAACGGTTGCTGTAAGGGCACCAGGCAGCACAGCAACAACTATAGCGACGTCTACTCTAAACACCAACAGTAATACCAGCGGCAGTGTGGTGATAAGTAAGCCAACGGCACAGGTAATCATTAAGGGTCCACTGAAGCAGCTACCAGCTGGTGCATCGCTTAGGCCTGTCATTAATAATGCTAGCAACAGCACTAGCACAACAATCGGAAGCAGCAGCAGCAATAACAGCCCCAGTAGTGGGAGCAGCAGCATAGTAGGAGTAACATCAGCAGCAACAACAACAGCAGCATTGCCAGCAGGCAAAATGTTGGTGCAAAGCTCAACGGGGAAGCAAATAGTTGTTGCGAGTAAAAATATTATTAAATTATCACCTAAGCCAGGCGCCAGTGCTAGCGGCAATTCAAATGCAAATGTAGCAGCAGCAGCAACTGCCGCGCCCAGTGGTCTGCATGCGATTCAATTATCCGGCAAGAGCGGTGTGCAGTATGTACGTGTCTTGTCCAACAACAGCAGCGGCAATAAGGGGACTACTAGTCCACAAAAGGTTCCACTCGGACGTCCACGCACGACCAGCAGTAACAGCAGCAGCACCAACAACAACGCTGGCAACAGCAGCAACAATAACAACAGCTCAACTGTTTCTGTGGGAAGCACCAGCAAGATCGTTATGAAAACAATGGGCGGGAGCATTGTTCCGTTGCCATCTATGCAAACTTTGGTGCCCAGGGTAAGTAGCCTTGAAATAGCCATGATAACGAGCTGATTGATAACGTTATATTTCATTTGTAGCGAGCACCTGGCACAGCAGCCGGCACAGCTAAGACGCTGGTCAAGAGCGGCAATAGCAGTACAAGCTTAGAGGCCACACGCAAGCATCGCTTATCGGATCTCAATGTGCAAATCAAACAACTGCCAAGCGACGGCAGCAGCAGCGATGCGGTGGGACCGGAGGCAAAGAAGGCTCGTTATGTTATTGCCATGCCGCATACGTCGACATCGTCAGCGACCTCGACGACAACTCCAGCATCACAGCAGCAGATGCAAAAGCTGACGGCAAACCAACGAGCAACGCAAGTGCAACGCGTCACGGTGCAGGGCGCCAGCAGCAGCAACAGTGTGAGCGTCAGTGGTAGTGGCGGTGGCAATGTTCCCCGAAAGGTCTACAATCTGGTGACAAAGAGTGATGCCAACGGTGTTAAGTATGTGATTTGCAATAAGGGCAGCGAGGGAAAGCCACGTACAGTTTTCAACACCACAATGAGACGTGGCTATACGCTGGCCGATTCAAAGCTGCGCCGTCCCACAGCGCTGACCCCACAACAGTTGCGATTCAAGCAAATTAAATTGCAGCAGCAGAGACAGGTACTGGCGCAGGCGCAGGTCAAGCTGCGGCAACAGCAGCAACAGAAACAACAACAGCCGCCTCAATCAAAAACACAGCAGCAGCAACAACAACAACAGCAACAGTCAACATCCACGCAAGCCAATAAAGCGACAGTGCCTGGCAAGCCACTATTTGATATATTGAAGCCACCGCCAACGGTGGCGCCTGCAGCAACCCCAACAATTGATGCCCTTGGCGGATCACGACGCAAGCACTGCAATTGTAGTAAATCACAATGCTTAAAACTGTATTGCGACTGCTTTGCCAATGGGGAATTCTGTCAGGATTGTACATGCAAGGATTGCTTCAACAATCTAGACTATGAGGTTAAGCGAGAGCGCGCCATACGCAGTTGCCTCGAGCGCAATCCCAGCGCCTTTAAGTGAGTCTTTCTTTATTCTCTATTCTCTATCATCTATCATTTATATTAAACAATGTTTTATCTATTCTAGACCTAAAATTACGGCGCCCAATTCTGGTGACATGCGTTTACACAACAAAGGCTGCAATTGCAAAAGATCTGGCTGTCTGAAGAATTACTGCGAATGCTACGAGGCCAAGATACCCTGTTCTGCCATGTGTAAATGCGTAGGTGCGTATGGAGCAAGTTTAGAGATTATAAGATGGTTTATTCATATATTTATTTAATAATCATTCAGGTTGTCGTAATATGGAGGATCGCCCCGATGTCGATATGGACTCGATGGATAGCCTAGTTGATGTGAAGCACCATGCAAACAAAATGAAAGATATAAACGGAACACTTCCGCAGGATAATCGCTCAAATGTTTATCTAACCGACGATGTCATAGAAGCGACTATAATGTGCATGATATCGCGCATTGTTATGCATGAAAAACAGAATATGCCCATTGAGGATACGGAGCGGGTGGTTATGGAGGAGCTGGGCGAAAGTTTAAACCAAATTATAACATTTGCCAAGGAAAAGAATGATACAATTCAAACGGACGATCCCAAGACGACGGCCTAAACAAAATGCGCTTGAAAATAATTTATATTCGATGATTGTTTTATTTCAACACACAAGATGCACATATGTATATTAGGTAATAAGTTCAAAGCGATCTGTTTGTTTTTATCAAATTCTCTTCTAAATTAGGCTTTCTAAAAGTTGACCTTAAAGTAAAGTGTAAAGTGCAAATAAATTAAACAAAAAATATATTAACGAAAACTATATACAAATTGTGTGTATATAGCAATTATTATGTACTGTAGCAAATGTAAGATCAACTTTAATCGAGGGAAGCATTTTGTAGTAACAAACTGTTCATTTTGGAAATGATTCCCTTTACCCCTTATGTATGTAAATAAATAAAAATTTAATAAAGCATACGTTACCATATCTGTGTCTCTCTTTGAAATGATTAAACATATCAATTATTAAAGCCTTATTGGTATGTTATTGGTATATATTATTTGCAGATCGGAATGTACTCGATGTAAGAGAATGATGAGGCATCTATCAGTAATTTGATAATATTATTAATTAGGTTACGAAACGCCGTTTGATTTGTTTTCAAGTCTAGCTTGTTTATTCACCAACAACTTCAGTTACATATTTTGTGTATCTGTGTATTTTTATGTAAGAGTATACGAGTACATGAGTACTTAACGCAGTTTGGGTTGTTTGTATTATATACCTACATACAGTAAGTAGTATTAGCTTAGTTAGTTGATTACAATTAAATAAGTATATAAGCAATTGTCAAGTGACAATTATTGATAGCAATATTGTAATATAATAGTAGTATAGTGTATTGTATAGTATGTGTAGATTATATGTGTAGTGTGCTTGCTTTTCTTACAATTATTATTTCCTATATTGCATTTTCTTTTGCTTGGCTTTTCCAAATAACTCAACCTGACACATGACACATGACATGGCGTGAGATGATTAGACAACGTTAGTATTAATTGTTGTTTAATTATATCGATAAATGCATAAGTAGTTGCAACTGCATATATGTACGTATTAATATATTTTTATATATTTATATAAAATATTTGTATAAGTTATAAACTAAAACGCTCGCGCTAAACAATACGAATATTTGTTATTGTTTATGTTCTTCTTAGCGGTTTTCAATACTTGAGAGAGAGTATGTGTGTGCGGTTATTTTTTGTTTGTTATTAATATTATAGTTATATAAATAAATATGTATATTTATAGATATCTTTGTAGTTGTAAATACGCTTCAATACTGTGCACAAAACTTATTTCCAAGTTGTAGTTACATATATGTATGCTGTATTATAGTTATATTATAGTTTGTTTGACCCCATACCAGCTTTTTCAATTATCATTTTTGAGATGTAATAATTTGAATAACATTTAACGACAGTAAGTTGTTGTAAGTTGAATATATGGATATTAATATAGATAGATATTCACTAAGTATACGTATATGTATGTATGTATATATAAGCTATATTGTCTAATTCACACGTACTATATAGTATACATTTATAGATGTAACACACACAACGACTTCTTGAAAACCGAACAAGACTTGCATATTATTTATTAATAAATGAATTAATACAATTCTTATTGATTTCCATTTATGTTCTTTTCGAAATATGCTGTTTGTCTACCCTGCACTATGCTTTTGTACTACATACATCATTATATAGATATTTGTTTTGATATTTTTTTTAGTTTGTTTTTGATTGAGAATTCAGAATAGTTAATTAATGTGCATGATTGAATTTTGCAATTCTTCAAGAAGCATGGTACATTACAACATATTTGAATGATTAGTATTATATATTTGTAAATAATAGATATTTTAGCATATTAAAACAACAATAACCATCAGCAAGTGTTTTTCAGCTCAACGTATGTACAATTACTTTGCTTTTAACATAACCTCATTGTATACCTGCGATTGATTTTCAACTCTTCTACATTGCAATGCGCTCATAAATGTTGCATGTGTTGCCCAACAGATGGCGTTGTATTCAATTTAATAAGATGGATTTTACGTAGCTTTTAATGCCTACAACGCTTGGAATAACTTGCAGCCATTCAAGTTATTCGCGTGAATATCCATATGATCCAAGTGATCTAAAGTTTGAAATTTAATTTAATTTAAAAATGAAAATTCACATTTCTGCGCGCATTTTACCAACATTTGCTAGTGTACATTTATAGTATTTAAATATTTCAAGTAACCAATTGGTACATGTCGACTTATGTATAGTTCCCTTATTGCGTCAGATAGCTTATGTGTGTCCTGTTTCGAGTTCCATTTTCGCTACAATTCCATCGCAAATACACACATTGCGCATAATTAAACTAGTTTGCTATGCGCATTTTATAATGATTATTATTTAGATAGATTTGTGTGAAAATGGAACTCAGAATAAGACTGCATATTTCATAATAAATATAGTTAGCTTTCGATTAATTAATAATTTACTAGTGAGCTTAGTTTCTTTTTTATTAACATTCAACATTTATACAATCAACAAATTTAATAATACTGTATTTTAAATTGATTTACTTAAAGAAGGTTTGGCCTTGGATTAACCAAATTATTGCACAACTTTTCTCGCCGTATTGCTTATAGAGATTTAATGTGCGCCCCAGGAACCGGAATCGTATAGCAGAACATTGGACTCTGAGGTGAAACAAAGTCGTCGTTGACAAAATTTTCTTTTTGGACATTGAATATATAATATTTTTTGGAAAAAACAACTTTTTGATGATTGCAGTGCAATTTATTGCACCACTGTGGCCCAAGATTGTTGAGAAGCACCAAATTTCTTGTATAAAATGAATCGTGGACTCTGTGAGTATATATCTGATAACCCGATCATATTTGGAATGAACCTATTTTCAAGGCCTTCTTGTCGACAGATGCCCCATGCAGCGTTTTTACACGTCGCCAGACTTCGGATGTCTTTCACAACGATCCATTCAAAGTTCAATCATATAACTTCCGATATGCCGAAAGACCCGTTTATCCAGTTCAGCATTATCAGCGTCCACCGCCGAAACAACCAGAATCACCACCCTTCATGACCTATTACTATAATGCTAGGTTCAATAGGAATCAGGAATCACCGAAATCGCCCCTACAAACGAGCTCATTTGCTGAAACTAGGCGTCGCCAGTTTCTACAAGATTTCAATCCCGTTTCAACACCAGTTAAAAGAGAGATTGTCGCGGGATTGAGACCAAGTGTACAGCAAAGGGAAGTGTTACAGATGCGCCATCCGGTGGTTGGTGCTCCACCTGCTGTGGCCTCTAATCCGCCACTGCTGCGCAGCTGTTGTAATCGAGACGATTACCAGACGATGCGCCGTGGTCAGAGTGTCACCACAATGAGGCAGAGCAACAGCAACACAAGTCCAAGTCGTACTGGAAGCCGATGTGCGTCCGTTTGCAGCTTCAGGCAACCGGAAAAGAGTGTTTCCCAGTCCACCATCAAGCTATTTCCAAGACGCAGTGCTAGCAGTTGCAGTGGTTGCGCCATCAACATTAACATAAGAGCTATGGACTCTGACGCAGATCTGGACAAAAGTTTGAGAATCAAAATAGAAACGGATTCGTCTTTGCACAACAATACGGACAAGTTTAAGGTGCAAGCAAACGGAAAGGGACAAGGACCGGGACAGGAGACCCAGAAATGCCGCGTAACGCGCTGCTTGAGCTCGGAAAGCTTTGTGATAGACAAGCGACTGTCCAAGTTTAGCATGGCAGATGTCCCTGCCTCAAGCAGGGCACGCAACCGAACTTCTGAGCAAGATGCGCTGCAGGCCAAGCGGTTGCAAGTGCAATTAGAACGCGAGCGTTTGGAAAATATGCGACAGCAGGAATTGAAGAGGGAGCAGGAGCGTGCACGACAGCGTGAAAAAGAACGGGAGCGTTTGAGGCAGGCGGAACGATATCGAGATCATGAACGATTACTTGAGCTGGAAGCGGAACGGGAAAATCAAAGACTTCGTGAGCTGGAGCGTGAGACACAGAGAAAAAGAGAAATTGAACGTCTCCATCAAGAGAAACTGCGACAGGAGAGACAACAGCGTATGCCAATGCGTGCCATGTCCATGCCAATACCAAATTCGTCTACGCCACCTGTGGTAATGACATCCCATTTGTGTAGACGTGCATCCACGGATCGACTGCCAGGCATGGCGCCCTGCTACGTTCGCAATTCTACAGCCAACTCCAAATCAGATGCAACGCGTGCACAGCGATTACATAACTGCACTCGAAATCTGACTACATTACAAATGCCACCAATGAGAGCACGGTCATCGCAGGAGAAGCCGGTTGTCCCACAGTCGCCCGCACCGCAAGCCTTGGAGCGTCGAAGCTCTGGCACCTCGAATTACAATGCAAGTGTTACTGGCAGTGGCAGCAACACTAGCATGAGGCAATTGTCTGCCACACGGCTCAACGAACGCAAATTGCTCAATCTGCATGTGAACGGTGTTCCTGTTAGCTCGAATCTTCCAATACATGCGCGGCTAAACAACATGCCCATACGGATAAGCACGTCACAGCCAGTGGATGAGCATTTGCAATTCTCAGTTCATCGAATTCGAGTTGCCAATGCTTCGCCAATGGCCACAGCATCTGCGGTGCAGGAAAGAAGGGGCAGCCGCAATTCCAGCCGCAGCTGCAGCCGCATCAGCAGCAGATCCGGATTGGAAGAGCCGCATACAATGCCCTGCAATGTTAACATTAATGTCTATGCGGATAATCCGCGCAGTATGCGTTTGTAAAATGGCGACCCTAGGGCTGTCACAACGTCAGAATAACTGGTTCATTAACCAATTCCAGGGTTGCATCTCTTAGTTATGTTGACGCTGTGACAGCCCAAGCATCTGTAAGCTTTCGGATTCGTCAATTCTAAATCATTTGCGTGCGTTTTGCTAGAATTTCTTTTTATAATATGTATATATACATATATTATTCATATGGCAAATACAAAATTTGTATTTTATAAATTGAGTACGATTGATTTTGGGATTCACATTAAACCACTGCAATGACAGGCTTTTCATTTAGTATATTGCAAATTCCTTCCATTCTGGGAGTAAGATTTGTTATATTTTGAGCTTAAGAGCTCAATCAAGGTCAAAGACCCTCTGTTGTTTAGTATTATACTAAGTTCAAAATAATTTCAATCTAGTTCAAAGAATGTCAAATTTATGAAAGTTATTTAAACTAAAACAAATTGTTTAGTAAGTGAAAGACCAGATCATCCATGTCTTTTGCTTGATAGCACTTCTATGTATATATTTTAGGTATTTTAGCTATGTAAATTGGATCTATTCCTGCATTAAGCTGAAGATCAAAATGCGAAAAGATTCAGGTTCATTTAGGATTCAACACTTTGATATGCTTATGTTATTGTAAGCATACAAGTATTATTATTGGTTTTCTCGGTTTCTGATTTTAAAGTGTATCTTTATCAAACATTAAACAATTTTAACAATATTCTCGATTTCATATGATATTTCTGATATTTTTGGTTGTGTTTCTGTGTTCTTTCTCTTTTTTTTTCTTTGGAACTTGTGTTTTTTTTTTTTTTTGGATTTTTGGTCATTTTAAAATGACATTGCTTAGAAATTTGTTCGTATTAGATTTTTACTCGTCGTCATCGTAATTTTGATAGGTCACATAACGTACCTGTGCGCGATCGCGTCCATGGATTAAAGACTGCAAAGGTTAAAATATATTATTGTTAGTATTTGTAGCTATTTTAGTATTATTAGTATTATTGTTAGGCAGGCAGAGAAGACAAAATTAAGACAGGTTTAAGTTTTTAATTAAACAATAATAATCAAAATAATTATTATAACTAGGAATTTAATAATATATATACGGGAAAATAGTTTTAAGCAAATTGAAATATTACAAAATAATGCTAAAGAATATATTTTAATATTTATAGAATTCAAAAGAATCTTGTTAAATAATATGTAAATTAAATATACAATTAAATTAAAGCCAAGGCATCAGATCACATTCGTGAGCATTCAAAGCCCTCGTTCGTCTTGCCCCCCTCCATTGTGGTGTCCTGCATAATGGCCGGACAGGATGCCATGAAGTGGGCAATCGAACTATTGGCAGCAGCTTCTGCAGCAGCAGCGGCAGCTGCTTCTCTGGCCATACGCACCTTCTTCTCATCGCTGGTTGGCGGGTTCTTCAACATGATCAGAAGCGGCGCATACAGGAAGCAGAGAATGGCAATGCCGAACAACATCCACTCGAAGCCAATGGTCTTGACAAGGGATCCCGATAGCGCTGGTCCCACAGCAAAGCCCACACAGAAGGCAACGTCTCCGAGGGCATAGACACTGCCGTAAACAGCTGAATGACGTATGTCCACAAGGTAACCCAGCTCCGGCATCATCGAGGAGTCCACCATGCCAATGGCAAAACCCAAGCCGGCATTGGGAATAATCAGATGTGTGATTGAGGTCGCCATGGGTATCTAAGCAATATATATGATAATAATATGGGGAATACTGAAGATACTGAAGACACATACGAAGATCAAACAGGCGCCAATGATGACAAGTCCCAGACAGGCGGCAAACCAGCGTCCAATCTTGTGTCCCAGCGGTCCAAATAAGTTGGTGCCAATCAAATAGCTAATGGAAGCTGGCAAAAATGCCACGCCTTGCTCCCAACGTGTTGCGCCCATATTATCGACCATCCAGAGTGGAAGCGATGGCTCCAACATGGCAATGCCCATGTTGGCAAAGGTTATGGCACCAGCAGCTATCAAAATGTACGGATCACTGATCAAACTCTTCAGGGATGGTGGTTCCTCGGTCTCTGCCTTCTGTATCGATGGCTGTAACATGAACAGCTGCAACAAACCATCTCCCAGTGCCAGTGCAGCAAGGATCAAAAACGGCGCAGATTTACCAACAAATTCATACATAACACCACCAAAAGGTGGACCTATCAGCACGCCCAGCGCCAAGCCACCCAATGCAATACCCATGGCATTACCACGCTCCTTGTCGTCGGTGAAGCGATCGGCCAACATGCCCATACCAGACACAGAGGAGCAGGATGAGCCGATGCCCTGAAGAGCGCGTGCTATGAAGAGTACCAAATAAGAGCGACCAAAGGCGAAGACTAGAGGAGCAGAGAGGGAGGAGAGAGAGAGAGAGAGAGAGAGAGAGAGAGAGAGAGAGAGAGAGAGAGAGAGAGAGAGAGAGAGAGAGAGAGATTAATGTCCATTACTTCAACATGGCAACAGGCGAATCTTACTTATCGTGGACAGGAACATAATGACGAAGCCGGCAAACATGGGTATACTGTAGCCAATTCTGAGGATTGTATTGAAAGTATTGATAAAGGATTACTCGACTACCCAACTCCTGGTTGAATTGCATATTCCTTACCGATGCGTTAGGGGTCCCACAATCGGGTTAACCAGCAGCTGTACAATTGCCTTGGACGCAAAGAGTAGACCCACTTCAACCGTTTCGCCAACCAGTTCATTGTGCCGCTCCTCCAGCTCGCGATAATATGTGAAGTTATCTATGCGGTGGATGGCATTTTAACACCTTCACGTGGTAATTATGAAGTATGCGATGCT
The DNA here is from genome assembly GCA_018901825.1 of Drosophila funebris. Classification (NCBI taxonomy): domain Eukaryota; kingdom Metazoa; phylum Arthropoda; class Insecta; order Diptera; family Drosophilidae; genus Drosophila; species Drosophila funebris. The sequence continues at coordinate 11,263,264 of JAEIFK010000682.1, forward strand.
TACCTTCTGAACTGGGTGTTACCTCCTCGATCGGGGGTGCCACCTCATTGTCGTTCTCCTTGCATGGACAGTTGCGTGGCAGTTGCGTCGGTGGTGGCGGTGTGTGAAGGGTGAGCGGTGTGCGGGGGAAACTGTCGAGTGGGGCGTCCGGATGTCGTATGTCGTATAAGAACTCGGGTATGATGGGTACTATGGAATAAAATGAAAGGCCCGACTAATGGTTTTGTAATTGAGTTGCAACAAAGAATTTACGTACAATTAGCCTAACGGGCAACCGTTAGTTGCTGTTGCTGTTGCTATTACCGTTTCTGTTGCAAAAGCAATTTTCTCCAGCCGCTCTTTAATTGCGTTACAGACCCGCAAAATTGTTGTTGCTCAAAAGTTTATAACGTTTCCTAGGCGCTGTTGCAACATGCAAGAATCAGATTGCCTGCCCTAATTGAGTTGTTCGGCCTGGCCAACAAAGGTTGCAACAGTTCGCTCCCAGCGGAGCTCGACTTTATAATCACAGTTGCCATTTTACGGTACAATTGTACCAAATAGTTGTACGTGCTTAACTTGTTGGTTCATTGGATCACTTACATTAGATCAAATTGACATTTCTCATTGAAATTAGTTGAGTTTTCACTCAGTAAGTCACTTTAAAAAGTGTAAATTTATTCACTTGCTACCAATCTAATTCACTGTTAGTTCCAGGAAGAAAACTAGAGAAGATAGACAATGTTAACATAATTGGTACGAATTGTACCAAAAATGGTACATTTTCTAATTGATATGGTACCACATGTACATTTGAGATGGCAATCGTGTTTATAATTGCTGCTGCTGTTGTTGCTTTTCCACCTCACCTCACCACACCACACCACACTACACAGCGCTACACCTCACCTTACCGCAGCTACTTTCCCCCGCTGCAGTTTAAAAATTCAATTTGTTTATTGCATGCTTCTACTCTGTTTATATTTATTATCAACACCCGACTCCATGTCCGATACTAGTACACTTAGACCTATGCTCCTTTCGTTGCTGTAATTGCATTTCCTGGCATTGTGAGTTGCTTTCCCCTACCCCCCGCCCCGTTAAACGTGTACTCATATGTTCCTGCCATGTTTCAATTGCGTTGCCAAGTTGAACGAGTGTTGAGCGATTGTTGATCCATCGTTTGTTTTTGTTCTTGCTGTTTTAGTTTGAAGTGTTGTTGGCACAATGTGTGGTTTTTTAACTAGACAGTCATGCGGTTGGGATAATAACAGAGATTTAGGGTGCGAATATTACGAGGGGTTAAAAGTCGAGGTTTCTTTCGAAACACAAGCACAAATCGATTCTTCATTTTTGGTTATAAAGTGGAGAGAGGGTCAACCTTTTTATACTATGTGTACAAGTGATAATTAATTATGTTTGTTGTAAAGTACTTATAAAACACATGTACGCATATGTAAATTAGTATTAAAAGGTGCTTGCTATGATTCCATGTGGAGTTGTCTGCGAAATAGGTTCCCTCATGTTATGCTAATACTTGTAAATTACAAAATTTCATTTCAATGATAATGGTATGTTGAGACCCAGTTAGGAAGCCAATTTCTGCAAACCGTGCCAGCACGTACCTCCACTCATTGGGAGAATACAAATCAACGAAGGTGAATTTTAGTACTGATCCCTGTATGGTTTTTAAGGTAACCTCGTGTCACAGGCAATAGCCGCAACATATGTCGGCCATGTAACCCGTCATGCCATTTTGTGGCGTTTAGAATAAATAATGGAACCACTTGCTAGGCAACCCATGCTCTGCTCTGAAGCTATGTACATAAAAGTGGAAATGTTCTTATTCAAATGTCATAGTTCTTTTAATAGGCTCTACCACTTAAAATGCAACGCCAACGTAAATGATTAACCAGGAAATTTTATGCAAAAGAAAGTTATTCCAAGTAATTTTGCTGTTCTCCTCAGTCAACTATCGTGTAACTCATTAAACTGTCTCCGAGCATTTGACATACAAAAATCTAAAAGCACGTGCAGCTGACAAACGGTTAATGGAGCTAGAGTCGAAGGCAAATGCTATGCAACTGGGGGATTGGGTATGGGTAGAATGGGTTGTTTGGTTTGGGTTGCATTTCGCGTGTCGAAGACACTTAAACCGCAAGTTAAAGCACAAACTCAGGGTATAAAAAAATGTTAGCAGCGAGCGATGGGCAACCACACAAAACAAACAATCACGAGAAGTGGACAAAACTGTGACTTTGTGGGCTACTAAGCAAAGATAACATTTCCTATTCAGTGTTATTAACATTGAAAGTGTAAATCAGTGATTACTCACTGAAACTAGCATAGATGTTTATTTAAAATCCAAAATATGTTTGATTCCCGCTTTAAAAATGCAGTTTAATGTTAAGTTTACATTACTCTGTTAACCTCTCTCTATCTCTGTCTATATGTGTTGTACAGCGTTCAGTTGCGCCTTGGCTTAGGCAACGGTTATTGCGTGTGGTGACGTAGATAAATGCGATTGCCATTTTGAAACTATATTCACTGTCAATTCATACAATCTCTTTTTCTATTATTCATGGACATCAGATCGATGTAATCTATTGTATTTTGGCGATCGCATTAAAAGAAAATAAAATAGATTAAAATTTAATTGTTCTCAGCTTAAATCACAGTTTATCCAAAGCAGATTCAAAAACCGCGACTTTTGTCCCATCCCTAGTGACAAAAATCTATTTTGCGGCGTCGCAACGCGTCATTGTCGTCGTCAGGGCAAACAGCGATGGCAGTGAGGCAGCAACCGGCAGTGCGAGCACACGGCAACAAAGGAGGTATTAGGATAACGATGAGGACAACAGCAACCCCGTGATAATCGAAATTTCCTTAGATTTGTTATTTTGGTAAAATTAGTAATATGGAAGGGTTTTAATTAATGCCAGAGAGCAGAGAAACACACGCCAATGCGACACCCAGCGCGTTCCATTTGGGAGTCGGCCAGTCGACCGCTGTTTGTGCGCTCCGTTTGGTTGGAAACGATCGGGGAGACAGGCCGCAGCCATCGTCGACACTTTATACTTGATTATGAGCCTCGCGAGCGACAGCGGTGGATTCAATGCCAACGACAGAGTGCGAGGCGAGGTGGTAAGTGTAATGAATACCCACTGAGATGAAGCACTTAACTAATCCTTTGCGAGCAGGCATCAATCATCAAAACGACTCCTGTGAGTCCCACGACCAGTCAACGGCTCTTGAGGATTGTTGCGATTTTACTTTGGATGAATATTTACTCTTGGACGCAACAAAACTTACGTTGCGCCAACAGCAAGTTGGCCAAGCTCAGGGTGCAATGGCTAACAAGATGCAGACTGGAATCTCCAATTTCAATGGACGGCAGAATAGTCGTCATGCCAAGCGACGTGCCTGGCTGCTGAGCAGCGGCAAGAGCTATCAGTTGGACCATCTAACAGATTATCACTCGCACTCGAGACGAAGTTCGCTGCAGGACACACCAACCTCAAGTTCACACATAGCTAATCCAGAAGAGCGACTGGCAGAACGTGTACTCAATTGGCTGGACTTGGCTGGCCGTGCGGACATTGTAAAGGCAGCGACACCGATGCCCGTTAACAGCAACACCTCTTTGCTAGCCCGAGGCGGTCAACGAAGCAACCGACTTAACCATCGTGGTGTGAGCCTCAAACGTATTTCCACGGTATCATCTGCACAGCGAGTGGTTCCCAGAAAGTCTGTAACGAAGCAGCAACCTCCACTGCCTTCGCCTGCGGTTAATTACCGCTCAAATTCCTCCAATGCCAAGCCCATTACCATCATCTTTAACAAGGAGGGCGTTCCCGTACGCCTCAATCGTCCGGCCCGCAATATTGATCTCTGTGCGATGAGCAACAGCGCCAGCACAACTCGCCGCATGGCCGGTCATTTAGCCTCAGCCCGATTATATAATGGCACTCATACTCCCACGCCCCCAATGGAGGAAACACGTACGCCGCCGTTGAGCAGTCGAGGATTGAATGCAACACAACTGGACAGCCGCAAGCAGTTGCACATCTTCATGCCAAGTTTGCCCAAAAAGGGTTTGCTTCTTGCAACAACAACAAACTCCGAAGATGTCCTCAGCGCCAGTTTAAGCGATTTGTGTTTTTAATCTAACGAATTTATACTTCAAACTGCAATATCCTTGTCATTAAATATCATTAATAACAATTTCAATTATGTATTGATTTGAAAGAAATGCCAAACAGGGTATTATTAATTATGTATAGAGTGGGTCTGTGTATCAGTTTAATTGATTGCATATTAAGATGTTTTATTATTATTTAGATATTATTTCTATCAGATAAATATGTAATTCAATTGCATTAGGGAACAAGTTATCAGATTATGGGTATTATTGATCCTTACACATATAACGCCAGGATAAGGGAGTTTAGCCTCTCCTGGCCATTGCTGACTTCAACATTGATACAACTGCTCATCTCATATATGATATAAGCTTCATTAATGCTAGAGGATTGGCGAAATTATGATCAGCCTGTGGCATGTAGTTCCCCGCTAGCTGTGGTAGGAAATATTCTGTTATGCCTGCTGGGATTCATGTCCACTTTGGTGCGTAGCTTACAGACATATCGTAACACCTTAAACATCATATATTTCAGGTGGTGCAGTTGCCATCATTAGTTTGTAATCGTCGGCTGGTTAAAACCGTTAATCATCAATTATGCTTTGTGGAGGATTTCGTAGGATTAATATGCATCGTCTTTATCAGCAAATACGCTTTGTCAAAACTGAATTAAATATCTCGATTTTCGGCTTATATTATGCACCTTAGACTTAATTTGCTGTTAAATATTCAATAATATAGAATAATAAACATAGAAGTTATTCAAAAACATCTTACAGAAGAATCACTGACTGTTTTAATGTTCGGATATATAAGGACTTAAACGCAGGGTATTTCTTAGTTATGCACTCTCTGTTAACTTATATTCTGTTGGATTATGCCAATATGTCAACGCCCTGGGGCGTTCTTATAGCCCAAAATGTTCTTGCATTTGTTGTTTTTTGACTGGAAGGTTGTTGTTTTTGTTTATATGTATGCGCAATCAACATAATGGTCAGATATTGCAAACTACCTGGGGTTCAGCATTGGATAATTTTGGGGAGTCTTCTTGCTTACAATTTAACTCGAATTGAGAGCTAACACTTAGAAACGTATTAATTAATTACATATCGTAATTCAATACATGTAAAATCAACGAAAATGATCGTTCAGTTCATTTGTTGGAATTTTAGTTCCTAGAGCATCCATCCTCTTATAGTTAGTTTGAGTGTAAATGAACTAGATTAATGATAAGCAGCGTACATTTCTGTTGCTCAGGTTTGTGAATCGACTATCGAACTTATTCTGATTGGATGTGTATCAATTAATCAATTCAATTCCCAGTAATTCTCGCCTTAGCCGTGACATATTTTAATGACGACACGTAAACAGGCATAAATCAATTATTGACATTGCCAATATGTGCATATATATCATGGTAATCATTCCCAACTGTCAACTGTTGCCGAAACGAGGGGAGAGCAATAGACACAGAGACAGAAAGAAAGAACGAGAGAGGAAGCGGGAAGGTGGCCTCAAGCGTCATGCAAGGCCTTTGGTGGCAGTTGCCACACGTGGCATAACCGTCGCCCGTCGACGTTTTAGCCAACGCGTTTTATTTCAGTGCAATATGAAAGTGGGCTGAGAAACCGTTAAATGAATCTGCCATGACAGCGAAAACAACAATAACAAAACATCGAGGACGAGCCTAAAAAAAAGAAGCATGTTGTGACCTTTGACGTCGGATATGCTATCACCATGGACTCCGGCATGGATGGTGGGTACGACGCTAATAACAACGTTATAATGTAGCAATGGCAAATGCCATGGAAAACTTTTAGCCCAAAGCCGAAAGGATACAAAAGACAAAAGGCACGCTCGCAATTACGACGCAGTTGGAAAAACTTTTTGCCTGACATTTGAGTTTTCTCTTTTCAGCTCGCTTCGGCAAGGAAAATGCGCAACAATAGGTGAATTATACTTGAAAAACAAACAGCACAACGAGACAGAAGGACAGCCAGAGGGACAGACAGATAGACAGTTAAATGCCTGACGTGACTTATTCGCGTTTCTGACGCGCACGCGGCAAGTTGCAAGTCTCGAGGTACCGCAAATCCGATTCCGAAAACCTAACAAGCATAGTTTTTACATACTTAATTTTCCGGCAATTAGTACTAACCGCAAATGTCAACTGATGAAGACTCTGTGGGCAGTCCCATAAGCCCGGCAACGCCTCCATCCGGTGCTCGCGATCGGGAACGGGGCAAGGGCGGACGCAATGCATCAGATCTGCTGCGTCAGCAGCATAGCTTTGAGGCGCGCTACAGCAGCATCATTCAGAAGCAAATCTGGGAGACAACCATTAACAAGGATGTGATGGAAAGGCAGCTCAATGCGTATTTCCCCTTTTCACGTAGTGCATCGCTCAACAAGGACGGATCCGTTGGTTTCTATATCAAACCCAACCAGGATACCAGTGACAGCCCTTTGAAGTCCCGTTCTCTGAGCACCACGCCAACCAAACAGCGTTCCTCCACAGCGTGTCTAGAGAAACTGGAAACATTGGATATTGCCGAACAGCAGGAGAAGCCAACGGGAACGGATTAGGAATACGAGTTTCGTAATTATAATGGAGAACTTTGATCTTTAATATGCTATTAAACCTTAGATATACTTAAGCGTGGTAGCTCTTGGAGTTCCCTATTTAACTCTCTATTCTCTTTTTATTAAATCTGATTTGTTTAAGCTTTAAACCCATGCAGAAATGGCAATTTCTAAGAGTTATTTAATTTATAATCAGAATCGATTAAGTTTGTCCGTTTCAATGCAAACTAACTTGTATTCTCCAGCTATCGATCTCGTATTATATTGATATAGGAGAATTGAATCGTTTACAACTGATCAAATGAATGTATTAACATTTTGTTAGCTTAAACTGTCTTAGAGACACTCTGTAAGGGTATAAAGACTTCGGCATACCGAAGACCTTGTCAATTCCAATTTCTTATCTCAATTTGATCTAAATAAGTAATCACTTATAAGAAACTGTCAATTTGAAAGTAAATTATAAATATAAAATTAATCAAACTAAACAGAAACGTTCTGAATACCACTTTCGCATTGATTTCACTAACAGAATAATGCGAGACTGACACTTGGAGTTCTGTAAATATGTTGTATATAATATACTAGAGCTAGGGTAATGCCTAGTCCAGATATTTTGGCTTATTTCCTACTTGTTTTGCATATTGAATCAATAAATATCTACTTTATACTCTATTGTATAGTTGGCTTTGTCGTTTACTGTTTGGTTATGCAACAGGGCCACTTGGAGATAAAAACCTAATGCCACATATAAATCAAGGAAGTTATCTCTCTCTCTCTCACGCTTTTTCCATCTTCATTTTTGCCCTTTCTCCGGTTGCAGCTTAATCAAATTTATGAGCATTTTATGCTCATTGCCAGAGATCAAATGTAATAAGCATGTATTTCTCGCAATTTTCACTTCAACACCTTTAACGGTGAAATGAAAGCACTTAAGTGGAAATGCCTCAAGTCAAACGCTAAAAGCATATTTACTGTAACCTCCCGCTATCCTTTGCCCCTTCGTAAATCAACGCACAATCCAGCCATTCCCCCTGCCCCATCCCCTACCCCTTCCCCTTCCACTCCTTGTGGCCATTCGGCATTCACAGGCGAAACGGAAACTAGAAAAGAAGCTCCGAACTGAAGCTGAAACTTGAAATGGGGTTTTCCTTTGCTTGATTCTCATTTCTATTTTTTTTCGGCACTGAAGGGATGAAGAGGATGGGGGGGGGAGGGCGGAGACAGGGTGGAATAAGGCTTGAGCTAATAGTTTGACTCTTTGTGCGCTGCTTGAGCATTTCTCGACTTTCGCTTTGACTTTTACTTCCGTATCTATCAACAAGTTGCTCGAGTGCCGCCTGCGCATCGTTATTTGTCTTCGGCTGAACTCCTTACAGTCCCCTCCCCCCTCTCCAGCCGTCACCAACTTGTTGATATTCATGAACGGTTAAAGCAGGAATATATATATATACATACACATATATATATATGTGTGTATGTATGTAGGAAGAAGCAGAACTTCAATGGTATTTTTTGTGTTGTCAGCCGCAGCAAACATTGGCCAGACTGGAGTACAATTGTGGTCCACTTGATGTCCATGTGTTTGTCCAGACACTTGACATAAGCACTTGGCTTGCTCGCTGCCCCCTCCCCCGCCTTTCAACCAACATCATCCGCATCCCACAAAGCTATAGATTTAGTGTCACACGCAGCAGAGGAAACAGCAGCGGCAACGGGTCGCGTGTCTATTTAATTGACTGTCGGCACTTGGAGTTACCCACCCAGTACCAATCTGAATCCGCATCCGAGTCCGCAATCGCATCCCACTGCTGGCCATGTCGGCTTTTGATAATGACGGACAACGCATATTGGCAATGGTACTCCAACATTGATTAGTTGTTGCTGTTGCTGTTGTTGCTACTGTGGACTGTGGACTGTGGACTGTGCCTGACTTTGGACTGTGGGCATGGGATTCATTCGTAAAACTGCGAACATCAAATATAATAGCAAATCCCTTGGCAACACTTGGACAACAACTTCGCACAATGACAGTTGAGCTGAATTGATGGACTGGAAAGCGGGATGGCAAGTGACGCCACAACCCACATTCATTAGCTTAAGTGGCGCACGGTGGTAATTTTTATGGTCAAGCAGACGAAGAAGAAGAAGAGCAGATGGAATGGTAATGAATAATCTTCAGGTGATTGCATTGCAGTGCCAAGATAAATGGCCATGAAATGCTAATGGGCCTTAGATTTATGCCATTTTATACGATTGTTCAACTTGGATATATAGAATTTAAGATTTTTTGTTTATTTGATTGCCACTCACCGACAGTCGTTAACAGCATGTTGTCCAAGAGCAGGGCAATGGCAACGATGACCAGCACCAGACGATTGGAGCCACGCCAGCTGACGGCCCATGATTTGGCCGCCGACCAGGTGCCGGCAGCCCTGGGATCCTCCTGACGATATTGATCCGGCGGCGGCGGTTGTCCAGCTGTCATTGGACGTGGAATATATGGTGGCACCGGTGGCAGCGGCTGCTGCTCCTTGCCCAGTCCCATAATGCCGCAGTCTGGCTCCGTGTTGCCATTCTGATGATTGCCCTCCAGTTGTTGCTTGAAGGGATTCTTGCTGGGAGTATTGCTGGTCGCTTGCTGTGGATTGTTGCCGTTTATGGTGAAGGATGTGGTCTGATTAGTTGCCTCTGCTGCTGCTCCCACTGATTGTTGCTGCTGTTGCTGCTGCTGCTGCTGTTGGGGTGCTGTGTATTTACGTGTGCCATCTTTGCCCGCATCAGTCGATGATTGCATTGCGTCGCCAGCCGCTTGTTGCTATAACAACAGAGGGATACAATTGAGGAATATGCTCAGGCTAAGCGGATTGTCTTTAAAATGTAATCAAAATGTAAGCTGCTTGCGACCGGGCATCAAATTACCTCGCCCACTTTATGCCCCAGTGACTTGAACTAATTAAAACTAAATTATATATCTCAGCCTGTTGACTTCAAGGCGTGCAAATTACAAAATAATATTAATAAATACAACAGAAATGTAAAAATTCACACAATACATATATTAATAGAAGACAATGTGTTTAAATTTAAATATTTATTTAATTGCACAGCATTTGCCAAGCAACGTAACAGTTGAAAAATTAGTCTTTGAAATTTACATAAATTTTGTGTGTGCGACGCGCAACGCAAATTGAAATTCAATTTCATTTCTAATTCGTTTAAAATACATCACACAGAGAGAGAGAGAGAGAGCAAGACATCCCCGACCCAAATACATACATACATATGTACATACAGCACATACACTTATGTCTAGCGAAAAGCCACCCACAAGCAACAGGGGGGAGTTTTCCTTCTAAGATAACTTTTTGGACAAATTTTCAATTGACAGAACAAGAGAAGGAGCGAAAGCAAGTGCAGAGAGTGCGAGAGAGGGGGGAAAAGTGGTTGGGACTTTCAAAAATTGAATTAACTTGCCGTCAATTAAATCAAAAACGTTTTCGTAATTGAGAACAAGATGGAAGATGAACTTCCACAGAAGAGAGCTTTGATTGAGTGCACTTCGTGGCATTAGAGAGCGAAGCTTTCCAAGTGTTAGACAAGCTCACAGCACTCACATTTTGGCATTAACAAACACTTGTTCAACTCTCCAGCTAACTAAGTTACTGCATACTAAATACAATTCACAATATTAATTTAACTTGAATATTTAACCGCAGTTAGATATAGCAGAAGTCGTTGCTATACCCTGTTTGGCTTAATATAGTTAAAAACTTCTACTTTCTTGATTCAAAATGCAAGTAAGAGTCTTCAAATAAAGCTATTAAAAAAACGAAAGAAGAATAAACAAGTTGGCTTGTTTTGAAATCCCAACAAGGCATAAGCATTTAAACACAAATTATAATAAATAATAAATTATATCATAAAATGAAATGAATAGATCAAGAATAAACTTGAATTGAGCAAAAAATTACTTAAGACTATTTGTTTGCTTACTTATGTAAATGAAACTACGAGTTAATGTTGAAAGTTGAGTATGCTCGACTGCATTATACTTGTTCTATTTAAGTGCAATTTGCAATAGGAACACAAAGTAATATATATATACAAATTGAAGTAATTTGATGTCAATATGGATTAGAAGTGACTGCAACCAGATGAAGTCCATAGACTATTTAGGGAGTTAATTGTACACTCATGTTGGAGGCATACGAACGACAACAAATGTGCAATTAAAAATGATTTGATCATCTGTGCAATTAGCTCTGACACTAAACAACGAAAATATAAGTGTATCACAATTAATTCAATAAGCTAGGACAATGAAAATATCACAAATAAAACTACTTGTTAAACATATTCCAAAGAGTCTAAATTAACATTCGTTTGTCGGAAAATGTTATCAAAATGCGTATTTTTTTATGAATACATTTGTTACACCTTTCGTACTTAATTACTTAAAATTCCTCTAAGTTCCATGGTTAAATAATCCGGTTGGAAACAAGTAATACAACTGGTTAACCATGCTCGACTAAAAGACGCTCTATTCTAAGATGTGGTCTAAGGCATTCACAAATATATTTCTCATTTCTAGCACAAATAATTTTACTTTTATAATTTAAAGAATGTAAACTGCATCTTCTTCTGCTTCTTAAAAATGCCTTCAATTGCTTAAACTTACGCTACACTTGTATGCATAATTAGAGGGTATTAAAAGGTCGCTCAAGCAGTAGAAACGGTATCAATTAAGAATTCTCAAATCACAGGCCTTAGATTTGTATTTGCATTTAAATTTTAATAGTCTTTGTCGTTGTCGTAAAACTGAGGCCAGTTATTCTTACCATCAAGCTCATTTCAGGTTTGTGGATATTGTCAAAATACAATTCGATTCCACTGAAGCACACACAATGTGATTGTAGTTTTATTATTTTTAATTTAGAGAGATTACTTAGCGCTATGTTTGGATTTTCTATTAAATTGCAGTTGAGGCTGTTTGAATTCTCACATTTATTATCACTGCTGTAATCTGCAACTTTCACTTTCTTTGTATTTGGATTTGTAGGGTTTAAGACGAACTGTTCTCAGTTCGTGGGGATCGCGTTGAGATGTCTGATGATTCTGCCGACAAGTCGGCGCTCTGAATTCAAACTGAAATCGTTGGCGTGTGGCTTAGTGCTTTTTTAATGATTTTTGTTATTTTTTTTTTTTTTTTTTTTTTTTTTCATTTTAATACAACACAAAAACTTTTAGCTATTATTTATTTAGTTTGTAGTTTTGTTTTGGATTTTTCGCGCGTGTTTGTTGTTGATATTTCAGATATCCCGCGGATTTCAATGTACTTCAATTTCAATTGAATACATTTTAAAGTGTCTAAAATACATTTTTCCAATTATTTATTAGTAATGATCATGCGATTCGTTTTATGTGCGTGGGAAATTTCAAATTAAAAACTCTATGCTAATTTCTGTTACAACTTCAAAACGCATATTCAGCAGGGAATGAGTGATTCTACTTATTAACTTAGTTTGCTTCATCAATTTTAATTGCATTTATTTAATTTATGCGATCTACTAGCGTGTGCCCTTTGCTTCATGAGAGAATCAAACAAAATAATATAAAATTAATACTATAACTAGCAATTGCAAATTTAGTGAAAGTTGAATCTAAAATACTCTATAGTAAATAATATTAAATTAATATAATTGAAAAGATATAAAAATTGAAATTGATCTCCCATTAGATAGCTAATTTTATAATCTTTTAGTTTATTCAAAATTAATATTTTTATTTATTAATTTTAATAATCTAAATCTTAATTAACCAAATATATATTTATTATATATTTTAAGTTTAACATTTTGAATTTAACAGCACCGCTTTAAGAGCACAAATCAATCAGTTCGATCAACTCAGCTCGATAATTATGTTAACTTAACATTAAGCTATCAAGAAATCGAGTCAGTGAATACGCCCGCTCTGTTAATATTATAAGGTGACAATTAAATGCACAACATTTTGTTAACTTACACGTGCGATGCTATTCTTGCAATTATTATTTATTTATTTATTATTTACTTAATTGTTTACGTTTGTTTTTATCTTCTTCATTCCGTTTCTTCTGCCTTGCGTTAATTGCATCAAATTTAACGGCCGCCAAACGACCCTTGTGTGCCGACTGCCTTCCTGAGCTACTGAGCACGCAACTTGACTTGAATTCAACGTGTAAAAAAAATAACATCAATTAAAATCAAGTCTCAGCTTGTATTCGTCATTGAAATGGGTATCTGACTGCATTAAAACATATGTATATGAAACATCTTAAATGCGCTTCTAAGATATAGAAATTCTTATCATAAACAATTTTGTAAATATTAGAAAAAATACTACGTAGAATTTTCAGTCAATCATCCAAGGTTTCCATTAATTAACAATTCAATAATAATTACCAAACAGTAGCAGTAACAAATTGCCACTTATTTTATTGCGGCAACGACTGAAGTATGGCCAAAAGTGCAATAATGGCAACAGGTAAAAATTAAACGTGCTTAAGCTGCAATATAACAAACGTGCATACTCTGTTCCTTGTGAAGGTTAAAGAGTGTATAAAGTTATAACAATTAGGGAAACGTTAGAAACTTTCATAGACTTGTAAGCCTTATATAACTTATCTTATAAATCAGAAAATATAATTCGAAAAACTTTCGTTATGCTAATTACAGGGTATCTAACAGTGTCGCATTCTTATTGAGTATTTTTAACTTACCTGTAGTATTTGTTATACGTCAATTATTCAACAGCTTCCACTTTCTGGAATAGCGACTTATCAGCGGATTTTGGGACGGAAGGAAAGAAGGAAGTTGCCTGTTGAATGTTGATGTGGGATTTGGGAATTACTGTCAAGTTGGTTCTATTGTAATCAGTTTAAGGTATTCAATAGCAAATATGGGTTATTTCTGGTTTTTTTGGGGGTGAAGTTGTGCGTTGGATTATTCCTGTCAATAAATTAAACAGAAGGAAAATTAATTATTATTAAAATTGTATGCAAATAATCAAGAATCAAATAATATATCTATATGGATATTTACACAATTTAATGCTATCTCTAATAGATAGAAAAATATAACAATTTAACTGGCTTTTTACTTATCAAGCCACAAAATCGAACGTTAAATTTAAATCACGTTCGCTCAATTGGGGTCACTTGTTGATTCAACAAACAATGTGCTATAAAATGTTGCCACACAAAAACCAGTCAACTGCCAGTGGGCATAAGGTTTTCTATTTTATTTCCCAAACGAAAATAAATATGAATACGAATATCTAAAATAAAATATGATTGAAAGCAAAGCCCAAAAGACCTTAGCAAATTGTGATATTCGCATGTAATTGCGGAACTTTACGCTGTACAAACAAAACATTGGTGGACGGAGTTCAACACACATATGTACACGTGTCTGTAGTCTCTGATTACACTGGTGAACAACGTATTAATTTCGTTTATGATACTGAAATCTTTGAATGCTGTCATCCACTTAACACTTGGTTTATATTAATTGTAAGTTATTCTGATAAAAGTGATTATCTTACAGATTTTATATAACAATTCCTATGTTGAGTAGTGTTTAAATATTTGCAATGCATCGAAATCCTTTTCCCCACGGGTTCTATATTGATTTTAAAGTACATATCTTACAGGTTTAAAATATTTACGTATGGAAGCCTCTTAGCAACTGAATACTTTATCCAAATTTAAGAAGAATAATAAATATAATACCACTTAATACTTTCGCACAAGCTGTAAGCTAGTTAGCTGGTTTAAATCAACTTAGTTTTCTAATATTTAATATTTAATAAAAATACGTATATGAATTATGTTGCAACTTACACCCGTTTCTCTGACAAATCACATATTTTCAGATTCTGTTGTTTTCTTGTTTTTGTGTGAGTTTTGGATTGTTTTCTTTTATTTTTGCTTTAATTTCAAGCACAATTTTAGGAGTGCATTTGTTAATTCGATTGAATTTAAGCTATTTAACTATTATTTAAACTACATTTTCCAAATGCTGGAAACAGAAAATGTTGCCTCTGCGTTCGTTCAATGCACTCGCTGTTATCAGAAATGAAGTGCCACAAGTGTCTGTCGGTTGCTGCACTGGGAACGTGGAAACGAAACACACGTCCATCAGCCACGAGATTTCATCTCGCACTGAAATTCTACTGCGAACGCCGCACGAGGCGCGGACAAAACGCCATTCACTGCGTCAGGATGTGGAATGCGATGCGAATGGGCAGCAGTAGCAGCAACAGCAGCAACAGCAGCAGATGGCGAAGCTGCGCTGCAACTTGTTGTATGCGAAGCGGCAACGTTGGCGTCGACAGCGACGTTTATGTCGCCGCCTGCTGAAGTGCCCGCCTACCCCTTAAAGCACATTGCAGAAAACTGCCAGCGGCAATGATTCTGCTCAATTGCCTTCATTGTGTGAGCGAGAGTGAGAAAGCGAGTGGGTGAGTGAGCAAAAGAGAATGAGGAATATGAAGTGGAGGAGTGCGAGTGGGAGTGAGCGAGCGTGTGCGTGTGTGTGTGTGTCTGTGTCATGGGTATACTGTTTGATTTTATTTTCACTGTCAATTGCGTTACGCGCCTGTAAGTATGCAATACATACATACATAGATATATGTGTGTATGCATGTATATATGCATGTGTGTGCTCACGCAAGCACCAGCATATTATGCCTAATTGATTCTCCTGTTAAATGGGCGTCAGCTTTTTTCCGTTCGTTCCTCAAGTCGATTTTATGTTTTCTTATTGAAAATAATGCGTGATGCCGGAAACATGTAGAACTAGGCTTAAAGCGCAGCATAGAGTTCAGCTGGAAATGAATTATCAGTAATACTACTAAATATTGAATAAACTTTAAGCATTCTAAGTATTCAGTTTTGAATTAGCAATTATCGTAGCATACTTATTGATTAAATTATCAAAGAATTGTAAATTCTTTTGATTATTATTAGAAGACGAATTTAAGAAGAGAACCGTAGGTTATTATTCATTTACTTTTATACTTTTGCACAGTTAACGTCGCCTTTTACTTTATCAAACATTCTATTCTTTTGTCTTCTTTTTTTCCTTTACTGTGAAACAGTTTAACAGGTGTATTGAGGGTTCGGCTTAAGCACGAACGTGTTGTTGCTGTGATTGTGGTAATCGAATTCTTGTTTGTTAACGGTAAAGGGACTCACCTGTTGAGCTATGCGAACTTTGGAATTCTGTTGAATCTGCTATGCTCTAAACTAGGTCAACTTACCAAATACGAATAGGTATTATAATTGATCTACGGCTAAACTGAAAATTATTGCAATTAGCTGGACAGGAAGCGCCACAAGTGGCATTGACGAACCGCAGTACCAGAGCATCAACACGCAATTGAGCCTCGGATTCCGACATATTCAATAAAAACTGAGTGTCTTGGTCATTCAGTCATTTAAAGATTCACTTTGAGTACAGCTACATTAGATATGACACGCAATATAACTCTGAATAGCCATAAACATAACTGAGGAAGTTAAAAGCTGTAGCAAAGCATTGAGTTCCTATGTAAAAACGCAATCATTTCAAGTTATTATGGCATAGAAATATATAGAATTCATGTCCCAATACCCCAATTTACAAAACACTTAAGGAAGCCGGGAATAGACCCATTAGAAATGGACAAAAAAAAGTCCACAAATACTCATAGCATCAACAAAAATGAAAATCGAAAGGCACAAATACCGTTGAAGTGTTAAAGTAGCGTCGCCAAAGAACCTCAAAGTTAATGGACTAGAAATTTGCCATGACTGATGACATTAAATAATACAATACATCCGTATATACATATGTACATATATAGATTCATGCATGGGACTTTCATAAAAACAGGACAATAGAGAACAAGTATAAGGCGTTCAATCGACAGTAGTGCATTAGAGGATACCCTGTATAAGTAAGTTTTGCTTTTGTCTGCTCTTCACTTTGTTATATTAGATTTTCGACTCATTTCTAATGAAATTGTTATCGCTTATCGATTTATTTTTATTATTATGTACTATAACAGATCATTAAAATAATTAGTTCTCAAAACAGAAACTAGTTCCGATGTGAACTGAATATTTGATCTTACCAGATTTCAATCTGAACTTTGTCTTGTAACTTGTGAAAAGAAAGAAACTTGTGAAATTGTGCGGAGATATGACAAATGTGGAAACAATTTGCGGTCGAATCAAATTAAGTTTAAACAAACGGCGTTGTTAATTTTGGTAACAATGTGATTCAACATGTGCGGGTCGGTTTGAGATTATCATTTTGTGGTGGTCAACTTTTATCAGAGATGCTCGTGTTCGAAAACAAAAGCAACTCGAGCGAAAATGTTTAATTTCCTTTTGTGAAGCAATGGGGGGAGAATTATTCTGTTTGAAATGCAACTCAAGCTCAAGCTAAGCGAAGACAGCCCTCCAGTCATCATAGAGGGAACAAACTTGAGCTGTCATCAACATTTGAAATTCTATCCCCCTCTATGGCATACCCCCCTCTTGGACAAAGTTCAAATGTCAAGTGGTGCGCCTGTGCGTATGTTTTGTTGGAAGTAAAATATTTTTCATTTATCCTCGATGTTACTCCACAAATGCCTTCATCCTTGTGCGTGGGCAGAAGGTGAGGGGCAGAAGCTGATGGGAGCATGAAGGAGGGAGAAGGGAGGGATTGTCTGTCGCATATTTGGTGGCATTCAATTGAAATATCAGCACGTGCCCCTTTTGCCAACTTCGTATACTACTCTATTCCAACCTTTTACGCTCTGCCATTTGTCTTAAGCTTCCCAAGCAAATGCACATACATTTGCCACGAACTTCATTAAGAAATTCCACGCATATTTCGGATTATTATTATTTTCTTTTTTTCTGCCGCAAGATTAAAATACTTTGCGGTGGCAAATTCACAATCTTTCTCACGTTCTGTCAAGCAAAAAGGATGCCATAATGTCGCCTAGTGAAAGTTATGCAACTTTCGGATCGATTAGCAAATGAGGAAGCATTAAAAAGCAGATTAAAGAGTTTAATAAATGCTGATAAAATCTAAATTTTATAATTGTTAAGCATTAATAACATTTTTGAAGCAAATATGAAAATATAACTGTAATTTTCATTATATATAATAGAAAATCTATATATCTATATATAATAGAGAATTACCAAAATTATTCCCATATTTATTATAAAATGTATTTTTAAATTTGCTTAAATATTTTAGAATTGTTTTAAATAAATCGCATATTAAATTGGCATAAATTAACTTATGAACAATCTCAAATAAAAGTAACATTTTAAACATAATTATTAGCTTTGCTATTCAAATTATCTATATGATAGTAATCAAGGGAAAAGTTACCAATATATTTAATTTGATAAATTAAATTTGTTATCGGAATCCGGAAATGAAGAACATATGTCAAAAAAGAGATGTACATAATGAGATAAACTTAAGTATTGAGAGATGTAGATAGTTAGTTATAACATCAGAGATATGTATTATATTAACCTATTTAAATTTACCATGTTGAAACTTTTGTCACATTAACTGATAAAAGAAATTAAAAATCTTCTTAACTTATAGTCAAATTAATAGAATAAAGTAACGAGTTGAACTATTTAATTGAATGCATCGTTTTAGCTACTTAGCTACGCATAGAAAGAAAGAACAATTGTTACAAATATGTTAACATAAATATTAGTGCAATTGAATTTACCGAGACGCTCGAGACACGAAGCCTGCGCAATGGATGGGCGTAGGCGTGGCACGACGACCTCTTGGACCAATGAGAAAGACCGGATAATACGCACTGCCGTTATCCGCCAGTCAAAGCAGCGATGCCGTAGCGGATAAACAGATGCTGCGCTCGAGGCTAGGCACACTTGTTGCTTGGGTTTGAAATGAATGCAACAGGAAAGCACAGGGTTGCGGGGGTTGGCAGGTGGCGGGGGCTGGGGCGCTGGGTCTGGAGCTGGACATCGGGCAAGGGGCATTGCGGAAGCGTGAAAATTGATAATAATAAACGTACTTCGTGCTGCCATCACGTAGCACTCACAAAGCCAAAAGCCATGAAACGATTCCGCAACCATTTATGGTCTCTGTGGCCATTCTAATATTTTCTCTTTTTTTATTTTATTTAATATTACTAGTATTTTATTTTATTTTCGGTCAGGCTGCTTTTATGAGATCTTTTTTGATTTATTGCATGGCTTAACGAAATACAACTGTAATGCTGCACTAGCAAATGTATTTATTTAATAATTATTCAATTCTTTTCAAAATAAATTTAAACTCTAGGCCTTCGCAAGAGCTGGCTAAGCAGCAATTCATCTTCTAGTCGCCTCATGAGAGTGCTTAAGTGGCCTCCATTGAGCCAAGTGCGTGTGCGTTTTCTTCATTTTGGCCGGGCTTTTAAGTGCTTTCCCATGTTGAGTGTCGACTGTGATTGCTTCAGTTGAATTCCTTTTGTTTCTTATCTAATTAATTGCCAAGCAGCAGCCTGCTGATACAGCAATGAATATCATTTCTGTCGTTTTAGTAAATAATACAATTTATTATAACATTATTAAATGTACATACAGAACTTGTAGCATTCAATTGAATGCATTATGAAAACCTTAAGAACTAAAGCTTAAACAAATTTGTTCTCAAGCTAAATATATAAAATTTGCCTAGTTTAAACAATATTGCAAACATTTAACACTAAATTCAACCAAATGTTACATATTTATATATAGATATTGTATATATTGTACAATATATAGATTGTATATATTGTACAATAGAACGGAGTATTTACCTAAAGAGCAACTAAATTGCACAAGAACAAACTCTAAAGACTAAGCTACAACTACACATTAGCCACGTTAACATCATATTGTGGTCATGGTCGCGGTTGTTGTTGTTCTTGTGGTTGTGCTTGTGGTTGAGCACTACGCATCATAGATTTTAAGATTGTCAAACTCATCGAGCGTGTCCTCGGAACTGGATGTCGTCAGGTCCGACAGCTCGTCGAGGCACTTTTGGCGCTTACGCACATTCCAATGCAGACCCTCCGCCAGAGAATCGAACCAATCGGATATCTGATCCTGTGCACAAATGCTCGGTACCGGATATATGGAGGTTGTCACACGCAGGCTGTCGCCATGATTCAACTCCTGATCGTTGCGGCCATCAAATGAAACACGCGACGTATTGCGGCTATCCGGCGATATGGATATCTGGAAGAGGTACAATTGTCAGTACAGATAGAAGAATAGATTGTTATAGCTCTTACCTTCAACTCAACGCCGGCTGGTACTACGATGGGCCTGAAGCTCAGCGAGTGTGGACAGATGGGCGTTACCAGAATCGCTGGCACAGAGGGATGTATCATTGAGGCACCAGCAGCCGCCGCATATGCTGTGCTGCCCGTGGGCGTAGACACAATCAAGCCATCGCCCTGAACGGATGTAATGTATTTGCCATCCAAGAATATATCAATGTTGCTCAAGTATGGCGATGGTCCACGATTGATGACCACCTCGTTTAACACGAGAATGCTGTCGTTGCTGCAGTTGTTATTGCTGGCAATTGGCCCATTGAACTCTATTTTGCTGTACGGACTCTGTAAGTTGGGCCTCAGCAGATTGTTGCAGGTCTGTTGCATCGACTCCTTGCGTCGCTCGCCCTTGCGATGAATGGAACAGCGCAGACGACTGCGCAATGTGAGCGCGGCATGACCCTCCAGCACATTGGTCACTTGCTCCTGAAAGTTATCACACTGAAAGGGTGTCAGAAAGCCCAGCGATCCCAGGTAGAACGCCATCACAGGTGGCACCGATCGCTGGAACAGCTGTGAGGCATACAAGAGTGTCCCATCGCCTCCAAGGCAGACAATGAAGTCAATGCGATCGGTGAGATCATCCCGGCCATCTCTACATTATGATGAAATTACGATTAAATACGTTTCGCAAATAATACAATTATTGTTACTCACTTAAAGGTAACCAACTTTTCGCGTAGCGCCAGAAAACGGGAACGAACTCCAGTGTAATACTCATGAACCTGTCGGAATTTGGCGCTCTCCTGCTCCAGCTTGACATCGTCGCGCAGCAACTTGTCCTCCAGCACAGCGGACTCCACCCAGACAACCATATTCTTCTCCTGCACCAACCACTCGACCAGCTGCACAAATGGCAGCAACACCTGTGAATCCTTCTTCTTGATAACCAGCACAGTAAGCGGTGGCTTATACCAGGTCAGACGCTGACTGGCGGGATCTTGAATTTGCATAACCATTGCAGAGTTTTTCATAATGCGACCACATGGTCCAAACTGCTGAAACGGTGATGGAGCATTCAAACTACGGGTGCGCCTGCAAAGAAACAACAAGATTATTCATAACTTTAGTAAATCAATTGAGAGATTGGATAAGTAATTTAGTAGGGGGGAGATAAACCTCAAAATGCGTGCCTCGGGCACTTGCTCTTCCACAGTCTCAGGGTTTTGGCTTTGGCTGAGACTTTGGCTGTGGCTGTGGTTGTGGCTGTGGTTATGGTTCTGGCCTTGAACTTGGCTCGACTGCTCGGTAACTGGGCCAAAATGCAGCATGCCAAGAGTTAATTTCTGATGCTGCATATTTGCTAAAAACTCTTTAATTAGCCACACCTATGTTGACTTTAATATTAATCAAAATCACGCGAACTTTTTATTTATACACAACCTCACACAACAACAACGCAAATACAAATAACTTGTTGGAATTTTCGTTGCTCAACTCTCAATTTGTTTTAAGTTGTGCTGTGCTCTGCTCTGCTGTGTTGTGTTGGGTTTTGTTTTGTTTTGTTGTGTTGTGTTGTTGTGTGGCTCGCTCGAAGGTTACAAAATCACTGGCAATTCACAAGCCAATTCATTTTTTTTTGAGAATAAAGGAACATATATACACAATTGTTTATATATACATATATATATGTGTGTGTATATACTTGTATTTTCATTACATCGCAAATAACTTGTCAAAGTCCGAAAAAACAACAAACAGGAATTTTACACAGCCGATGCCACAGGCGGCGGCTGAGAGAATGAGAGAGGGAGCTTATAAAGAGACAGAGCGACACGTTCCTCATTGGTAGAAAACTTCTCTTAGTGTGGGACTTAATTGATTAGTGGATGATGATACAACAGAATGACGAAGCACTAATACGAGGCGGTTTGTGTACCGGCTAAATGAGCCATGATATAAGTCGAGTATGCATTGCCAGCCTATACTCTGCAATTGCAGCGGGTATATTAATTACAATACAATTTAAGAACTAATTTAATATTCAATTTATCTCAATTATAAACCTTTCTTTAATGTTGCACAGCGCTAAATTATGCATTTCAATTATGGTGAAATTAATTTAATTTAAATAACGATTATTCAAATTTATTAGCGTTAAAATGCATGTTGTTAGTTAAACGTTATCAAATAATTATTATATGTAATTAAAAGAAAGTAATCAAAAACGAATTCGTATATTTGTAAATATAATTGATTGATTAATGATTAGAGTAATTAGTTTGTAACTAGCACTGGGATCAAGAAGCTAAATAACTCTAGTAATAAATAACTTGTAACAATGAGTTGACCGGCTCAAGCGAAGTCTTATAGATTATTTATATATATACGGTATTATAATTGGTATTAATCATTGCTTGCTAATCGACACTTACACAAGTTATTTAAAAGAAGAAGTACAGCAATTTCTAGTACTACGCGCTCCAATAAACAATACCAGACTAATTGGGAAGTAGGTAAAGTGGCGTTTCGATAGCGATAAATAAATAGAATCGAGGCGACGTCACCGTGACGTGCAAAAAGCCGCGCGTCATTGACTTTTAAAAACCTTTGGCGCAATTTCACTTAAGTATTAATTAAGGGACTGTCTCGACTGTCTTTGCTGTCTTGGCTGTCGTCTTGACTGTCTTGGTGGCTATCGAGTTGTTAAGCAGACCGAAAATGTAGACGGGCATTCAAGTAGTATGCAAATTGAAGGCTATGTCCGCTGACCCGTTGCACCTTTGGAACCAGTCAACAGTCAACAGTCTCTTAAACAATTCCATCAATTCGATTCGAATTTCGAACTAACGTATGAATACTCGTATGGTATTTGATTTTATTTATGAATGGCGCCACGCACAAACTGGCACCGATTGAATTAATTGATATTGGCTTCATATTCAATGTCTTAAAAGTTCTTCAAACCAAATCGTTCGCTAATAAATATAGTAGCTTTTGGCCAAAAACAAAAAAAAATAGCATAAAGGCAAAAACACAACTCAACTTAAAAACAAACGTGGGTCGTTTTATTTTTGTGTTTTTATTTTTTGTTTTGAGTGTTTAATGCCAATCGACTTTAATTAACATGCGCCGTCATCATAGCATACTTATCTCTTGGCTTTCGAGGTGTTAACAAACTCGTTTATACTAGTAGAAGAGGTCGAAAATGAGTGTTAAATAATGATCATAAAAACTACAAGAAGAGTCAAGGACTCGATGGTTGGTTATTTGCACAAAAACATAACACTTATCAAGACTAACATTCATAAATACTAGTACTTGTTTAAAAAACAATAAAAACAATACATTTTACAAACTCTGAGCTACAGCAAAGGTTGATTACGGTATCAAATATGTTGCGAAATTCAAATATACTAAGTGATAGAACAAAGACTTTATTACTCTCTAAAAGTGTCGATTAGGTATTTCTAATCAGCGTTGATGAAAATGGGAAAACAAACGGTTTGAAAGTCAAGTTCCCTTTCCGTCAAATGATAAGTAATCAGTGCATAATCTCTTTCAATGTCATTTGCAAGCATTGAAAAGTGTCTTGAAAGTCGTTATCAATATTTATATATTATTAAAAAGCATTTTACACGTACTTTCAATTACTACTGTGTTATCATTTATTTGTGAAATGATGTCAGAAATAGTTAACAACATATATGTTGCACATATTCCATCACAGTCGAGCTAACCTAACGTGAACTTACAGAGAGTTTTTCTGCTGAAATGTGTTTTAGAAACTCGACTGTACTTGTTACTTGTTTCTTATCTAGTTAGGGGGCATTTTTATCGAAGAAAACCGAAGCAAAGCCACAAAATGCAAATAAGGGGAATATAACAACTGATAATTCGATTCTGTACACCTTCATTGTATGTATGTATATATTATTAACCGTAATAAATAAGTACATACCTATAAGAGAATTATTCAGGTTTAGAGAGAGATGGACAGACAGAGAGAGAGAGAGAGTGAGAGAGAGTCAACAAATGGACTGAATTTTAATTTGCAGCAAATAATTGAATGCAATTTAAAGTCAAGTCAGAGAACATTTGTACTTTAAAGATTTTGAGTTCTGAAAAGAATCTTGAGCAGTGAAATCTCTTTAAAGCCAAGGGAAGCGTTAGCAGATCTATTAGGAATATAAATGCCGAATATGTTTGCACATTTGAATGCTAAATAAATAAGTATAAATATATATGACTATATAATTTAACTTATTTTCCAATTCATTTACTTAGTTGGGCTTCATTAAACCATTAAATGAGGCTTCACTGTACTGCGTTACTTACGGCCAAGTGCCGGAGCGACTGCGACGAGTTGTGTCTGTGAAATCGTATTCATCCTCAGTCTGTTGTTGGATCTGTTGCTGTCTTTGATTATTGTTGGCAATGTTCTCCTTAATCTTGCTGCTTATCGTATCCTTATCCTTATCAGCCCTGGGTGCTTTATCTTCAATCTTGTAGTAGCCATCGGTTTTGGCCAAACGTTGCCGCTGCTGGGTGACGCTGTGGCGGATCAGTTGCTCATTGTAGTGGGTAAGGCGTTGCTGTTGCTGTTGCCGTTGGCTGCTGCCGTGGGCCCCGCACCAGGCGAAGCCATAGTGGAGGCGCTCCTCCAGCCGATGCTGATGGAGAGTGGCCAAATCGATGTCCGAGCGACAGGCCATGACTGACTTTCGCCTCAAGTGTTCAACAGAGCGCACACAAAAATGTTTTTATTCTTTTTTTATGAAGTTCAGTTTCAACACAAATTGTTTAAAGTATGTCTTTAATTTTAGCACATTCTAGAATTAAATGTTATAATTAGTTTCACATTTAGTTGGCATTGTCTGCACTCTGCACAAGGCAACGACTTGAAACGGCCCTGAGCTGTTGCCAAAAAATGTAAACAGAATTAACCTTGCTCCCTTTATGCACGAAAGGTGTTAACCACGCACACAATCAATTTCAGTCGACATGTCAACCATTTCAATTGGTTAGGAAAAGCCCAAAACAACAGGAAAATAATAAAATTAAGTTAAATATCGTATTCTGTATATCGTTTATAAAAAGATATACAACTACCAACTGGTTTTGGATACCCAAAATTAATAACAATCTTAAATGGCTGACTTGCTCTTAGTTCCGGCTCTGACGTCAAACATCAAACATCAAATAATTTCTTGAGAAATTCCAATTTCAAAATGCAAACAAAGTAAATAAGAAAGAGACTGAGAAAGCCATTATAATCGATTCGTAGACTTTAATTGACCATTTATTAGCTGTAATGACAGTTGACAGTTGAAGAAAATACTTTCGAAAGAGTCATAAATATTTTGAATATCATATAAAAAGATCTCAATTAAAGCCAACTTAAATTAGCTGAATAAATCGTGATGTTTGATTGTAATGAAACTAGGTAATGTTTATTTATGAATTTTAGTATTACAAGTAAACTCGTTAAGTTGTCAGCTTGCACTCAGGTAACATAAATAGGTTCTGATTCCCAAACTTATTGTACTTAAGTAGTAAACCAGGAAGTAATTAAGAGTCGTATAATAATAATAATAATATGTACTTGTAAACAAAGGAAGCGTCGACAAAGCCATATAATATTTTTTTAAATTGTTGTAATGAATTATTAAACAAAGACAAGTAATCTATCAATTATAAATGCGCAGTACTAAGCTAAGAAAGACTAAGGTGATTACGAATTGTGTGTGGATCGGAGATCGACAGAGGTTTACGACTTTAGACTTGATGTCTGACGCGAGCCTCACGCTGTACACGTGAATTTGACAATTATCTATGCATTTACTGATGCTTGTCACTAACTAGTAAGTTAGTCTCAAAGTTTAAGTGCAAACTGAAATGTTAGATGTTAACGCGTCGAGACCCTTGAAAGAAATTGAAAGTGTGACTAAAATGCAGCAATGGCGAGCAGCTGGTAACAGTGCATAGTGGCAGTTTAAGACAGTTTTAAGACAAAATCCTCTAATTAATTACATGTTATATAAGACGGTGTATTTAGCACACGAAACTTGGAAACTGAGTTTCAGACGAAGCCAACGACCGACAGAGAGAGAAAAGGCGGTCCATTAAACACACCGAAAGAGAGATAGACAAACGCTAAGCGCGAGTGAGTGCGAACGAGGGAGGGAGACAGAGGCGGACAGTAAGAGCGAGAAAGAGAGAGCGCACAGATCAAACCAAACACGACCGTGCTGCCCAGTGAACAAGCGATAACTGAACTGAACTGAAACACCAAAAAGGTGATTAAAGTGTAAATCTTTGTGCGATTTGAAAATAAAAGTTTACGGCGCTGTGTCGCACAGCGTTCAGTGAGCGGACAAGCGATCAGGTTGTAAACAACAGCTGAGTGAAGTCGGACACGCGTCGTATAATCAATGTGAGAGCGTGAGCGAAAGAGCATGAGAGCGTGAGACAGCGTGAGAGTGGACAGAAGTAAACAGGTGCTGACTGCTATGTAAAATAAAAGCTGTAAGCTCGTTATGTAAACGTAGCAGCATTGTTATTGTCAGCGAGACTTGCTTCATTTTCATACTACTCTCCATATTCATTTCTAATGAGCTACCCCTTCATTATCAACACGCGCAGGTACATTCACATCTGACAAAGCCGCGCTCTGCGCTCTCCACTTGTCGGCAATTATCAAGGCATAATTACAAAACGTTTTCGTGTATTTGTGTCTCTTTAAGCACTTACACTAAATAATTGGCCCTAACAAAGTATACGATGTTGGGGACTATATTGTTGTTGTTTCAACTTACCACCACCAACGCATTTCTGAGCGCATTTCACTGGCAGTGTCATTGGTCAGCAGGCCAGGTCCGGGAGCCGAGGATGCTGATCCATTATTAACATTATTGTGTCGGGCGTTGATCACTTTCAGCAACTGATGATTTTCATAATCATCATAGAATCCGCAATTAGTGGGTGCATCTGATACCGTTCCTGACATCGTTGCACCTGGCACAGATTGCGCGGCTGTCGTCTTCGGCGTTGGGCATGGGGCAATGTTATATGAGGGGGAAGGACATGGCTTTCAATATTACAAATGACCACGGTGCCAAATCACAATTTCTGCATAGCACAATACTATATCACCATCGCCACCTCTTTAATATATTTTATAGTTTGTTATTTACATTAAAGCCATAAGCATCTTTCCGCCGTCACTTCAACTTATCATACACTTAAATTAAACCATTACACAAAATAAAAACTACTTTAATTAAAATTAGCAACGTTTCGTTGGTGAAGTGTTTTATTTATTTTTTTTATTACTATCGATAAGGTATCGGTTCTTTCTATACTGCACACACGGTTGTACATCGACTAGCCTTAACATTTCCCAATCTGTTAAGTAACAGAGACGAGAAACATATGTAAAATCCCGGTCATAGTTTTATACTTCTTATAAATTGTGTTAGTGCCACAGGCTAGATTAGAAATTAAATAATTATATATTTTATGCGGCTACATAAAAAAAGTAGCTTCTTCCCTATATATTTAGATTCAATATTGAATATATCGATAAGCGATATTTACGTGCAGTCAAATTCATTATAATCGAAATTGAACACATTCTGAAATCGGCTGCTACAACACGCAAAGCTTCAGTTAATTTTGAGTACTGAGTGTATTCGTGTTTTTTTCAAGGACGTTTTTAAGTTTAAATATGTACTTCTATTGGTATAAAGCAAAGGAAATTGCTCTTACCGAAATTGAGTTCGTTTTTCCAGCAAATTACCCACTATCGTCTTTCTTAGAGGCGCTGGCGAGCTGCCCGGTGTTGTCGCAGCATCATCATTAACCATTTGCTTAGCGCGCTCCATATCTTGTACATTCATGGTTAATTTAGTTGAATTTAACTTTAATTGACAATGAATCCAATTTAATTGCTTTATATGTTCGCGCACAAACACAACCGTGCGCTGGCAGCGTTCAGAGTAAACTATTGCACACGCCTATGTTTCGAGATTTTATGCATTTCATACTATAACTAGATAAGCACGCACACCTGTCACATCACATACATAAGCATACACTCATACGCATTTTGATATTGATTCGCACACCTTGAAGTTGTTAACAAAAAAGGCAAAAGCAATACACAAATAAAAAAACGTACACAACACATGAACAATGGCACTAAATCTGAAGCGTGTAACAACCCGTCGTGCATCTCATTCATGTACAGCCTGAGGGTAACATTTTCTAAACTGGCAACGGCGCCTGGTTACTTTCAATTTTGTTTCTATGCAAAATAGTCTCCTAACAGTATTTGGTTAAGCCAAAGTGCGTGACATCGGAGCTGGCAATAACTTAAGTAAGGTAGCAGCCGACGCAGCAGCAACAGACAAATCCGAGGTGAGCAACATGCAGCCAACAAGTGGCATGGCACCAATCCGACGTCCAAGTACTTATAGAATGATATTAATAGTCGGCAGACGAATAATTAAGCAAGAATTAAAATATTCTGCGCTGATTAAGCACTCGGATAGCGTTATTATTCGAACATTGTCTCCACGACTGCTCCTTATTTGCTTTGCTGCAGAAGACAACAGTATTTAAATAATAACTTCGTTTGTCATCTAATACTAAATAAACATTTGAAAATGTTTAAATTTAATATACACAAACTGATTGCATGAATTGCATAGTTAAGCTAAATCTAAGCTTAGAACGAGGCATTCTTACGCCTACGAATCGTATAATTTTAGGTTTTCAATATCGTAGAACGTGTCCTCCGATCCGGATGTCGTTAGATCTGACAACTCGTCGAGACATTTCTGACGTTTTCGCACATTCCAGTGGAGTCCATCGGCCAGCGAAGCAAACCAGTCGGATATTTGATCCTGTGCGCAAATGCTGGGCACCGGGTAAATCGAGGTTGTCACACGTAGACTGTCGCCATGAAACAGCTCCTGACGATTGCGGCCATCGAAGCTGACCCATGAAGTATTACGGCTTTCGGGGGAAACGGAAATCTATAATAAATTAACAATAAGTTAGAGGGATTCATTATGTCTATATTAACATAAATGCCTTTAGTTCGACACCAGCGGGTACCACAATCGGTCTGAAGCTCAGCGAATGCGGACAAATGGGAGTCACCATAATAGCCGGCACAGACGGATGAATCATCGAGGCACCAGCGGCCACGGCATATGCTGTGCTGCCTGTGGGTGTGGACACGATCAGGCCGTCTCCTTGCACTGAAGTTATGTATTTGCCATCCAAAAACAGATCAATATTGCTTAGATAGGGTGATGGTCCCCGATCAATGACCACTTCGTTCAAGACTAAAATGCTATTATGAGCAGGAGCCGCGTACTCATCCGACTCAACAGCATGCATTGTCTGCTGCCGCTTGTCTCTTTTCCGATGCATCACACAACGCAGACGACTGCGCAATGTAAGCGCGGCATGACCCTCCAGCACGCTGGTCAGCTGTTCTTGGAAGTTATCGAAGCGAAAGGGTGTTAAGAAACCCAACGAACCTAAATGGAACGCCATGACCGGCGGCACCGATTGCTGGAACAGTAATGAAGCATACAACAGTGTACCATCGCCTCCAAGGCAGACAATGAAGTCAATGCGATCGGTGAGATCATCGCTACCATCTCTATAGGAAATGAGATTAGAATTTGAAGATTGTATGGAGTCTCAAACTCACTTGAAGGTCACCAGTTTATCCCGAATATCCCGAAACTGAATGTCCTCGTTAAGCAGTGAATCCTCTAGTACTGCAGACTCCACCCATACGACCATATTTTTCTCCTGAAGCAGCCAAGTTACCAGATGCACAAATGGCGCCAACACAGATGCATCGCTAACCTTCTTGATAACCAGCACAGTGAGCGGTGGCTTATACCAGGTCAGACGCTGACTGGCAGGATCCTGAATTTGCATAACCATCACAGAGTTTTTCATGATGCGACCACATGGTCCAAACTGCTGGAACGGCGAAGGAGCATTCAAGCTGCGGGTGCGCCTGCAAAGAGAAAGATGCATGAAATTACAACCAATGTGGAATTTATGAAATACTGTCTGCCTAAACCTGAGCAAACACTTGTTGTTGTTCTCCCTGGAATAGTTGAGCTCCTCAATGTGCAGAGAGCTCTGACGTGGGAAAAAACGCAGCATTTTCAAACCCGTTGGGAAACATAAGCAAAATGATCGTAACTAAATATAACTACTTATTATAATTGCCTAAAACTTTGACAAGTGTTTTCACTGCACACGTCGAGCAACGGTAAGATCCAACAAAATAGTGTGAAAAGGAGATTAAAAACAACGGCATAGCATCCACAATTGAGCTTGGATTAAACAGGGTTACATTTTTCGTTGACTTATCATCACATTCCAATGTAAATTTGTTAAATAAGGAAAGAATTATTAAATTATAATTTGAAAATGAATAAAAAGGTAAGAAACAAAGCAAATAAGATTTAAATAAACCGACAACTACCTGTTGACAGCGTACCTGTCCATTGCCTTGCAAAGAAGCTCTGCTGTTGAATTTAGCGTCTACATTCAATGTAGTGTTCAACTGAGTGGGCATGGTTTACAATCCACAAACTAAAACCAAAGGAAAGCTGCTTTCACACGTTGCTCTCTATTTTTTTAATATCTAATCACAAGACAAGACGCTATAATCAACATTAATTGATGGAAAAAAGGGGAAGAAGATAAATAGGGCAATAAGGGCAAAATCAAATCATTTGAATAAATCCCAAAGAGGATTTTATGAAATAAAATAAGAAAACGCAAATTCGACAAAAGCTATGCATAAATACATGACAGTGAAGAGCTTTTACTTGTGTATGTGCATCTAGACATACATTTTTATGCATGGGAGCTTGTATGCTTGTATGTATTACTTGCTGAATACTTGCTTACTTTCATTGCATTTGTTATTGTCAGCTGTTTCCACTTTTTGGTATTCCATACACAAATTGGAGCGGCAAATACCATAACAATAACAAAATAGCGGCTTAGAAATCTGAATGGCATGTAAACAATAATTTAGAATAATAATGTGGAATGGCAGCACAGTGAATCTTTAAATAACAAATAAGTTGATTTGAAAAACTACAGAATTCAACAAGCGCTTACCACCACCAGCTGCTATTTTCGATGCCGCCGCCGACTCGACCCAGCGATTCGATTTCTTCGGCCTTATCATTCTCCTTGTTAGTGGAACCAACCTGTGATTGTGGCTTTGGCGATTCACTTTGTTTAGCGGCTCCTGATAATGCTGACATTTTACTTGGCACCAATACCTTTAAGCCTTTTATAACCGTGCGGCCAGTCCTTCAATCAATTTGTTGTTTTGTTATACACATGAGCCGGTGTGACTGCAAACTGTGACCAGCAAAATACTGATAAAAATACATATAGCAAGCCGGTAAAATAGTTTCCCAGACAATTAATAAAAGTTTTATGCAATTTATGACAGCACGCACATATAACGAACATTTCAATTTGTATTGCATACTTTTTTTCAGTCAATATTAATGTTATTAATGTCGATAACATTGCGATACCACATCGCTCAAGACTATGTACTATCTTTTTTTTTTTTGGCAAAATTGCTATCGTTATCGAAACCATCGAAAAGCAAAGATGACAAAAGGTAGCAATTTTAAAACTCAAAACAAAAAATAAAAAACAGGAAAATAGAATAAATTAAGTGTTTACATTCACAATGTTAAATATACAACATGTCAAAACTGCACAAAAGACTGTATAAAAATAGCGGCATACATGCAAATTTGTCGCCACACGCTTGTATTTTTAGTAGTCGACGCCACATCTTGTACTATATAGTATTTTTGGATTCTCTGAAACTATTTTTCTGCTCGCTCACCGAAATTGTTTACGTCTCTCTGATATATCCAAGACGCGAGTTCTCCTCAATGGCTTAGGAGAGTTTCCCGGCGATGTTGTTGTTACTGCATCCCCCTCATTCTCATCCTCTACAGATATAGATTTGGCAACCATTTGGAGCGCCAATTGTATATCCTCCTCTCGCATTTTATAAGGATGCTTATCAAAGATTTTATATGGACGGTAAATAATCCTGCAATTTGTAACCCAACTTCACTGTCTCAGTGTCGAAATTCAACTAAATGGTATTATCTATGCCCTAGCTTTTAAAATATATACAATGCATGCAAACATATGTACATAAAAATGCATACATACATACATACATATATGCATATATGGCTCGGTAGTTGAGTGTATAGAATGAGATGCTGTATTGAATAAGCACACAAACGTGTACTCGTACTTTGAATTTATTAAGATCAATACTCAAAGCAACAGTACAATATCCACACAAAACAAAAAAAGAGTTGAAACCGCTCGACTTAAAAATACCCCTCAGCTTCTCTTAAAACAAAATACAAAAAACGAATAAAATCTAAGAATTATATATTATATGATCTTTTATTTAAGAAGGAGAAATTGTACTTAAATGGATAAATATCCTAATATTTACTAGGTACAAGTATTCTATGCATGTTTATGATTCTAATCTGAAGTAATCTCTAAAATTTAGCAGTTGGGTATCCATTTTAACTGTTTTTCTTGTCAGGGTATTAAAATTCAATTTGCAAAATGCATGTGTGAGCACACGTACATATGTACATATGTGGGAGGCCTTAGGCTTAAGGAAATCGCTACAGTTTAAACGCACCTCTGTAAAAGATTAACATGCTTCATTTATTTATTGCTTTCACCCGGTGGCAATCATGGGCGTGGCAAGTACTTGAAAATACAATTATAGATGACTCAAGGCAAGGACAGCCTTAAACTATGTTATATTTACGCATAAAACGTTCACTTTTATTTATGATTTTAATCAAATATTAACAGCGCTTTGACATATTCCTTGTGATTAAATTGGAGACATGGCTAAACTATAATTTATATTCAACGGTAAGTAATTAAAAAGCAATGTAATATTGCAAATGTTCATATTCGTATTACTATATTTATATTTCCATTCAATATCAAGTAAAATTTAAATAATTGTCTAAATTATCTTTCAAAAGGAAAAAACATTCATCGTACTTAATTTGAATGTAACGGCTCTCAACAGCAGAAGAAAGTTCAATGCTACACATATATTAAATACCAATTACAGTTTGATATTTTGTGTATCGATTACAACGATATCCGATAGTTCAGCAAGCTCTGCGGCACAATTTATTTCTGACATCAAAGTTGCGTAGCTTTAAAAAAATCTAAATCATAAATGGCAACGAAAGCAGCATTATCCTTCGAAATGTTAGCCAACCGGTTGCGTGCCATTAAATCCATTGCCGGCGGACAAAATCTGAGGTAAGCTTAGTAACTCTTACCGCATGTTACCGTCTCTTTCTGTGACGTAATTGTACACATCAAATTGGAAGCACGTTATCTTTATCATGCTTTTTTTGTGTCCAAAATCTGAACAGCTTGTTGAGACCAGCCCAGACACAACAGCGACATGGATATAGTACAGAGAAGCAGCCAGCGGCCGACGAGGGAGGTGAACAGAAAAAAGCAGAAGTGTCGCCGGAAATAGAGAAATTGACGAAAGAGTTGGCGGCTGCAAAGGAGCAAAACAGCGAACTGTTAGACAAATACAAACGTTCTCTAGCCGATAGCGAGAATATGCGAACACGCCTCAACAAACAGATAAGCGATGCAAAGATCTTTGGCATACAGAGCTTCTGCAAGGATTTACTGGAAGTGGCCGACACTCTAGGCCATGCTACTCAAGCGGTACCCAAGGAAAAGGTACATTATACATAGTCGATAGCTAAAAATTGTTCTGATAACTTATTCTATGTTATAGCTCAATGCCAATGCAGATCTGAAGAACCTTTACGAGGGTCTGAGTATGACCCGCGCTTCACTTCTACAGGTGTTTAAGCGTCATGGTCTGGAGCCATTGGACCCAATCAACCAAAAGTTCGATCCCAATCTACATGAGGCTTTGTTCCAAAAGGAGGATTCTACGGTGGAATCCAATACCGTCGTGGAGGTTACCAAACTCGGATACAAACTGCACGAACGTTGCATACGCCCCGCCTTAGTGGGTGTGTCCAAATGATGAGTATAGTTCAATTAGAAACTCTTCATTTACATAGCCTAGCTCCCATTGTTTGCAAATTCTCTTATGCTGCAAAATTTATGTACGTTACTATGTAAATATATGTAAGTTCCCCATGTACAGGGAATATGCATTAGAGATTCTAACTGAGTTAGAATTCTGTTCTAAGCTGTAGTGAAAGGTCGTTCCCTAGCTTTTAAGTACTCTACGGTCCTTCAGTACGCAACAGATTTGTACCACGGATGTTGCTCCTGAATGGCCAATTAAGGTCTTTAACTATATGATAATAAAATGTTTAGTTTGTTTTCGGTATCAATATAGTTTTAATAAGTCCTGTTTTATCAAATGATCACTACATAGCCCTCATTGATAGTCATCACCATTTACACATTTGTATACTCCAAACGCGGAGTTCTCTTTGCAGTGAAAAACCCGAAATTTGAGACCTTTGGGAAAACGTTTGTTGAGCAGGTAATACAGGCTTTGAAGGTGGAATTTCAATGGAAATTGAGATTTTCTATGGCACAGCAGGTAGTCACGTACTGGAATATTCGTGGAAATCAGAAAAGAGAATTCCACGAAATTAGTTTAAATGTTCTCTACAAGTCTATTTGGAAAGCGCGTTCAGTGAGATTCGATCAGTTGTCCTTTTAACCTCGAATCGAGTACAATGTTTGTATGGTTGATAAAATTCTTTCTGCCGTTCGCTCTGCTTAATTGCATCAGTGCACGCGTCCTAATGATGCCCAAGTTCTATGGCCAGGATAGTGCAATTATTGTGGACACCGACAAATCGTTGCAGTCCAAATTAAATCCAAAACTACAGAATGCACTCTATTACAATATTCCTGTCTACAAATTGTTCAAACCGGGAAACGGAGCACCAACAGCGCCTTCAACAACAACTACAACAACTCCACCCAGATCGGATGATGAGTATCCTAGTGATTTGCTTTACATTGCACGTAACAAACTGGGGTTGAAGCGGCTGGATCAGCTCCCTAGCATCAGTGAACTAGGACAGCTGCTAGGCACTGGTAACGCTGAGGAGACCATCAAGTATATTCGCGCTCTGACGTCCAATGATCAGGGAATTGCATTGCTAAAGGCCTACTTAGGGTCACTGGACTATGATCAAATCGAATCCGAAACGGAGATCGATATTAAGCCCGAATCAAAATATAATGAGGACGACAACGACACAGACAACTCAGACATAGATGCTGATTACGATGATGAGCTGGCTGTCAAGCAACCAAAACTGGATACAACAACAAAGGCAGCACAAGGGGAGGGTGGCTTAATGCAGCGTGTAAATGATTTTATGAAGCAATACGGCATCTGGTCAGATGAAACCACAACAACACCGCCCCCATCCAAGTCATACAAGCCTGTATTTGTGGCACCTAAACTGGCAGCTGCCAAGGCACAGCGTCCAGTGCTCGTACGACAACCTTTGCCCTATCATTATCCCATTCCTTTGCGTCCCGCAGTGTTGCCACAAGCTGGGAAGACAAAGACAACGCCAACAATGGTACCCAGCACCACAGCAACTCCACAGCGCCCGACACAAGCTCCAATGCCGCCCCATCTCAATTCGCCTAAAGAGCTGCCGACTTTATCCTCCGCACGTGTGGCGCCGCATATTCAACAGCTTGCAGAGATTGCTAACATACCGCCCTCGGTCCTAGATTCTTTCCTGCAACAACAACCCAAGCTAGCAGAGTTAGCCAAACGCGTCAGCCGATTGCCGCTGGTGCAGCAGCATAGTCGGGCGATTGATGGACAATTGCTTGTGGCCGTAAAGAAAGCGCTTTCGCAAGATGAAAGTTTGAAGCGCTTGCTCAGTGCATCACAGACATTAAAATAGCCCCTTTAACACTCCTGTAAAAAACTATTATGTAATGACTATAATAATAATAATTCGCTAGTCTTGCTTTAAATAAAGATTCATAACCTAATTTTGTTGTACATGTGACAGCACCTCAAAACACAGGGGCCGTGGATAGATCGGCCAATGCATTATTAAATGCCGTCAAATTGTTCTTGCATTGCCGTGCATAACTGTCGTCTAACTGTGATTTCGGCGACAGTTTACTGTGGAACGCGTAATTTTAATTCTGTTCTTAGTATGTATATGTCTAACAATTTAATAAGAAGTGAAGCACCATTGATGAGCGCAACACTTTGGTAAGATTGTTAAATTCACTCTTTGTCCATTAAAAATAGCACTCGCAAGTTCTAGTTAATAAACTAGCGAGCGTGCATTGGACAGCAAAGAATTTCAGAATTATAAATTGGCCAAGCAGCACCACGTGCTAGCAAGAAAAGAATGAACAAATTTTCAATTGCGATGGACGACAATAACTTTTAACATTAACTGAACTGGTTCCAGTTCTGTTCCCTCTGAACTATATAAAATAAATAATCGATATGAAATGTTAGCCAATGTCAAATGATTTTCCATTTTTCGATAGTTAGTCAACCTACAAAATTCCACATTGATATCGTCAATCGATTAACAATAAACAATAATATAGTAAGCACAGAAATTTGTTATTGTACGATTTGATAATGGAAGACATGAACGTGTGCCGAGTTTGTATGACCAGAGAAAGTGCATATTCTGTTAAATTGGTGAATATATTCGACTGGAAGCCTGGTCTTGGCGTAATAGAGAACGAGATAGACATAGGCAATACTAGACTTGATGACATGCTGAACGAATGCTCCAACTGTGAGGTCAAGCTTGAGGATTCACTGCCAAAGAAGATATGCTTACGCTGTGTTATAGCAGCCCAACATGCATTTAAATTCAAACGTATGTGTGAGCACAGTCACCGCTTCTTTTGCCAGTTGCTCAGTGAACACCAGAAAAGTAGCGCGGACATGGTTAGTAATGAAACGAGCCGTGAGGAGCTAGTTACAACCGTAGAAGAAGAAATGGCTAGCAAAGGCGAGAGGAAAGACAAAGAGGATCAACAAGACAACGTAGATCTGTTTTGCGACTCAAATATTTACCGGGATGCGAGTTTTGGAACAGAATGCAGAGTAGAACTTGCTGACGTAGATTTAGGACCTGTAAAAATAGAGCGACAGATGGGCACTGAGGCGATAGAATCCGTGGATGCTCAGCAAGAGGAGCTGGAGTATGAAATGAATTTACCTAATCACCAGCGTATTTAACTCATCTATTTATATGTCCTACAGTTATTATACGGAAGAGAATATCGCCAGAGGCTCTCCAATTTCAGTTGATCGTCCATTTAAATGTTCGCATTGTCCAAAGTCCTTCGCACAAAACCAGCATCTTAAAAGACACATCTCAGGACACATGGGTAAACGTCCGTACAAATGTCCCCACTGCCCAAAGGATTTTGCCCAGAGCCATCATCTGAAGCGGCACGTTTGTACGCACACAGGTCAACCCTTTAAATGTCCTCACTGTACAAAGGCGTTTCCTCTAAATCATCTTCTGGCGGAACACATACGCGTACATACTGGGGAACGTCCATTCCAGTGCCCTCATTGTCCAAAAGCTTTTACCCAAAACCCCTACCTCACAGCGCATATTCGCAGGCACCGGGGAGAACGTCCTTTTCAGTGCCCCTATTGCCCAAAAGCGTTTGGATTAAATCACATTCTTCAGACGCACATCCGCGGGCACAAAGGCGATCGTCCACACAAATGTGCTCACTGCTCGAAAGCCTTTACCCAGAAATGCAATCTTAAGATGCATCAACGGCGGTGTTCAGCGATAAACAGTCCGACAACCGTAGCTGAGAATATAAGTGAGTATCAAAGTGTATCTGAGAACACATAGGTTACTCTTTTCAGCTTTATGTTATGTTATGTATTGTACCTGTTATTAGAACTATATTTTCAAGTAGAAATAAGTCCAAATTTTATAAAATACATGTTAAAATAGGTACTTTATTTACAGAATGTGAATAAAATATTGCTTATTTGTTTAAACTGCATTCGCTATGTTGTATAGATACAAATCAGCTGTTCCGTGCAAATAATAACAATACAACAGTGTGACCATCAATTTATCAGCACTATGATACAGATATGGTCGCACTCGAAATCAATGTAGAATCAGCTGCGTGGCTGTTTTGGTATACACTTGCTGTGGCCTAATAAATTCAGCACAAAATTTGCAAGAAAAGAGAGGAGGAGTGTTTTGCATCCATTAAGTATCGATTGATTTCGTTTGAAAGAGGAAAGTGTTGAGTTCTGAGTGTATCGTATCGAAATTTAACAAATATAACGTTAATATCGATATATCGACGTTATATCAACAAACTTATCAGGGTTGCTCCTGAATAGAGTAAATCAGAACATACACGTCGTAAACGTCACCAAAAAACGTAGTCGGAAACAAATTATTGACAAATTTCGTATTAATAAAAAAATGTTTAATTAATCGCACCATTCCATACACCTTTAGCGCGTGTATGTGTGCGAGTGTGTGTGTGTGCGTGCGCTGTGTCCAAGTGGCAGTAAAACATACATATGTGAGAAGAGAATAGTAGCAACAGCAGCAGCGGGGTTTTCAACAATTGTTTGTTGCGTACCAAATTTTGAAAGGTGGAAGCCAATTAGGTGCAATTAAAGAGCGAAGCACTAAAACCTGGACACAATGTCGCTGCCAGGCAATGGTATTTATGTGGTGCGGGGCGAAATGGCCACCTTAATGACGGCCATGCGACGTGGTACTCGTTGGAATGCAACAGCCTACGTGGTAAGTGCCTCACCAACATTTGCTGCAACATCCAGACATTTGCAACACTCAACAACAAATTGCAGGATGATGAGAAGGACGCCTTGTTGAAGATGTTCATCGATCTGAAGCAGATATTAAACCGAATAGAGGATTTGCGTTTGATTGAGCCGAATGTGTTCCTGGCGCCCTTTTTGGAGGTGATACGCACAGCGGATACTACTGGCCCTTTAACTAGTCTTGCCCTTGCCTCAGTCAATAAATTCTTGTCATATGGCCTCATTGGTAAGTGAAACCTAAAAATTGAAATGATCTAGAAATAGGTTCAATCTAAAGATAGTCTGAATAGGTTTTCTGAATATCTGATCATAATTGAAAATTTCAGATCCTACGACTCCAAATCTGGCTGTGATTGTGGAGCTGATTGCGGACGCTGTCACGCATGCTCGCTTCATGGGCACCGACCAATCATCGGATAGTGTTACATTCATGCGAGTAATCGAGGTTCTGCACACACTGATCCGCAGTCCGGAAGGTGCCGCAGTAAGCAATGAGTCCATGTGCGAGGTCATGCTCAGTTGCTTTAAGATCTGTTTTGAACCGCGTCTAAGCGAGTTACTCCGTCGCTCCGCAGAGCAATCTCTGAAGGATATGGTGCTGCTCTTCTTCATGCGGCTGCCACAGTTTGCGGAGGATCGCAGTGACACTGTGCTGCATAAACGCTTTACCATTTCCGAAGCTGCTGGTGCACCACCCGAAAAACATAAACGCAAATCACAACCCACTCCGGCTTCAGCGCCGGCTGTTCAACACAAGACATCCACAGTCGAGGTGCCACCCCAGACGCCTCAAAGCACACTGGCAGCGCCGGCACATTTAAAGGGCCCAATACTAGCAACAACACCAGCCTCGCCAGCAGGCAACATATTAGATATGCAGGGCAAGATCACACAAACGCCAACCACCACAGCGGCTACAACTGCGAGTAATGATCAAGTTGCCGATCCTCAAGTGGATGTGCCAGTTATTCAAGTTGAGAACTCCATTGAATCGGAGGCGAATGCTGATGTCGACGATGAGGCCAGATCAGGCGCTGTCACTACGATAACCGAGGCCAACAGCAGCGAATACATAAACTCTGTGGGAGTTCGCTTCACACAGCAATCATCGGTTGAGGATTCAGCTGCTTTGTCAGCTACACTGACACCTTATGGGCTGCCCTTTATACAGGAACTGTTTCGATTTCTAATCATACTGTGCAATCCGCTGGACAAACAGAACTCGGACAGTATGATACACACTGGCCTGAGTCTTCTCACTGTTGCTTTCGAGGTTGCTGCCGACAATATTGGAAAGTATGAGACGCTGTTGGAGCTGGTAAAGGATGATCTGTGTAGGAACTTGATATCGGTGAGTTGTCTATGTGGTTGCTCAATTTCCTATATTTATTGTTTATCTTTCTCTTCAATAGCTCTTGACATCGGAGCGTTTGAGCATCTTTGCCGCTGATTTGCAACTTTGCTTTTTACTTTTTGAATCGCTGCGCGGTCATCTAAAGTTCCAGCTTGAGGGCTATCTTAAGAAATTGAGCGAGATCATAGCCAGCGATAATCCAAAGACGCCCTATGAGATGCGAGAACTGGCGCTAGATAATCTGTTGCAGCTGTGGCGCATTCCGGGCTTTGTCACCGAACTTTACGTCAATTACGACTGCGATCTGTACTGCACGGATATGTTCGAGAGTCTCACCAATCTGCTGAGCAAGTACACGCTATCCGCCACAAATGCCGTGTACAGCACACACATCATCTCCATGGACACACTGATCAGTGTCATCGACTGCATTGAGCGTAATTGTGCCGCTGCCAAGAGTAATAACAGCCATAATCATGCTTTTGACCAAGCACCTCAATCATCTATTGGCGGCAGTCGTCATTCGCGTCATAACAGCGGACTCGAGGGTATTGTCATCGATAATGGCGAGGAGCCTGTCGAGAATATTGCCAGCTTTATTAACAACAGCTCACAGCGTTTGCGTCTGCATTCGAAAAGCGCTGGTGGTGACATAACCACTGAACATCTGATCAACGTTAAGGAGAAGAAGCGTATATTGTCAAAGGGCACCGAATGGTTCAATCAGCGACCCGACAAAGGTATTCAATACCTGCAGGAGAATGGCATACTGCACGCCCAACTTGATCCCATGCAGGTGGCACTCTTTTTGCGCGAGAATCCCGGCCTGGACAAGATAATGATTGGCGAATACATCTCCAAAAAGAAGAATGTCGACTCCAAGATTCTAATTAACTTCGTGGACTCATTCGACTTCACTGGGCTGCGTGTGGATCAGGCATTGCGTTTGTATCTAGAGACATTCCGCTTGCCGGGCGAGGCGCCCTTGATATTCCTCGTGCTGGAGCACTTCTCGGATCACTGGCATGTAAGTATGCTTAATTCTATGCAATAAAAGGTTTAGTTTGCCAAATGGTAATCATATGATTACTGATTATATGTTAA
Source organism: Drosophila funebris (assembly GCA_018901825.1). Classification (NCBI taxonomy): domain Eukaryota; kingdom Metazoa; phylum Arthropoda; class Insecta; order Diptera; family Drosophilidae; genus Drosophila; species Drosophila funebris. The sequence goes on from JAEIFK010000682.1 coordinate 11,304,700, forward strand.
ATTAATTTATAACTTACAGAATCAAAATATGGAACCGTTTGCCAATGTGGATGCCGCCTTTCGCTTGGCCTATGCCATCATCATGCTGAACATGGATCAGCATAATTCGAATGCCAAGCGTCTAAATGTGCCAATGACACTGGATGATTTCACAAAGAACTTACGTGGCTTGAATGGTGGCCAGGACTTTGATCAGGAAATGCTGGCGCAGATATTCAATGGAATCAAGTAAGCTTAATGCAATTGAAACTATTAACGATTACATATAAATCTCAATTGAAATTCTCTCTGCAGAAACGAAGAGATTGTGATGCCCGCCGAGCAGACGGGACTCGTTCGCGAAAACTATCTGTGGAAGATGTTGTTGCGACGTGGCGCCACCCACGATGGACACTTCCATTATGTACACGATGCCGCCTATGATGTGCAAATCTTTAACATTGTTTGGGGCGCCTCGCTGAGTGCCCTGAGCTTCATGTTTGACAAGAGCACCGAAAGTGGCTATCAACGCACTTTGGCAGGTAAGGAGATGCAGCCACTTACTTAAAGGATTATTAAGATTTCGACTGAAATGTGTTGCTTGCAGGATTTAGCAAATCAGCAGCAATATCGGCGCATTATAATCTCCATGCGGACTTCGATGCACTTATACTAACCTTGTGCAAGTTCACCACATTGCTGAGCAGCGTGGAACAGCATGAGCCTGTGCCGGCGAACAATGAGATTCAACAGGCGGTCAATTTTGGTCTGAATGGCAAAGCGCAGGCGGCCATGCGAACTGTATTTCTGCTCGTACATGGCTATGGTGATTGCTTGCGCGACAGTTGGAAGCACATTTTGGATCTGTATCTGCAGCTGTTCCGTCTGAAACTTCTACCCAAATCGCTGATCGAAGTGGAGGACTTTTGTGAACCAAATGGCAAGGCGTTGCTGATATTGGAGAAGCCGCGTGAGAAGCAAGAGCAGGGACTCTTCTCCAGTTTATATTCGTTCATTAGCTCGGAGGGGCAGCGTGAGCCCACGTATGAGGAGCAGGACTTCATCAAGCATGGCCGCAAGTGCATCAAGGAATGCCAACTGGATCAAATGCTTCAAGAGTCCAAGTTTGTTCAACTGGAGTCGCTCCAGGAGCTGCTGAAGTGTGTGCTGTCGTTGATAACGGCGCCACAGGCACCCAAATCCTCGGGTCAGCCTTATGCCGAAGATATCACTGTGTTTTGGATGGAGTTTCTTGTGAAGATTGTGGTACACAATCGGGATCGCATGATACCCCTGTGGCCAGCTGTGCGCGATCAAATGTATCAACTGCTTCATGGCAGCGCTCAAAATGGATACGATTATCTGCTTAATCGTTGCATTGTCGCCGTGCTGAAGCTGGCCATCTATCTGATGCGTAACGAGGAGCTCTGTCCCATTGTGCTGCAGTCATTGAAGATGCTTTTAATGCTGAAGCCGGTGCTTTTATTGCGCATCTCCAAGCAAGTCTCGATTGGTATCTACGAGCTGCTGAAAACATCTGCACAGAACATTCATTCCGAGCAGGATTGGCAGATCATCTTCAATTTACTGGAATGTGTTGGCGCTGGCGCTGTGCCGCCAAACTTTGAAGATGCACTGCCGCAACAGCAGCAGCTGCCAACCAATGGGCACGCCACGTCGGATGGTGTTATGAGCAGCGAAGAGGATGCCGCTGCAACACTGGAACGCGGCTACACATCGGACTCGGAATTGAACAAGGTAGCGGCTACAGTGCCAGCCACCTCAAGCCCCACCGCTGAGAACTGGATACTTGTGAACAAGGACAGTGAACTGACCACAGCATCCAGGTAAGTCTTAGTTTGTCTTTAATCTCATATGCTTTTCAGTTAATATATATCCCTTTCTTCACTTACAGACCACAGTCCCCACCCAGCTCCAGCTTGACGCCCGTTGTGAGCACTTTGGTATACAATTGCCAGCTCTTGGATCATGCACCCTTTGCCCTGTTCAAGTGCTGGGATTCGTTGGCTTTCATTGTCCGAAGTGTGGCCCACATTACGCCGTATAACTTTGAGGCATGCGTGCGTTGCATTCGCATCTTTGTGGAAGCATGCCGCGATGGTGGCATACGACAGCGTCGCAAATTTGAGGCAGTTGCCAAGAAGCGAAATGTGAAGAAACGTCAGGAATACACACGTGAGCTGGGCGGTTCGATGTCTACGTCGACCGGTAATCTAACCTCGCTGGGCGATGTGGGTGACAATCAGCAACCAAATGCCGCTGAGCAGGAGGAGTTAGCACAACGCTATGAGCAGTTGTCCATACAGCTATTGGACCTCATGTATACGTTATATACGCGTACGGCACAGATCTTTCGCTGGTGGGCCGAGGAGGGATGCACTGTGCCGCAATCTGCGGCACTTTGGACGCCCGGCTGGTGTCCTCTGCTGCAGGGCATCGCTAGACTGGCCATGGATCGTCGGCGAGAGGTGCGCACACATGCCATCTCCTGCCTGCAGCAGCGTGCATTGTTAGTTCACGATTTGCAAACACTGTCGGGTGCCGAATGGTCCTCGTGTTTCCAGCATGTGCTGTTCCCGTTGCTGAATGAACTGTTGCCAGAGAGTGTGGCTGCTGCTCAGCTGGATGCATCTCTGTTGGAGGAATCGCGCATACGCACAGCCACCATCATGTCGAAAATGTTCTTGCAACATCTGACGACGCTCATCGAGCTGGGCGCCACTTTCAATGAGCTATGGCTTGACATCTTGGGGTACATTGAGCGTTTCATGAAGGTGGGATCGGATACATTGTCGGAGCAGATGCAGGAGATACTGAAGAACATGCTGCTTGTGATGCATTCGGTGCGTGTATTCCATAACCAGGACGGAACCCTACAACAGGCACTATGGGAGCTAACATGGCGTCGCATTGGCGAATTTCTGCCCAATCTGAAAACGGAGCTGTTCCACGATGAAGGTGCGTGTTGAGTGTTAAATCAATTTAATAAGCCTTTCCCTAAGGCATCATCCCTTTTTAACCAACGTCACCTGTCCGCCTCTAGATTTAGTCTCGCCAGCCATTTCGCTGGACATAACCAAAGTCATTTATGATCATTCCCTGTCGTTGCCGCTGCCAATGCGCAGCTATGAGTTGGCCACATACTCAATGGCCACGGCCAAAAGCCTCGACTATAATACAAATCCTCCAGAGCAAATGAAGCGGCATAAAAAGCCCTGGGCCCGTTTGCGTGTGAAGTTAAAGTTGCTTAAGAGTCTGACCAAGAAGATGAAATCCAATCAAATCAAATCGAATTGAATCGTTTCTATGTTGTGCTATATGTTGAATTGCCGTTGTTCCTTCTAATTCGCTTTTCTAATTGTTAACATAATTCCTCTATATATCTATTCAACTATCGAACTGCTCGTTTTGCAGGCAAACGAGCTCAAACATTGTCAAACCATGAGACCGCTCAACAGGTACTCCAGTTACCCCAGGTGGACATATTGCCCAGCCCAGCTCAGACTCAGCAGTCCACAGAGTTGATTATCAGCGCTCCAACAGCTGCTGCTAATGATTCTCCTCCGGCTGCTCCCCCTGCTCCTCCTGCCGGTGCTGCTGCAATAGCGCCTAGTGCCGCTGCCACACCCATCTTGGCGTCACCTGTGGAGTCTCCAAGACGCAGCATAATTTTGCAGCCGCCTATGGCTGAAGCTTTGCAACAAGCGCCCAGCTTTATATTTGCTCAGGTGAGTGCACCTTAGTGCTACATTTTGTGTGTTATAGTATTACATTTGTGTACTTTTTTGCGATACAGCCCATGTTAGTGCCACCGCTGGGGCCACAGCCAACAACAGAGATGCAGACCTACAGCAATGGCAGCAACAACAACAACATCAACACATCGCTACCCGATCTGGTTAATGAGGCAGCCGCAGCCACAAACACATACACAACACCCGTGCACAGGCCAACGGAATCGCCAACATCTACAACGCCCATCTTTAGCAGCAGCAGTAATAATAGTAACAGCTATGCCATTGAGCTGCCAGCAACACCACCAAGTTTAGAGGAGCAACAACAACAACAACTGTATCAGCAATACCAACAGCAGCAGCAACAGCAGCAATACCAGGCACAGCAGCAGACTCATCCAACATCTGCCGCAAGTGATGTGCCACTCAGTCACTTGTTAGCCTGCAATGCATATCCATCGTTGGGCAGAATGCCAAATGCATCGATTGTGCACAGCTTTGCGCCAGTCTATGAAGCACCAGCACCACCAGTGCCGATTGCCAATGCGGCTGATATCTATCAGGAATATGTACAAAATCCTTACAATTTAACGTTACAGCAGACGCCGCAGCAGGAACAACAACAACAGCAGCAGCAGCCGCAGCAGCAACATCAGCTGCCACAACAGCTGGCACATTCACAGCAACAACCACAGCCGGCTGTGGCATCGCCCGCCAATTACTTTAATGTAAATATCGATCCCAGCAAGATACCGCCCGGCTCTGAGTTGCTCTATGGCCATCAGTAGATGAAATTAGCTTTAAGCAGTTGTCAGTCGTCGGTCGTCAGATGGAGATAAAAGAGACATATTTCTTCTGGTGTTTTCTTTAATTTTCATCCATTTTAGGCATTTTTATTTTGTGTCCTCTTTTTTAAATGAAACTTGAACTTGCAGTTCCCAATTCGAACTTTGTGTATGCATATTCAGTTATTCTCCTTTCATATTGTTTTTAATACATTCCGCGTGCGCACGAGTTTTGAATGCGTTTCGAAGGGAAGGAGCACGTAGTATGGATGGATTTATAGATTCGTTAATTAATTGAATGCAATACGATAAAGTATAATTGCAAAATGATAAAGCTTTACGCCACTGTTTATATAACGGAAAATAGTTTCAATTACAATAATTATTAAAATGCTATTTATATGAATATATATCGGATGTATTTATGTTATGCGAAACGGTAATTGTAAATAATCAAAATCTAAAATAAATAAATACAACATATACAAATCAAAATAGGTTTCAATTTATTTTTTGGTTGGTTAATAATAGGGTGACTTCTAATTTCCATCTTTATTCGTTTCAATAAAATAGATGCAAAATAAATCCAAACTCCGTGACAATGCGTATTGCAGCATTGCCGTGACCAGGATTCGAACCTGGGTTACCACGGCCACAACGTGGGGTCCTAACCACTAGACGATCACGGCTACGTTGGATTAACAAAAGTCGTCGTTTAAACAATTAAACAGAAAACCAGTTTATTTTGCCAGAATGCATAATGTAGCTTAATTAGAGTAATTCGTATATAATTGAAAAAAGAAGTACATCAGGCCACCTTATGAATAATATATGCATATGCTAGATCGCCAACAACAGTAGAGTCCGTAAAACATGTCTGAATAAATTAACAACTTGATTTGAATTAATAAATAAACAATATCTTTATTTATTTGCAAATAGTATCTAGCTTACAAAATATTTAAAACTGTTGTTCCAATTATAAGCATTTAAAATATAACTTCGAATAAAAAAAAATTAAACCGATTCCGTGACAATGCGTATTGCAGCATTGCCGTGACCAGGATTCGAACCTGGGTTACCACGGCCACAACGTGGGGTCCTAACCACTAGACGATCACGGCTGTACCGGTTGTTGGACTGAGTCGCTCAAAATGCTATTTTTACAAGCACGGACTCATCAACAGCTACAGAAAACTGTTAAAGTTGAACAATAAACATAGATGGCGCTTTTGAATGCTGCTTTACAGAAATGTAAAATACAAACAATATTAACACAATATTGTATTGACTAGCATTGAAAGCATTTGAATATTGATATTAATTTAATAGCTGATGATGTATTGAATAGTGGAATATGGTATACGCTAATTTGTTAATTAGACTTGATTATGTTAATGTTATTGCGTACAACAACAAAAAATTAAATGGAATGCGAATTTGTAAATTAAAAGTTGCCAAAAATTAACTGAGTTCCGTGACAATGCAAATTGCAGCATTGCCGTGACCAGGATTCGAACCTGGGTTACCACGGCCACAACGTGGGGTCCTAACCACTAGACGATCACGGCTACACCCAGCTGATGCCAAGTGTTGACCAAAATCCGGTTTTGTTACGGAGAATTTGCTACTTTATATTGTCTTTGTAACTTAAACTAAATTTGTTACAAAATAATTAATCTGTGCAGATTTATTAAAATAATACTTATTATTTTTCTCTTAAAGAAATTTTCATTTTAAATTAAATATTCATATGCAATATTATAATATAAATAAGATCAGCAGCATATGCAATATTATAATATAAATAAGAACAGCAGGCTTTTGTTTTAATGACTATGTTATTAATGTTGCTAGATCCAAAGCGGATAGCTTTGCTGTTAAAGTGCCAGGAATATTATCTGTATGTAACATGAGAAAGAGAAGTGAGAGAGTTTAAAGTATATATATTTACGATCAGTCATGCCTTCGCCTTCTAGCGCTTATTAAAAATATTAATGAAATAAGCTCAAACTAAAAAATAGCAATGCATTATGCACCAAGAAGAAAGTGCAATCCCCAGCAAGCGGTACGCTGTATCTATACGTCTTGCGCTGTGGTTCTGTTTGAGTCACAGCGGAAACTGTGGATGATAGGATCGGAGAGCAATCTCTGCAGCTCCTCAAAGATGCATGCATGCTTACTGCACTGAGCTGAACTTACACACACATGTTTAGTGTATGCGCTTAGCTGCTCAAACAAGCAGAGAGTGTGCCCTTCTGATCACACATACACACACAGAGTATTCAGCAGCACGCTCGCTTACACTCACAGCGAAGGCTCATGGGAGGCAATATAATACAAAAACAGTGTAGCAGCTCTCCGCAGCGCTTTGTTTATCTCGCTCTTTCACATTTGATTAGAGCTTGATAGAATAATGCTTGGAGAGAATAACTGATTAGCACTCTGTAAACAACATTAAGAATAACATAATGTTACAAATTTGTTGCGTATGACAAAAGAAAATGAGAACGTAAGAAACATCTTAATAGTGTCAGACTGGGGGATCTTGAATGCTCCAAATGGAAAGTAATCTTGAAAGATGTTGGTCCCCATATACTTTATATCCAATGGGAAACATGTGGAGCCAAGGTCTTGAGTTGTAGCAGGCGTGCAGCAATATCAGCTAGCAGGTATACAGTTTTCCAAGGCGACGCAACGTGGGAGAGTACGCAGATACTCACTTGACCTGCTGTGACCTGCAGCATCTTCAAATAAAACCCATTGTTAACCATGGGTAACGAAGTGTAACAAGCGACTAGGCGAACAGATCTCAGAGTAAACAATTTTGCTACCATTTTCTTTAATTTACTTTTCAATGCATCGCTGCATCCTCTGGGAACATTTTCGGCTATTGTACTTCACACAATGTCAATACAATTTCTCTTGAGATGTAATCCCGTGTCTTGTGTCTGTTGCTGCGGTGCTGTTACAATTGTGTACTTTGAGTCACGACTGAAGCCGATTATTTGTTAAACAATTTATTGAACAATTTGTTGTTTGTTTAACTAATGAAATTTCAACAGGAGCACAGTGCGTGCAAAAGGTAGACGCACATTGGAAATATTTGTGGAGAGTTTCTAGGGAAGTAATCAATCATTTATGTAAGCAAATAAGTAGCACAGTGATCGCTCGATAATTGGAATGCAAATAATATTATTTTGTATATATAAAATAAAGTATTGTTATATGATTCATATAAAATGTAAATAAATTAAACTGTAGTACACATGTCTATCTAAATTCTGACAAATTCCACATTATGAAAGATCACTTTATGTTTTACTTTAGCTTACTTCTCCCTCTTATGGCACTTCTTCGTCTCTCTTTTGAACATACCTAATTGTTCTCTCATTTCTTGTTTGTTTTTATTTGTCGAATTTGGAATAGACAAACAGAATTACTAGACTGTGTCTGGGTTTCGAATTATTCGAAAGAATACTCAGTTACAGTCTTATGCTGTCTACAAACTCTGATCGCCTATTGAAATGCGACACATTTACATTTTTTGGATTGGGGACATTCTCCAAGTAGTTCGAAAATCATTACAAGAACTTCGAATAATGCGGGGGAACCACTTAAACAGTTCTTTGTAAAGATACTTTATGTTCTCTATAAATAGCCTAGAGATGAATCTGTTTTTCTTTGTTACTTCAACTCTCAAACCACCAAGAGAGATAAATGATATTGTTCATTGATGTGCAACGATGTGTAACTTTTTACCAGGCGCCCATCATTGTTGAACAGCTTCAGCTGAGATTTTTCCCACTCCAACGAAGAGATGCATCTCACAAAACATAATTGGTGAAAAGTCTTCTATGGAAACTCATAGATGCGGGCAGCTGGAATGCTACCTGATGCGTTTGCTGATCTTACACATTGTAATCTTGGGTTTCCTGAACCTACACTTACTGGCAATGCTGGTAACCTGTTGTTTTCATCGATTAGGTCACGCTTCATTGCGTTTCCCTTCTTGTCAAATGCATTTTCCTTTTATATATATAGAAATTCCCGACTGTTTCAACTTTTAAGATTCCTTTAATCTGTTCCATTTTCTTGCTTTGATTTCTGTTAACCTGTTGTCTATATGGAAATGATCACGCTTCATTGAATTTCCTCACAATATTCAGGAAAATTCATTAAATTCATTAAAATTCGTATATTTATCTATAAACTCTCATAATAATAACTATTCTGATTGCTGAAGTCCTGTGCAGTTAATTTGATACGTTACGCTTGGTTGATTTTGGTCCACAAAGGTCTTTTGTGTGTTCTTTGAAGTATTACTAAATTCATCTGCGATAATCTTCTCTTTTATTATATTTACACTCTTATCTGTGCTGTAAACCTGTTCCAATATTATGCATCACTTCACATTTACAATCAGCAATCAGCAGCAGTTGTGCATTGTTATGGAGATCGACGACTTAAATGCCTGATCTTTAATCTGGTGCGGCATCAGTCATACATTGACAAAGGTCAAAAACGTGGATCAACAAGTAAAAGGGTCAAAGGCTTAAACTGTAGCATTCGAATAGGCATGCAGAAGTTGAAGACAGATGCTGTAGGTGATCTGTAATTATCTATGAAAAGGGCAGCCAAATGTGCATCCGCTTCAAGCAGGTAGCTGATCTGTTGATCTGCTGCTTTCTATCTTCCTTTTCAAATACAAATCTCAGCACTTTCGCTGGGTTGCTGAGCACCTAATCTGTTGATTTGCTTGATTGCATTTTGAAACCACAGATTCTTTGTAGATTCTGTAAGCAGTGTTAACAAATAACAAACAACAAATAACTAAATAACAGTGTATTGATGCTGATTGATTTTGATTATATACAAAGGTTGCACTGCTTTATAAGCCGTAACAGTTCAAAATGCGCGCGCAATGCACAGTCGTGTTTCTGAGCTGTGTACTGCTTGCATTACGATGTGCCTACTTATTGTGCGCACTATATTCAAAATAACACGACTGCTTGAACATGCCAAAAAGATGCAACACAATTTTTACATCGCTGCGTCAGCGCGCGCTTTTCAAATTCGTAATTTTTTTTTTTATTTCGCGTTTTTTTCAAAAACCAGCCCCCCCTAGAACATTTTTTTGTACCGTTCGAATCACCCCTTCCAACCGAACAAAATGCACCAAAAAACTCGGAATTTTTGAAAAGGGGCGGGGCAAAAAATCGAGTAACGGAAGTTTTTTTCAGTTTTATTTTTCTGATTTCTTTCTTATTTGTGGACCGATCTTAATGAAACTTTCAGCATTGCTTCCATGTGGTGTTCTCCATGCACCTGCCAAGTTTGAAGTGTCTGCGTTGGCGTGGGCGGTACAAGTTTTGTCTTCAGGAGCGATTTGCGGGGCAGGGGAGTGAGGTATCGCAAATCTAACATACTCTCAATCTGGAGGGGTTATTCAGGGAGCTTCATAAAGTGCTGAATCGCAGAAAGCGTCCCAAAATTTGTCGGAAAACTTGGAAAACCACGCATACCTCGAAATACTCACACTTAATATTGCATACTTTCACGCTGAAGTAATATTAATAGGAATACGATTTAAGTGGGGGAGTGGGGGAATTGGGGGAGTCGTTACGATCTTTCATCAGATCATCTGCCTGTTGTTGCCACCCTCCATATTTCTCCGCAAATGAAGCCTGGTAGAAAAAGACTGCTCGGCCCCGGGTGCTGCATAAAATAAATTTAAGTCTAGCTTGAAAACAGGATTAATTTGGGGCACGAGACTCAATGACTCGGATGAAGTAGAGGCTGCACTATCCTCATTTATGGAGCACCTCAAATCCGCAGCCGTTTCTGCATCAGCGGCGCCCCCACAGAATCAACAGCGTCGTCATAGAGCTGAGTTGTCCCCTCAAGCTGCCGCGCTCCTGAGTTTAAAAAGAAGGATCCGGAAGGAATATGTCAGGACTGGTGATGACTTATACTAATCTGCAGGAGAATAGCGAATCGGCTACAAAAAGTGCTCACCAACTGATGAGCTTTCTAGCCAGAGCAAGTTGCGACGCTTCTTCTAATCTCCTGCTTTGGAAGCTCACAAGCAAATACAAGAGACAGGCTATTCCCAAGGCTCCTTTAAAAAATCAATCAGGCGGCTGGTGCTTTTCTGGGCTGGAGAAAGCCGAAACTTTTGCAGACAGTTTGGAGAATAGATTCAAGCCGTTGAATTTATCACCAGACTATATGCAATGGCATATTGAAGCAACCCTGGATAGACCGTTCCAAATGACCCCTCCTGCTACACCAGTAACATATCAGGAGGTCTCACTGTTAATTAAAGAATTACAACTAAAAAAATCCCCTGGGCACCACGATCTGGATAACAGGACAATTAAACTGCTCCCCCCTAAGGCAGTGCTTTTCATAGTCCTGCTCTTCAACAGCATTCTACGGCTTGGACACTTCCCGAAGATCTGGAAGTCTGCACTGATTACCAGGATCCCCAAGCCTGGGAAGCAACCAACGGAGGTCAACTCATACAGACCAATCAGTCTCCTTCCGGCGTTGGGTAAAATGATGGAGAGAGTCATCTTAACTCGGATCCTTAGTCTGGAGAGCGTATCTCAAGCGATACCAAAGTGGCAGTTCGGTTTTCGTAAGGGACATGGTACACCAGAACAACTGCATAGAGTTGTGAATTTTGCACTGGAGGCTATGGAGCAGAAAGAGTATGCTGTGGCGGTGTTCATGGACATACAGCAGGCTTTTGACCGTGTCTGGCACAATGGTCTTCGTTGTAATCAAACTTTGATCAATTTAATTACTAAAATATAAAAATATTCATTAGAATTGACTGAAAAGGTTTTTAAAAAAATATTATAAATATTTGTAAGGGAATTTAGAGTGTATAAATAGATTTTATTACTTCATTTCTTATCTGCAGCTCTTTTAAACTATAATCTAGATACAAATCGAACTTGTTAACTTCCCATGGAATAAAACAAAAGGATCATACGAATATCCGCTTGTAAGCCAACTACATTCGATCGCTCCCCCGACGGATTTCCTCATTCGCTGCACACAGGCTCTCCAACGGCAGTGGCCCATTCATCAATTCATTCATGAAGCCTGGGAAGCAATGGCTTTGTTTACTATGGAGTAAGGTGCGTAGTAAAAGTAGCGGCAAGCGGCGTCTTAACCCAGTCAAATAAAAAAAGGAGGCTGAAATCGAAAAACGAAAAGAAGAAGATGGAGGCAGAGGCAAAGGTAGTGGCAGACGAAAAATAAAAAAAAACATCTGTCGTGGCAACATTAAAATCCGGTTGCAAGCTGCAAAGATGAGGCCAAAGTAGGAGCAACATTGAGAACATATGATTGAGTTGAGTTTTCCAAAAAAAAAAAATGCACCTTTTGTGAGTGTTTGGAGCAGCAGCAGCAGCAGCAGCTGCTACGATGTGAGCTAAGCCTCGATTTGGTTGTGAATGCTGCCTGTTGCTGCTGGCAACAACAACAACAACAATACAATACACACATGCTACAAGTTGTAGTACCACAACAACCAACAACAACAGCAGAGGATGAGTCTCTCAAGGAAGCGAGCAAAAGACATTTTACATTAAATTTGGAGTTTGTCGTTCAGTTTTTTTTTTATTTTAATTTTTCATTCTTCTTTTGTTGTTGTTGTTGTGCTGTTGTTATTGCTTTTGTTATTGTTGAGACAGCAGCTGTCTTGAGTTCAGCTTGGGATTAGTTACAACTTCAGATAGGTCAAGTCAGTTAACTGCACTATTTAATATATATTTATTTAATATTTAATATATTCATTTAATATTTCCTTCTCTTAGACTTAGTTGCCAATGAATGTTGCATTGTCTACAGTTATTTCTTCTTATCAGCAATTTCTGTCTCAGTTTACAGCTCAAATTTATTAAAAGCTATGAACTATTATATTAAATATAATATTTGTATTATTTATATTATATTATTTGAATTATTATAAATTAAACAATGACTGTACGTATTGTTTATTGATTCTGCATTATTTTCTTTATTTTTTAAACTTTTATTTGATATTTATCGATTTTTCCCTAACAGTTTTACCAAAAGTTAAAAGAAACGCAAAAGATCTTAGTGAGAAATGTAAATAAGATGAAGGTTTGAGCTCTTGTTTGATTGTGCATGGCAATAATTATATAAATTTATAATAAATAAAATGGAAAAATACAAATAGATATTATATGTTCGATATTTAGGAAACATTGAGCTTTTCCATCTTTATATCAAGACTTAATCGGAATCTGTTGCGCAGTCGCTCATTTCTGTCAGTGTAGGCGCGTTGCCCGAAAGCAACAGCAACAACAACAGACGGCAGGCAGCAGGCAGCGGGAGAACAAAGGGCAGCAAGGTAAAAGGAGTGGCAGGAAGGCAGGCAATGAGAGGACAACAACAACAACAACACTAGTAGCAGATGGAACTACAGCCCAACAGCCCAACAACGAGAGTCGCTGCCGAACAACCAACAGGCCGAGCGTAGCAATACACGACACGACGAAGCTGCCACAAACCGAGGCAACGTCAACGGCAACGGCAACGGCAACGTTACAGGCAAACTGTCTCTGCCTCATTCGAAATTTGTGCGTGCAACGCGAAGGACGTGAAACGTTGTTGCCGTTGTTGTGCGTTCATTTTTTTTTGTGTGTGAGCACTTAGTTGCCACCCCGTGGCAAGTAGCACCCCGTGACGTCAGCGCGTCAGTAGAAATCACAAAACATACAAAGGAAATACAAAAAGAAATACGAATTAAATTAAATTAATAGTGAAATACACGTAATTATGTCAGCGGATAATCAAGTGGAGCCTGTGGCAGCCATGGCTGCGGCCACATCCTCATCGGCGGCTGGATCAGCTCCAGGTTCCGCCTCGGAGTACCTGAAACGCACTTGCCTCATCTGCGGCTGCCAGACGAATCAGACCATCAACATCTATGAGCCACGCTCTGGGCCAAATATTGTGCAATTGATTCAAGCGAAATTCAAGTTTCAGGTAAGTTGCAACCAGGCAAAGCGCGAAAAGGAAGAAATAACAAAAAGCCAAACAATAACAAAAAATCGATAAGAACACAAAATGAGTCATGTGTCCTTCGTCTTGTGTGTGTGTAAAAAAGGGGATGAAACTGTAAACTGTAAGCGAGATTAGAAGCTGCCTCGCCAAGCCCACTCCCAACTGCCTCACCCAACCCCTTTGTCCAGGTGCTTGCAGCAGCCAAGCGTGTGCACTTTGCAAGTCTCGTCAGAGCAGGCGAGGATTGGGAGTTGATGTTGCTGTTGCAAGTTGCGAGTCGGGAACTGTTGGGGGTGTTGTTCTGTGTGTGTGTGTGTGTTGGCTAACGGAATTCGCGAATTGCCACCGCTTGCGCGCTTGTTGCAAGCTAGTCCGTCTGTGTGCCACATTCGCATCCGTATCCGGTTGGTTAGCTGGGCAACTTGGTACCTTGGTAACTTGGTAACTGGATAGCAGCTGGTGCATTTCCCTTTTGTAATCGGACACTTTGCATGTGGCACTGTGGCACAGTGACTGTCGCTGTGGCTGTGGCAGTGGCACTTAATCAATACGTCGTGTCCTTTTCATAATTTTCAACAGCTTGTTCTAATATATGCCATGGGAAAATGTGGCATGTAGCATGCAGACGAAAACTACGCGTAGATTGGATTACCTGTCAGAGAGACTAAGGGAGTCAGACAGAGAGAGAGAGATAGAGCGAGCGAGAGAGACAGAGGCAGAGTTTGCGAGCCTTAAGCAACTCACGAACCTGCCACACAGCAGCTGCCGCTTCTGCTGCTGCGACAATTCGTGCATATCTTTGGGGCAACTTGTCGTCCATCCGTCCCAAACTCTGTTTATGATTGATCCAATTTCTGCGGGTCGCCTGCAAATGTGAAAACCTCTCATTCTGGCCACAGTTTGAGGCAGCTACAACAGCTTCAACAGCGGCGACAGCAGCGACAGCTGCAATAACCCCGCATAACCCTGAAACCCAAGCAGCTCTTGAGCATCTCTGCCTCTTGCCTCTTTTCGCATACCTAACCATTGTCTCCGTCGCTTAGGTAAACGTCTCTCAATAGAGCGGAAGCCCAAACAATGCCCTACACATCCTTAAAGAAGATCGTCTCTGCAGATAAATCTATTCTCTGATCAACAATTGTGCTCAAACAGAACTGTATTTTTGGTTGTGAAAGATCGTTTTATATTAATCATGTAGTATTAATACTTATAGATCTAAAATTGCAATCAATTGCTTGTTGTTAATCATCTCTCTATATTAACGTTGTTATTCATATAGATTCATTCCTTATCATAGATCGTTTTATAACTATAAAGATCAAGAAACCTAACAATGTCTAGCTTTAGATTGTAGTGTCTCAAATTTCATTGTTGTTTCCTCAAAATTGAAACCATAGAAACAACCATGAAAATGGAACAAAAACAACTGAAAATGACTTCCAAATTTGAAGGACTTCTTAATTGGATGGAACTTAGACAGAGTGTAGAAAGCACTATAAGGTTGCTTAGTTGACAGTTGACTTAGTGACGTCACAGTGAGCTTAACGAGGCCACAAATAGGTTAGGTATTTGTTGTTGGCGTTGTTGTTGTTATTCGCAAAACTAGGCACCACCTGCCGTCTGCCTAGAAGTTGCCTACACCCCCGTCAAGAGACAAGTCCCTTTCCCCTCTCCCCTCTCTCCTGTTCACACTCCACGAATCCCCTTTTCACCCTGCCTTGCTCGTGCTTAGCATAATATCTCGAACGACAGTGCCATATACGAACCGAACTTCAGTTTCAATCATTCATCTGTCAGTTTACCTCTCTCGCTCTCTCTTACTCTTTCTCTCTCTCTGTTGCTCTGTTTCATTTGCTTTATCAGCTTTGCGTGTGGTTTGTCTGTTGTCTGAATTGCACCTGGCCTGCAAATTGCATTATTTTTACCGTTTACACATGGCCTTTGGGAACACACACACACGCACACACATACTGTGAACACTGTGATCGTTACCTCTGATCCTGGTTGGCTCTAATTCCTAAGCAGCTGTCGCTTTGGCCGCGTGCCTAATCACATTTTATTTATTATTGTAGTATTTTGTATGTTGTGGGTCTCCTTTTTCGGTGGTTGCGTTCCTTCTTCCATCGTTCGTTCCGCTTGCACCGCTCGATAAGAGAGGCGCGTGGCGAAACGAGTTTGCCAGGTCATATTTGTATGTACTCGACTCGATCCCTTTTGCCTGGTCAACTGGTCAACTGGTTACCTTTATTTTGTATTCATTCTGTTTTCTGTTTTGGCCACTTGGAGCAGCTGCTGTTGGCCACAATTTTCGGCCGGCAGGTGCACGAAATTATTATTGATACAAGTTGTTGTGCGTGGATCAGTTTGTAATTAATATGCCCTGGCCAGAGAGGCCTGTTTAAGCTTTATGATTTTTTTTGCACCTTCCACTGGGCAGGGCACACTCATTAGTGGTTACTCACTGGTGGGCAGCAGCTCCTAACTGCTGCTTGTGGTTATGCTTCAGTGGTGATTCAGTAGGCAGGACCTCAGACAGTTACATTGCATTCACTTTATTTCAAAGAGACGAGAAGATTCGACTAGCTATACCGACGCCTTGATACTTTAAATTCGTTGTTGTTGTTGTTGTTTATAATTTCAGCTTTGAGCAATCGCAGCCGACTTAATGTGATATTTACATGTTGTTAATGCTGCCAGATCGCTTAAATCAAGAGCCTCCCACATATCAACACACTCAGCATGTCACCTCACTCTCTCACTCACTCTCAATCTGATAGACAACTTTAATTTAACTTACACACTCTCTTCCTCTCTCTAATTGCAGCCTTTAAATGAGGATAAATTCTTGTGCTTCAGTTGCAACAATTGGCTGATCAACTGGCACTCGCTGCAGGCGCTGAATAGCAATGATGCAGAGAGCCAGAGTCGAAGTCAGAGTCCATCGCATATGGGGAACAACAGCAGCGGTGGCCTTGTGCAGCAGCAGAAGGGTCAACCCATGGAGCGAGCCAGGTTGCGACCAGTGGCTCAGGTACGTCCCCAGCCTCAGGCGCAAGCAGCGACACAGCCCCAATCTCAAGCCCAGCCACAGATCCCGCCCACAGCACAGACCGCGCCTGTTGTCAGCTATAACAAGCGACGTTTTGGCGGTCGCAGTGCATCCAGCTCGCGGAGCATGCGTAAAATGTTGCGTAACTGTTATGTTTGCGGTGGTGCGATGGTGCTACGTCTGCTGACTACAACGCCAGCCCAAACGTTGGCCAAGCTGGCTCGACGCAGCGGAAGGAGTCAGTGCCGCAAATGTCGCGAGAGTGAGATCTCCAAGTGGCGCACGTTACACAAACGCAGCCTGGCCAAGGTGGTGCAGCTACAGCGCGCCCTCAAACAAAGAAAGCAACAGGTCGTCACCGATCAGACTCTAGTCAAGGTCCCATTAGCCACGCCAATGCCCATGCCTCAGTACCAAAGATTCCAAGCACCGCGTGTCGATGGCAAAGTGGTGGCCATGTTCCGGCGACTGGGTACCACACTCAGTGCCGAACGGCAGCAAGAGCCAGAGGAGCCAATACCCACCGAGCGTCCACTGCGAATCATGAGCCCTGCCAAGCAGCGACCACGCTGGACACGCACGCTGGACGACGATGAGATACTCTTGGAATTCGATACTGTTATATCGGAGGTGCTGCCGTCAACGCCGACGCCGCTGGCAACAACGGCACGTCGACGTCTCTGCTATCAGTTTACCAACGAGCGAGAAACGGATGCGGAAGCGGAAGTGGAAGTGGCTGAGGAAATAACAAAGGATAACCGCAAGAGCGTTCTCAAATTTACCCACCAAACACATGTAAACATGGCAGGACTACAACTGCCGCAGGGACTGAGCATCACATTGATATAAGCGTATCCAAAAATAACAACAACAACAAATGAATAGTCAAATTGAATGCACAAAGAATGCGATCATTAAATAGTTTTAGTTTAATGTTTAATTTATGTGGTACCTCGATCAAATTTTAATTGTTAGTCAAATATTAGCACAACAAAAGACCTAAGAATGTTAAGTTAATGTATAAATATGCATAAAACAATATTTAAATAATATATATATATATTAGTCATAATTAATCCCCCCTGCCACGTCACACACTTACCAATACAATACGATACAACCGAAAAAAATGATCGCGTATAGTAACAATGAACCTCGTAGTTGAATTTGTTTGCATTTGTCATGTTATTGCTCCAATGAAAGTATTTTAAAAATATTAATAAAATAACTAGCACAACTACAACAATCAAACTACCCGCAAAACTTTGACTTTGATTTTGAATTCAAATTTCTATTCTAGTAACGGTTGGGCAACTGTGGCATCACTGTTTGTCGAATTGTGTTGCCCACTGAATGGGTATAGCGTTGCCAGCCACTACAGTATTCCACTGAGTAAGCAGCGTGCTATCGATATATCGATAGAGTTAAATTAAAGCATTTTCAGTATATCGATATTATGGGCATGCCTTGCATTTTTTCTTGACTTTTCAGTCTTCTTTTCGTTTTTCTTGCGCATGGTTCGTTGTTGTTCTCGGGTCTTGGCATTTTTGCATTAAAACGCGCTCTCGGCGCTTGTAAACCAACAAAAGTTATTCTGTTCTGCAAAGTGCAGCGTGCTTGGCTGGTAATTATGCCTAAATACACATAATTATAATTTGTGTTACGTGCTTAAAAAGTTGCAAGTTTGCTAAAATAAAAAATTAAAGAAGCAGTAACGCCAAGAAGTTACTGAAAGCGAGTTGACATTGAAGTACTGGTGCGCGCGTATATGTTTGTGTGCGTATGTGTAAAAGTGTGCGAAATTCTTTTGTGTTTATTCTTATTTAAATTCGCTTGAAATAATTGCAAAAACGAAGGAAGCGTCAACATCGACTAATGCGGAGCTCGTTTTGCGCGTGCTTTATAATTTTTATTAGTTGTTGCATCGCGTAAAAATCAATAAAAAGCTAGTAATTGTTGCTGTCGCCTTTATTCTCGTTGTTGCCGTGTTGTTGTTGTCGCGCCAGGAGTTTGTCGCCGTCTAACGCTTCCGTCAACAAGAGAGCAGCCAAAGCTCGTGGCCGTGGCTCATGTTTTATTTTTTCGCCATATCGTGTTATCTACCTTGTTTTGTACACTTCGCGACCGTGTTATATGTAGCTGTAATTGTTGTTGTTGCTAATAGCGTGAAGAAAAACAGCGTTAAAGCATTTTGTAATAAACTTCATTTTACCGCTTGTTTGTTTATTTCTTTTATCGTATTTCTCAAGGAGGAAGCTTTTCAAGCTGCATTTGAAACAACATTAACAAATACAACTAATTGGAGAACCATAAAGGTAAGCTAATGAAAAAAAAAATAAAAATAAAATAAAACAAAATGGCGCTTTTCAACTGTCAAATTGTTGCTATAGTTTGACAAGTTCAATAATCGAAAGTGTACTGTGTTCTCTTTTCAACACACAAGCGCAAATAGATACACATGCATGCACGCAATTAATCGAAATTGTATAACGGTTCATTGCACTGTGCACTGATGTCTGCTTGCCGTTTTTGTTTTGAGTTATTGTTGTTGTCTCCTTTAGCATGTTGTGTGTGTTGTTATCTGTCGCTTTGCTACACTTCCTTTCAGCTGCTGCTGCTGCGGCTGTGGCTTTGTGTCAGCTGTGTGTGTACCGTTATACGGGTTTATGACTCAAATAACTGAATTTCTTGCTGTTATTGGGGGGTTCGTATATCTGTTTTACTGATGTAGTCTTGTTGTTGTTGTTGTTGTTAATTCGCCTTTTTTGGCACAGCCCGCAATTTGTTTGTCTCAAATTTGCCGTAATTAAAAATCAAATTGATTTTTCCGTTTGCAAACACAAAACACAACAAAAAAAACCAAGCAATAAGGCAATCAAATTGTCAGTTAGCAGCAACAACAACAAACATGGCAATCGCAAGAGCAACGATTGCAGCAACAATGAAAAAGCAATTTTCGTATTAAACAGAGAAGAAGGAAAAAAAACTCAGTCAAGGCATTGTCTTTTTGTGTTGTTATTGTTATTGTTGCCGTTCGCTTGCCACACGTTTGTGCCTCGTGTTGGTTACTAAGTTGTTTTTATTGTTGTTGTTGTTATTATTGCTGTGTTGCAACAATGAGCATGGCTAATTTTCGTTTTAACAAAAGTTAAGTACTCGACTCTTTAAGCTTTGCTCGTTGTTAACGAAACGGTTTATGTTGTTGGTTTTTCGTTGTAGCCCAGCAACTAAAACAACAACAACAGCAGCTACATCTACGACAATGACAACGACAACGACCAACCGAAGAAGCAACAACAAAATGTTTATTTTCCTTTTGTGCTTGCTTCTTTTGCGTGGCGCTTAGACATTAACAAACTTTGTACCAGGTAACGTCCCATAAGAAATTATGTTGCAATAGATTTATTTTTATATATACATATATAAATTTTTTTCACCCTAAATTGGTCAATTTGTAATACTTCTAACTTAAATTATCTAACATTAGGTGTAAGTACAAGCTATTTACAAGATCAGTTTCGATAGTAAAACCATAGAATAGAGCTGTGTGTTGTGGATGCTACAGGTACAAGTAAAATTATTAACTATTGTGGTATTACAATTAATATTATATTCAAAAAGTTACAAGTTAAGAAAATATCAAAATAATTGGTACTTCCCATACCGGGAATCGAACCCGGGCCTTCTGGGTGAAAGCCAGATATCCTAGCCACTAGACCATATGGGATTTTAAGTTCATCGTATGATTGATCTTATTTCAGAGAAAGTTCTCAAAATATCTCCGCCCACACCAGATATATATATATCCATAAGACGCCTTCTCAGGCTACAAATCTCATCCCAATAAAAGTCTGCAGATAAATCTTAAATGTCCAGAAGTTCAACTCCCATATTGTCTAGTGGTTAGGATATCCGGCTCTCACCCGGAAGGCCCGGGTTCAATTCCCGGTATGGGAAACCTTTTTTTGTACTCAAATAAATTTTGATGATAACTTGGAGTACTTAATTAATTGTCGTTTTTATTACTTAAGTACAAGGGGTATTTTGATTAATGCATCATTAATCAAACACGTTAGTAGGAGGTGGCTGTTAAACATTTCCTCAAAATGAGAGGCTCTCCTTTCATGAAAGCCGCACATACTGTTGAGCTCTACTTGAGCCAAAAGCTAACTTTACTGAAGTGGCTTTTTAATGAGTATCAGACGCCTCTCATGATCCGGCTCAACGAACTGCACACACATCAAAATGTCTGTTCAAGCGCAGTTGCAACTTGCAACTTAATTCCCAACTGGGATAAAAAAAAAAAGAAAAATGAAAACGGCTAATTCATCAAAAGTGTGGCAAGAAGCCAGCGAGCAGCGACAGTGCGCTATTGTAGTTGTTGCTGTTGTTGTTGTTTAGCCCGCCCACTTCTCACCGCCTGCTACTTTCCAAGCCGAATGCGGGCAGTGAGCAATTGAAACTTTGTTGACTGTCTTTGGCTTTTTGTATGCCATCATCTCATCGTCTTCGACTTCGACTTCATCTTTGTCTTGGTCTTCGTCATCATCCGAGACATTCAGATGTTAGAAGCGCGTGTGAGACGACATACGATTGAGCAAGAAGCAGAAAAAAGGCACAGCATACAAATTAACATTTTTATAGTGCTTTTTGTTGCCAGCTTGCGCTGCTGCCTCTGCTGTTGCCTCTGCTGCTGCTGCTGCTTCGACAGCAGTCAAAGAAAGCCAAGCCCAGAGAATCGACGAGAGCAGCAGCGAAGCAACAATAAAAAGAGACGTTTAGTTTTTGTTTCTGTTTTATTTTTTTCTTTTTATTATTTTCTTAAACGTCAAACGTAACGCCAACACGCCAAGACATGACAACGTTTGTTTTTATTGTTAAACCAGTTGAGTTGAGTTGAGTTTTTCAGCAAGAACAAAAGAGCAACAGCTGCCTGCTCTGCCTGCTGCCATCACACCCTCGCTCTCTTCTAGCTTTAAGCTACGTTGCCTGCATATTAAAGCTTTTGCTTTTGCTGTTCATTGCGCCGTTGTAGCTGTCAAACCATCTTTATTGTTGTCTAAAGCTTTGTTTATTTTGTTATGCTTTACGTTTTCAGTCCTTAAGACGCAGTCGTCTCTAATCCACTTCGTTTCCACTGAGTTGCTTATCGTATAAGGTCCAATCTATTTCATGATCCACTATCGTTTTTTTCCCTTGCATTTCCCAGTTTTTACAAGCCGAGATCCAATCAATTTCAATCAATCCCCTAGCGCAGGCGCTTAATTACTTAGCGATATTAGCAGTAACATTGTTTCCTTTGCGCATTGTATAAACGGCGGACTCCAATCCGTTTGATGTGCCATGTACGCAGCTGCTTAATTATTTACGACATTTGTCCAATATCGTATAAGTGCCGGGCTCCAATCAATTACAAGTGCCATGGGCGCAGGCGCTTAATTGTCTACGATATTAGCTGCAATTTTTACGGCTCAAGCTTTTGGCGCTGCTCATTTTGATTATGTTTCGCCCGATTTTCGCTGTTTGCTGTGACTTCTGAAGCGTGTGACCGGAGGTGAAATTTCATTTTGATTTTTCGGCTAGCCCATAGCAACTGGATATAAAAACATAACAACAACGACGACGTCAAACTGTCTAAAACTGGCGATAAATGCGCGCAGATACTTTGGACGTAGTTTGGCCGCGTTTGCAATTCGCATTCGCCGCTTTAAATGGACAACTGGGAGTGGGTCACACAGCTGCAAGCTGCAAACAGCAGACTACAGACTGCAGGCTGCAGCAGCTGACGGCAGAGAGACCAACGTAGCGATTATAGGGATGCGGATGGATACCCACAGACACACAAAGCCAGATTCAGACTCGAAACTCCAAAGACTCAGACTCCCAGACCGGTTGGCGCGATCATTCGTTCGTTCGCTCGATTCATTTGGTCGCGTTGCGGCATTTTCGATTCTTTCTTCAAAGCGTAAATATTTCAATTTATTTATTGGTCATACGTCTTCTCGATTCCACTTTCTACCCGCCGTCATTGGCGTCGTTGTAGTCTGGCAGATGTATCTACATGTGTCGTGTCTTGACCACAGTCATAACCCGAATCCGTGCCCGCGCTGGAGCCCGGATTCAACGCACGCAAGTAACTAAAATCTGTGTCAACGGCCTTTGGCTTTGAGAGGCCCTTCTTAAAAATGCGCCCACCTGGGACACAGCAGACAGTGGGCGTGGCATTGTCGCCGTCTTCATATGCGCATTTTCATGTACATGAAAATGAAATGAAATGAGTGAAAACGTTTTGCACTCCGCAAACAAAAGACCAAAGAGGTGTGTACGACAATTCCAACTGCAGGCCATGCATGACCCGCGTGTACGAGTAGTATACCCCGAAAGAATTGATGGGAGAGGGGTGGCACTAGAGTGGAGGGGGATGGGGGAGCGGGTCTGATGGGTCGTTGTTGTCTGATTGCCATGCTAAATGGCTAAGGAGAAAACTATGGTAACAGGCGAACTGAAGCGAGCGCAATAACCAATACCCAATACTCCCATAAAAATGCAACGTTAAACAGCTATTTTAGTACCAAGCTACACTTTAAGATACCCTGTAATACCTAGAAGTCATGCTTTTAGATAGATAGAGAATTTCCTATAGTCTGTGTAGTCATCAATCCCGTTGACCACATGTGCACAGGGTACACACTCTCTAGTCTGTCGAACTTAAATTTACACGTTTTCTTGCTGCACCTTCAGACAGTCAAATAAGTAGTTGGCTCTTGCAATCGGAGGCCAAGTCAATGACGGAGTCAAAGTCGGAGACATGTGCTAAGGAACGAAGTGCGTGAGCTTATTTAATGGATTGATTGTCTGGAAAAGTTTGCATGCTAATTGGATTGTGTGGCATGGCGTTGTGTAAAACGACGGGGCATACACACACACATACACACGCACACTTAAGCACTTCACTTTAACCATATAATAGGGTTCATTGAAGTTCACTTTCGCCTAGAGCAACGATTGGACTTTTAAAGGTCAACATTTGATAGCTGCTCGTATAGATAATAGCTGAAGAACAATTAAAAAAAGAGACCTCTTGGAAGGTTCAACCTAGGGCTATAACCCTTAAGAGATATAGCCACTAATAATTATTTAAAAATACAAAAAATGCGTCTTCCCATACCGGGAATCGAACCCGGGCCTTCTGGGTGAAAGCCAGATATCCTAGCCACTAGACCATATGGGACACTGTGCAAGTGTCTGCAAATGATTCAACTTGATGAAAACTCTTTCTGCTCATGGTGTGAGGATATATAGCAATTCTGAAAATAACTATATATAGAGCAGAATATTTATGTTGTGGGAATTAAATATGTTGCTCAATCAATGTTATATTCGAGCATGCATCTGAAAGTGTAGCTTGAAGTGAAATTTATTGTAAATATCTTGATTGGCAGCATTGTGTGTTGTTGTCTTTATTCGCCTTACCTTCTTTTTGTAGTAATTTTCTGTTGCCCATTGATGATTACTTGAGGCTGCACCCTCCACTCGCCAGCCCATCCATGATCCATGATTTTTCATTAATTACCAAAACGAGTATTTGAGCCATTGAGCCACGTTTGTGGTTTGGTTTCTTCGTCTTGGTTTTATTTCTCCTCTTTTTTTTTGTAAGCTGTCAGCTCGTGTAAGATAAATTGAATGAATCTCCCCTGGCTTGAGGAGCACTTGAAGCGCACATAAAAATTGTTGCCTGTCAGCGTTATCAGTCGCTTGCCCTCCCCGCTTTCCGCGGAAAGTCTTCTTTGGACATTTAACTACCGTTGCAACTGTTTTAATGCAGTGAAAATCTTGTAAAAATTCATTTAATTTACTAACTACGAATGATGAATCAATCATTGCGTCTGCTTAGCTTCGGCTATTTAAATTAACCGGTTCGCTACATCTCCCGCTCCATCTGCTAGCTTGTCTAATGAGCGGTGGGGCACTTGTCTACCCGCAGAAAGATGTACATAAAATAAAAAACCAAATTCGATGTGAAGCCCACTTTCATGACTGGGACTGTCCAGTCCATGTCCATATGATAGGGTTTATGTTTTCTCCACGGGGCATTGTGAGAAAGTCTGTGAACTGTAAACTTCCAGACAGATGTGTGGCGCTTACACGTGTCTCAACTTATTACAAATTTAATTTATTAATTAGGCTTATGCTTTTTGTAAATATATGATTGGGCGTTTTATTAAGCGCACAAATTCAAACGAAACAGTTCAAAGATTACCTAAAGATAATGGAAGATGAGTTGAGATTGCCAAAGTAAAAGGAAGAGAGAGGCCATAAAAGTAGAGTACTGATAATTAGGTCTCTGACGAGTTGTGTATTTAAGCATGAGTACTGTAGACAAAAGATGAAGTGAACGGAAAAAGAGATATTATAAAAGTCCCCTAGTCAAATCATAGCATCTTTAAGTGTGAATCAATAGAACAACACTCAAACGTACTCCCTTTAATTGTGATATAAACGATATATATTATAGATGGCATGATGTCATTAATTGCTCTTGAAAGAATTGCTAGAACTTTGTTTGCAAAAATCTAATGACCATGCTACTCATATATCATAGCAGCCCTGGAAACTGTCTAGATTCTACCAAATGAGACATTGCAACTTGAGTACATTACACATATATATACGTAACATACGTATATACGTATGTTTGTTTGAACGTAGTATATCAATTCATAATCATATTCAGATTTCAAGGGTCTCTCACTGCGAGTTTCGCTTCAATTACTTGGCACTCCTATTACCAAGTGTTTAATTAGATGCAGTAATTAAATAATGAAATTCTATACATAATTATGATTGAGTAGAGAATATTATGTATTTTAATATATAGTTATAAATTTGGCTTTAATTCTCGACTAAGCCCAGTTAAAAGCGAAGGTCTTCAATGATGCGCAGTCGAACATTCAACGAGTTTAACGAGTGTCCATTAATTAGAAGCCGGAATTCGTAATGCTGCTTTGTCTGAAACTCGCTACAACAATAATAATAATAATTTCTAGATGTTTAAATTGTTCTTATTTTTGCTATTTATTTAATTTGGTCAAAACTTAACTTTAACACATTTTGAGCTTTTATTTCAATTTGCAAAACAGTTTTTCGGTTGTTTTTTTTTTTTCTTCTGCTGCTTTGCCTACATTTTTGTTGTTTGCATGTTTGCAAAATCTTTTATCATTGTGTCATGTCCAATGTCGCGAGCGAACACAAAAGAGTTGAATACTTGAGGGGGAGAGAGACAGAGCAAGATGAAGTTGCTATTCAAGGTTGGGGCGCGTGTATTTGGTTTGAGACGAATGGGAATGGAACAGAAACGAAATTTGCAATTAGTTAAAACACTTTCGATTGCTTTGTCTCGTCGCGACTGTTGACCAACACAGTTAACTCTTGGTTGCAGTCAGTTTGATCATTAGATTATAATTACCTTTGTGACATGCAATTACTTTTCAATTATAAATTTATTACCCATCATCAACAGCAGAAATTGTTTTTGCTTTATGACTAGTGCATTCAATTAAATTAATTGCTTTCGAAATTGAGATCGTTTTCTTGTTGAACGGCGGCTGACGGACAAACTTGTTCAACACTGAAAATTGATCATAATGAACGCTTCACTCAAGCCCCGATTCAACTTTCATTTTGTTTATGGGCTCAATTTTAACTATTTATAATAATTACCACAGCAAACACAAACCTATAAAAAAAATCTAAAACAAAGCAACACAAAACCAACAAACAAGCAGCAAATAAAGAAGAAGAAAAAACACTGCTCATTGTTGTTACTGATGTTGTTGTTGCTTGATGATGTTGTTGGCAGCGCGTGAGCGGGCAGAAAGATCAGACTGCGAGTCAGAGGCTGTGCAGAGGAGAGGTCTACGACTCTGGCACCCAACTTGAACTGACCAAGCCGAGCACAACAGCAACAACAACAACTATAACATCAACAACAACTACTATAACATCAACAACAACATCAACACCAAGAGTCGTCTCGTCGTCTGCTGCCACGGGGCGATGATGATCGTCATCTAAACGAACAAGCAACAGTCTGAGACTCAGCAAGTCAACGCCTGCTAGTTGACCTCAAAAGTAGCTTGTACTTGAGATTGAGTGTAGTTAACTACTTGAAACAATTTGTACAATGCACCAGCTGAAAAGTTTGTGAAAAGGTTTACTAATACGACCCTTAAAATGCTATATACCTTTAATAGTTCAGAAAAGCTTAAAGTTTGCTTTTTACAACGGTGAAAATGATGTGATAAAAGCATTCAGCTTGTCTTGAGAAGTTTAACTGTAGTTACGTAGTTTATAAATAAGGTTAGGAACATTTGGAATGAAACGGCGGTTCTATTTTTACGAAATTAGTGGAATTGAGATTGTAAATTGTCACTTCAAATAATATTACTTTATATTATTAATTATTATTATTATTGGTACTATAAAATATAATTTAATTTATATTATATATTATATTGTATAGTTTTATAACAGAATTGGAATTTATTTCTTTTTACACCTGTTTTTTCTCTTCGTTTCTTTCAATCTTAAGAGTAATTTAACCACAACTCTGCGAACTCTTCTAAAACCCAAAGTCTAATGATTTTACAATAGATTCTAAAGTTAGAATCTTACAAAAAGTAGAATAGAGTTGATGATTTATAGTCTTTTGCTTGGCTTATGCTATCTCACGGCTATTATACATGTAAAGTCTGTTGGGGAGAAGCTCTTTTCTTCTGTTAGCTGTGGTTTTCCACTACACTTGTCTTGGGACTTTTTCAAGCAGCAGCATATCAGATTTCAAACCTTTAACCCTGCCCCTCTTTTCTCTCAGCTGTCAGCGTCTTCTCTCTTTGTTCTTCTTTATGGCCAACAGTTTTTAGTGGTTTATCTAATTGGGAAATTATGTTGCTGCCATCATTCAGATAAGAAGATCATATTTAACCTACAGCTCCAAAAGTACGTGTCACAAGTTGTGCCACACGACGACATAGTTAAATTTTGGGAGCCAACTGTTGATTTTACGCGAATTTAGTTTGTTGGCAACTTTCGACTCTACGAATCTGCTAACTGCTTCTGATTTATGTACTTACATATGCTTTATAGTCCACTCTAATCATTTGGTTGTCTGGCGATGCGGTTTGTGGTCTATTTTAATGTTTTGGTCTTTTTTTGTTGTTGTTTGTTTTAGCTTTAATCACATGTTTCCGTTCCGTTGCCCAAATGCTTCGGGTTGATGCAGTTTTGCGGTTTGCTGTCCAGTTTGCGCTTTAATAACTTCATTGTCAATGCAACGAACGGGTGCACAACACGGCAGCAAGCATAACAACGAAATATGTGAGAATATGACTGCTGGATGGAATGAAACTTGCCAAATACCCTGTAATGAGTTAGAGAAATAAAATTGTTAGATAATAAAGCAAGAAAATAAATAAAAATATCATTATTTTAATATTGTATCTCTCGGTGTAATAATTTAATGCCTGTATGACAATTTCCCTCGTTACTTCGCATCGGAAATGTGTAATAATGTATTTTCCCATATATCTGTTAGTTTAAATTAAATTGTATATTTTTTATACAAATTATCTCTGATATCAATAATAATTAAATTTGTAATAAGAAGTCCCTAAAAAGATGTTGATAAGCTAATATAAATACTCCATTTTTGGCACATGTTGCAAACAAAGTAAGCAGCTAATATACCCACTTATTCAAAGCAGGGTATTTGCAACAATGCAGTAGTGAATGGTAGCTAAGTTTTATCTAGTGCAGCAGCAACAACAAAGTGTGCAACAGCGCTTGACTTCTCTTTCTAAACGCTTATTGTCCATGCTCAGCCTGCGGCTGGATTGGACTTGATCTAGATGCGGATACGGCGGCCACCGTGTGGACTTGACTTGAGTTAACTCTGTGTGTCAGCACAGAAGTCAAGTCGCGGCGACAGCACGGCGTTTTTATATCGTGATCGTGAGCGTCATCGCCTGCCAGATTTATGGAACGAGGAGTAGATGGGCGACTTGCAACAGAGTCGAGGGAATCCGCAATGAACAGCAGACAGCGTTGGGTGGATTAGTCCACTGAAAAAGGAAGTTTGTTTAGAGTCGCTGAGACGATTTCACAAATTACAGAAACGCAATAAAAAATGTCTTCATTGAGATCATCAGCATCATCCGCCTGGCTGTCTGTCTCTCTGGCTCTTTGACTAACTGCCTGGTTGGTTGCTTGGCTGATCTTTAGCTACAGGTTTTATATGATCGCATTGCTGCGATTGATGGTGGGTAGTTTTTATGTGACCGCCATCAGTCGACAGTCGGCAACAAAACTGACTTTGCCTTATTTAGTTCTTTGCTGTATTTATAGTATTTATGGCCGCATGACTCTCCACAGTCAAAGCATCGACATCGTCATCGTCATCATTACACCCGCACAAGTGGTTGCCACTTGGCTCCCCCACATTCTCCCCCGGGAGCTACTCTGACTTGTGCAAACCTTGATTAGATTAGATCACAAGAGAAGAAGTTGAAGAGAAGCAAATAAGCATTGAATCTCGAGAGAAGCAACTTGAACTTCGCCCCTGACGGCAATCATTTATCAGGCTAATTTTTCATGCAGATCAAGATAAAGTTGAAATGATATTTCTTGGAAGCAGGCAAATTTCGTTTTAACTTGAATTTTATATAAATTCATTAAGCATTTGTCTACCATTAATTATTGAATGAGGAAGCGCTTCCATTTGTTTTCCTACTCCATATTTAAGTATTCTTGGGCTTTCACACGCACGCGGCTCACAAAAGCTTTTAAATACAACATGTTAAAAGCTCACCAATACACGCATAACTCGCATATCTACAGATGCAGATTCTACAGTCCGCTATTGTTTAATCTATTTTCAAATCCAACAAAGCTTTGCCCCTAATCAGGGCATGTCACATTTAGTGCCATTAAGGCTCTGTTAAATCCCATGTAACGCTGCCACATGACCGCAGCCCAACCCAGAGAACATTCTCAAAAAATACAAATAAAAATATAGAAATAAAAAATACAGAAAACCCACAAAATTTACACAGACAATTTCGAAATTTACATTGAATTGATTTAATTTATGCGCTGGAACTGAACGCTTCAGCAAGTTGATTAGAAACCGCCCCCTTTCCAAGCGAAAGAGGCGAAGAGCGGGGCAGGGAAACATAATAAAAGCCCCTCCCCCCTTACGAGAGGAACGCTCTGTGTTATTACAAAAGTTTCAAACTAACAGTTCCAAATTGAACGAATTGCCAGCTGGTTACACTCAATGTGATGATGAATCAGCTGTTGCTGCTGTTGTTATTGTTGTAACTTTTACAGCAGAGCAACAAAATATAGAGAAAACAAGAAAATGAAAATGAAAAGCTACATGAACTTGTTGTTGTAGTTGTTGTTGTTGCGGAGGCATATCTTAAAAATAGACACATTCCCACGCCCACGTGTCTATTTCTAGGTCTCGATTGTTGTTAATCTTATTGTTGCTGTTGTTACTGTTGCTCTTGCTGATATTACTGTAGGTTGTTATTATATTATTATTGTTATGGTTTCATGGCATTGCATTGTATCTTTTTTGTTTTTTTTTTTCCGTTTCTTTTCACAGATTGTGCAATTTGGCGCGATTCCACTTTTTGCTTTCCTCTTCTTTTGTTCTCTTTTACCCATATACTTAGTGCACCACGCCCACCCTCCCCCTTCTTTCTCTCTCTCACCCTACTATACTGCCCACTTTCCATTGCAATTTGCTTCTTGCATCGTGCCATTAATTTGTGGTATTTTTGGGCTGTGCTCTCTTTTTTTTTTTTTGTTGTAATTGTTGCCACTTACCGTTGTTCCAATTCCGTAAATTCCCCCTCAACAAATTTCAATTGGCAGCGTTGCCGGTGAGTGCCGTTAATTTCCTATTTCTTCCGCAATGTTTCTCGTCGTTTTTGCTTTTTTCTCACCCGCTAGGAGATTTGTTAACATATCCTACAATGAATTCTATCAGCGTGGGGTATACCGATGGCACAGTTAATGCTAATTATGTTCCATGGTATGTATATAAAACCCAAGTCACTTTTAATTCTTCACAAATACATTAAAATAAATTATAAACCATATTTAGTATTTTCATTGGGTATCTTCTAATTTCCCTAGAGCCCGCTGACTATTTTTATGTATGTGTACAAATTTATATGTATTTTCTTTAAATAAATTTTCATTTTTCCACAAGCTTAAAAATAACCATAAACACACACACAAGCATGCGTTTATTTTGTGTATATGAAGTGTATATTTTATAAACTCTGAATATTTTGCACGAATTTCTCACTCGGCAAAAATCATCACCACCTGCTGTGAACACCACACAGTGGGGCGAAGGTTATTTAAAAATGTATGCACAATTATTTGTGAATGAAATGAGGCAGGTCGTGATTGTTGGACTTCTTTTTTATAAATACAAATAATAGAGAGATCTTCTAATGAAGTCATAATCCGCAATAATGAAATTATATGACTAAAGAAGTAATTGGTAAATTATATAAAAATATTTAATGTGTAATTTTATACTTTGCATAAAGAATATTGAAATTGATGTATACATTAAAATCAATTGCTTTACTGTATTGATATCAATTTAATATCATTTAGTTTCACACCACTGTGCAACGGCGTCAACGACTCACCCGTCGCTTGGCCGCCCGCCGCTTTGCGTCTCAATCTGACACACCTCACCTAGGAGCTTAGTGTGAGTGCTAAAATTAAATATTAAAATTTGTTGTCTTAACATTTTGTTGCTGCGCTCTGCCGCCTCATCAGAAACAGGCAACGTTCACATAAACTTTGGCTATAAAATTCATATATTTATTTAAATCGAATTTATAATCAATATACATATGTATTTATGCGAATGTATTAGTAATTACCAAAATGCCAGTAAGTATGATAACTAATATTAAATTTCCGTTGAAAGGTATGAATCACATGGGTATCTTCTTAGAAAGGGGGTAAACCAAAAAAAAAACATTAACTGATCTGCGCGTCATCGAGCTTTTGTTTCTGGCAAGCGATAGCTGCTGCTGCTTATTCAGATAAGATGACCCTGAGTCCGATTGATAATATGATAAAAAGCACAACATATTGCAAGAATTCGCGCAATAACTTCCGGTTCAGTTAGCAGAATGTACAATTAACAAAAACGGCGCCGGCGTCGACGCATCATTGCTTACGCTTACTCTCTCTCTTTTATTTACTTACTCTCTTCCGGAGTGTCTTGCTCTCCCACATATGGCAACGCTGTGGCGTCGTCAGCTGCTTGAGCTACGGGATCTGTGCTTTCAGTTCTAAACGATTCATAGTCGCGTACGTGCGCGTTTATAGCAGAGCTTTGATTTATTGTTGTTGCTGCTGCCTGCTATATTTGTTTATAATGTTTGTGCAACCAACAATAATAACAACAACAATATCTATAATAAATACGACAACGACATCTATAACGACGATTGCAACAAAAGATTTCGCTGGCTAAGGCAAAGTGTGAGTGTTACTGTTTACTTCGCTGCCCTTTAGCAGCTGCTGCGAATACGACTGCGACGCCGACAGCGTCAGCGATAGTTGTTTTTGTTGTTATTGCTTTTGCTTGCGTGACTTTCCTTAAGCGCCTCATACGAATATATGAGTATAAATGCGCAACGTTTTCTTATCGCGCGTTTTGCTTTGCGTCGGCCTATCAGTTTTCATTTTGTCATTGTATGTGTGCGTGTGAGTGTGTGTGTGAGCGTAACTGTTGCATTTGCACAAGAAGTAGGTTATGGCAAAATGAGCAACAGCAACAACAACAACAGAGAGACGAAGAAAATCAATCAACAAAGTGGTTCAGCACGCAGAGCATGTAATTAACACGCAACCAACTGTTGCCTATTCCCTTCTGCTCACTTCTGCTCCCCTTCATCCTCATGCTCGTCATCTTCTATTGCTACTGCTTCTTCTTCGTTTTCGACTTTTGCTCTTTCTTGTGTTAATTCGCGTTCAATTGTTACACACAACTGATTGTGTATTGTCATGATTATTTATCAATGCAACACAGCGACACAATTACAATTTAATTGAGTGCGTACGAGCAAGCAACAGGCAACACAGTTTATAAACAAACATGTTGCAACAATAATAACAACAACAACAACAATTACCAATCCACCAAAAGGAAAGTGTGAAAATCTTCTTAGTGTGGCCAGTGCGTGCATACGGTATTTGTGTCTATCGAACGAACGATGCCATTGGTGATGTAATTTGCATAAGCAACAACAACAACGGCAACAGCTCTGCAAGCCACAAGCAACCACATGAACAGCAACAGCAACCACTACTGGCAACTGGCAACTAGCAACCATACACATACATACATAATTTTTGGAGCGGTTTCAGGTTTGATGCCCACCATTGCGTAGGCAGCACAAGCGCAGTGAATTTTGTTGTTTAAATACCCTGTAAGAGTCGTTAGAAAGCGTAGTCTATCAACTAAGATAAGACGTTGATAAACAGTATCAAAAGTGAAAAGCCCAATGAAGTTGGACTGATAAGTTAATCGTTTACTGGAAATACTAAAGAAGATAACTGCATTCTTCATTCTGCTTCACTTCTTGCTATCGAATGAATGAATACTTGAATCTAATTCTATAGGGTATTAACCACTGTCTTCACCTGCCAACCTCTTCTCTTGCCGGTAAACAAACAATAAATAAGCAAATGCCTTAAATGCCAACACCACGCCCACTCAACGGGGCGGGTTGCTAAACAGAATTAAAGCAAGTGTCAATCCGATGAGATAGTCAGTCAGTCAGTTAGTCAGTTGGTCGACAGATTTGTTGCGATTTGAGTCAGCAGCTGTGAAATCCAAGTCACCAGCAGTTCTCTTTAGACGTCAACTTGCCCCTCTCCCGCCTCGTCTCCCCATCACCCCATCGTTCTCTCCACTCGTTCACTGACGTGCGGCAAACGTCGAGCGACCGGCGAGACGAGTGTGTCATACAGCGGCTAGTCTGGCCAGGCCAACAAATAGCAGCAACTCGATGTCGATGTCGTCGTCGACGTCATTTGCTGCTTTTAGACAATGCTACAAGTTCCTACACCTACGACCTAGAATTTGCCAAATATGTCAACAGGTATATACGCAGTATATAATAAATGTATATATAAATTAATGCCTATATACTTGTACTATTTAAATGGGGAAATATCATGTATAGTTGGAAACTGCGAGATTTGGTTTGATTATTCAACATTGTCGGGCTGCAGCCCGTTTCTGTTTCTCTGTTTCACTTTCTGGCTTGAGGGCGTGGCACTTATGACCTTGACATTTATGCATATTTAACAAATAATAAATTTAAAAAATAAAAGAGTTCATAAGTTAAGCATTAGTTTCGCAAGATTTAGTAAAGCTTCTGCATGTTTGTCGTTGCACGCTTTGAACTCGCGACCTTTCGTTTTAGCGTCTTGGACTCAATGGCCTAAACCATTGGCCCTCAACTGTCGCTGGCTGACAAAGTTCAAATTGCTGAATTCAATGGCTTCCAATTGGCCATCTCTTTCACTCTCTATCTCTTTCACAGCATGCGCAGTGCGTAGTTCTCTGCCTGAAATGGGCCAAGTTAGTCAGGCTGGCCAAGTTGGTTCCATGGTGTAATGGTTAGCACTCTGGACTCTGAATCCAGCGATCCGAGTTCAAATCTCGGTGGAACCTGAGCGCTATGATTTTTACATCTGCTTGCCACATTTTTAATTATCTTTACAAAATGCAGCACAAAGCAGTGCAACAAATGATTGTACGTCATTCAATGCTTACACAGCAAATAAGAACGTTAAATATTATGAAAGTTCTCTTGATTGCAACAGTTATTTATGTAATTAAAGTCTTGTTGAGAATGATAAAAGTTATATACAGTTGGAAGGTCGCACATACTCATAGATAATGGCCATCAAATCGATAAAGAAATCACAGTGTTATTTTTGGAGTTTCTACTGTCAAAAGTATGCTATGTCTGAAATATCACGATTTGCTTCCAAGAACATTTTATCAACCCTGAAATGAATAAAGAACAATCAAAGTAACAGATACTTTGAATAGAACGTGATAAAAACGAAGCTAATAACTTTTAGATAATTGCATTTCAGTTAAGAATTCGAGCCGGCTTAAAGCATTTCGATAAACAATCAAAAAATCAATCAAATAATGCAGTTAATTTATTTGTTATTATCAATGATGCTTTGATATTGCAAGCATATCATATTCTATTATATTCGCTTAGCTTTTATAATAGCTCACGAATAATATAATTGCTGCATTACATATAGCAAACTCTCATAAATATTCAATTTGCTAATTGTTTGTGTGTGAATGATTTGCCAGGTGCGTTCAGCATACTCTCGCCGAGATACAGTGGGAAAGAGAGGGAGAGAGTTCTCTTCATGTATATTTCATGAGTATTTAGCTAACCAATTTGCTGTCGTAAATGCGTGGAATTTATTTAATTTATTAAATTTTATAACTTGTCTCGGACGCACACGCATTACTAGCGTTCACATAAATTAGATCACAACTTGAGCAAAAACAAATAAATGCCAACTAAATTACTTAAGAGCAAAATAAACACACACACAAATGTAATTATATGATTTAACGAACGCCCATAAGAACTCCGAAAAGCAACCCACACACACGCACACAGGCATACACATAACAAGCTTTCAAAGTTTGGCCCAGTGAGACATAATAATAATAACAACAACAGTAACTCAACGAATCGGTCAGTCACATACAAGTTGAAGTACTGCAATAATGTTTGTCATTTAGCTTCGGGGCTAATTTGTAGCGCACTTTCATTGGCAACATGTAGCAACAACAATAACAACAACAGCAACAATTGACACAGATTAGCTTACAATAACAACAACAGCAGCAGCAAGAGTGATAAGTGTATTGGCGTTGTAATTTTATTTGATAAAAATAAAAATTAAAGAAAATTGTGTCAAGGGGCCTGCATGACAACCAACAACAACAATACAAATTAAATAAAATTAGCGAGTATTTTGCACGAAAATGTTTGTGAGAAACAATGGGGCAAAGATGGGCGCCAAAAGCAATTGCGAGTAGCGTTAAGCCAAAGCACACAACAACAAATTTACACACGCGTGAACGGCAGCGCAGTCACAATCTCTGTCGCAGTCGCTGCTTCCACACT
Source organism: Drosophila funebris (assembly GCA_018901825.1). Classification (NCBI taxonomy): domain Eukaryota; kingdom Metazoa; phylum Arthropoda; class Insecta; order Diptera; family Drosophilidae; genus Drosophila; species Drosophila funebris. The sequence continues at coordinate 11,340,599 of JAEIFK010000682.1, forward strand.
GTCATTACCGGCGCGGCGGCTGAACGCCCTACACATGCGCGCTGCTGTCACCGTACTCACCGAAAGCTCGTGTGTAATTCAATGTATTTGTCTGTGTGAGTGGGCGACTCGCATAATGAGAATGAGGTTTTCGTACGACATTGAACTCGAAATGTGGGGCTGAAGAACATCGAATCAAATGAAACAAGAAAACGAAACTAAAGCAGAAATCGTGCTGTCTTTGCTTTACCACTATGTATTTACATACATGCACACACATGCACATGTGTACTTTGTAGTCATTGTACTTTTTGGCATTTTGTGTTTATGTTGTTTTTGCTTTTGCTGCTGTTGCTGCTCTGTTTTGACCTTTTTAACTGCCCTGAAGCGGCTAGTAGGCATTGCTTTGCTTTTCGACATTAACAATTAAGAAGAAAAACTAAAAAGTAATAAGTACATTTAATTTTTTTTTTTTTACCAAAAGCTGCCTTTTTAACGGTATTTGGACCCTCCTCTGTTAATGCTTTACTTTTGACTAATTTATGTATAACTTTATTGTGTTTTACAGTTGCGCTTGAGAAGTTAGTGGAACGAGAAGCGATTGTATTTCAAATTTTGGACTAGCACGCAATTGAATTGAAGGAAGTCAATCCACAAACAGTCAATATATAACATAATCCACACACACAATCCACACACAGCAACAAAATGGTCGACTACTACAAAGTATTGGATGTGGCTCGCACTGCCACCGACAGTGAAGTCAAAAAGGCGTAAGTAAAAACAAGAAAGCGAAATCAAGAAGAGAGCAAAGCTCTTGCTTGAGCTTTGAAATGCATATGAAGAAAGCTAAATTACTTTGCATTTAACTTACACGCAGCTATCGAAAATTAGCGCTTAAATGGCATCCTGACAAGAATCCCGACAACTTGGAGGAGGCAAACAAACGTTTTCGGGAACTATCCGAGGCCTATGAAGTGCTGTCCGATGGTAAGTGGGGGAAATCTTTAATGGGGAACACTCAGTCAGGAGAAAATAGAACAGAATCAAAATATTGTTATCATTGTTGTACATATATATGTGTATATATGTAGCTCGTAAGCGAAGGATCTATGATGCTAGAGCCACGCTGCACAAATCATCGGCGAGCAACAGCGCCAACAGCAGCTCCTCAAGTGGTTACTATTCCCGTTACCGCAGCGGTGGTTCAGGTTCCAATTCATCTTCATCGGCGAGTCGTGACTATGACTCCGATTACTATTATCCCAGCTATGGGACGGGGTCTGGTGGCAGGCGAGGGAATCGCTATCAGGCGTTTACCTTCCGCAACTTGTTCGAGGGCACGCCGTTTCACAAACTTTTTGGTAAAAAGAGTGTCTGACACATATTGTTGAGGTTATGCCATTGTTATTGTTATTGTTGTTTTGTTTTGGTTTTGATTTTGTATATGCTATTTGTTATTTGTTATTTGCTGAACTGACAATAACCTTGACGCGAACGACTTTGTTGTATTTTTGCATAAGCGGCAACTAAAGCAACCACCCACAATGATCATCATTATCACTATCATCATCATCATTATCAGCAACCAGTCATAATGAGCAATTGTTTAGGCCTTGTCTAATAATATACAGCCAGAAAAGTTTTCTACTAAAACCCAGTAATAAATTCTTTATAGACAATTTAACTGAATCAAATTCTCTTGTAATTTGCAGAGAAGAAACGCCGCATTTACGATGAGTATGGAAAGGATGGCCTAGGGGATCGGGCCCAAAGCCGCTCACATGCCCGTCATCATTATACACACGACTTTGATGACTTTGACATAATGGGCGGCTTTCCGTTTGTGTTCCGACCCCCCGAGGAGGTATTCCGCGAATTCTTTGGCGTCAACTCGCCCTTTGCCGACTTCTTCAGAGGTGCGTAAAGATATACTCACTGATTAACTGTTTAAATGTAAATCAATATTCGATATTCTATTTGTTATTGCAGATGCCAATGGTTATTCACAGTCAAATGGCGCCACAAGCAGCAGTCGACGTCATGGTGGACATAGTGGCCATAATGTTGGCAGCAGCGGTTCAGCTCGACATCATCATCATCATCAGCACAAATTGGCGAGCCCGTTTGGTGCGCCCATGCTCAACTATTCAATGATGGATTTTTTCATGCCCACCAGCGGTTTCACCTCTTTCACCGCCAGCAACAGCGTCGCTGGTGGACACCACAGCAATGGCGCTGTCAAACGCACTTCCACCTCAACGGTGTTTGTCAATGGCAAGAAATTGATGACCAAACGGTGAGTTATGACTTATTAAATGTGATTACGATTTTAATTAATACTCTTCTCTTCTCTCCTCTTGCAGTGTCGTCGAAAATGGCAAGGAAACTGTCTTTTCATATGAAAATGATGTCCTTAAATCAAAGACTGTGAATGGAGTATCCCAAAAGCTCTCTTCAATAGCGAATTAATTAAAACAGATTTAATAAACAAAAACACAATATGGGAAACAATATAAGGAGATAAAACAAAATAAAACAGATAAATAATGAAAGGGAAAAATGGAAAAGTTTAAAGGAAAACTCAATTCGAGCAGCAGCGGAGTCGGCGAATATAACAAGAACAAGAACAACAAAAACAACAACAGCAGCAACAATAACAAAGAAAAAGTCATAAATTTAAATGAACATTTAAAGAACAAGTTAAATTCAAGAATTTGAAGAATAACTAAGAGTATGCTTTCTTAATGCTTCGATGATATATGTTTAAACAAATTGTTCTACATTAGAATTTAGTTATTTTTTAATGAAATCGTTTGAAATGAGCAGCAAAAGCAAAAGGCAAAAGCTAGAACACCAGCCACAATAGCAACAGCAAAAACCGCAGCGAAAAGGGCCAAGCTAGGACCACAACAACAACAACAACGACAACTACTACCACAAAAAACAACATCAACAACTAAAATAGCAACAATAAATGGCAGTCAATTAAATTCCTTGTAAAATGGCCGATTATTTGAGTGCGATTTTATTCGAAATTCTTATCATTACAATTCGATTTGTTATCAAAAGTTTCGAACAAAATGCCTGAAATTTAATGGCCAGGAACAAACAAAAATCGAGCAAATAAATCGCGAAAGAGAAAAACCAACTGAAATGCTAAAAACGCTTAAGCAATTTAGTTGATAAGTCTTGGGTGTGGGCGTGGCTGAGATCAGTTTTAATAGCTGTGCTAATGCTTAATGTGTAACTGTTTTATGTAGCTATCTACCGTTAGTCAATTAAGTTGCCACAATACTTACTAGAAAAGCCAACAACAACAAAAGCAAATACAACATGAAAATTAGCATCTGCAAAAAAATTACAAACAAATTGTGTGCGTTGCTTTTTTGTACATTATAAAAATACATAAATCTAAAACAAAATCATATATATATACATACATATAAATATCTAGAGTTACAATATTAAAATAATGCAAAACCTACATTTCTGACATTGAATGTTTATATTTAATAATAATTTAAACTTTTCTTTCATAGTCCGTAGTTGTTTTTTAAATGCTTAAGCTTAAGATTATTCTCACATAACCTAAACGTAAAAACCAATTATAAATATTATTATATTGAACAGAATGAGAGACACAAAAGAAAAACCAACTAATCATAATCGCCCAAATTTTAATACTGGGTTTTTTTAGTAGATCATTCTCACCTAAAAAAAAGTAAATTGGAAAAAGAAAAGAAAAAAACATTAAAGATAAAAAAAAAATAATTGCGATCGTAATCTGAAAATTGTGTTTTATTTAATGCTGCCAATTTGAATAGCCCGCTCAATTAAATGCAGACCATAGTGTTGCCACTTCTGTATGTGATAACCGGTTCAATTTACTGCTTCGATAGGCAACTGGCGATCACGATGACTAATTGTCGATTGCTGTACGGGTACAGCTCTGCACTTATGTACAATCGCTGATAATTGTTATTGAAGATTCGTATTTTTTATATTTATTTTTTACATTGGTATTAAAACTAACGTAAGTAATTTAAATGGCAGCATAATGACACGGGATGATCACATTAAATGGTTTCACGGCCGCCTGACACGCGAGGACGCCGATGAATTGCTTAAACAAGGTGCGTACATATTAGACTCGCCCCAAAAATGATGAGCGAATTAAGACAGGCAGGGGAACAGTTTGATCAATTGTCGCTGTAAACAATACTAATTGTCACAGGTTACGAGGATGGTGCTTTCCTAGTGCGCGAGAGCAGCACAGCAGCTGGTGATTTTGTGTTGAGTCTGTTGTATCAGGTAAGCGATAATCATCAATAACAACAACAGGTTGCAATTGCATGAGTGTGTGTGTGCAGTAAATTGTTTTTGTTTTCTGTAGGGCGAGGTCTGTCACTATCAAATAAGACGTCATGGAGAAGACGCTTTCTTCTCCATTGACGACAAAGGGCAAACAAAGATTTTACATGGCCTGGAAACGCTGGTCGACTACTATCAGCAGGAGCCCAATGGCCTTATCACAAAGCTATCTGTGGCCCTTCCTGGCGATCCGCCGCCCCATAACACTCGCAGTCAGGGTGTGACTAATTTATTGCATCGTGCCACAAGTAAGAACGAGAGTAAGGTTGTCTTTGAGCTGCTCAAATGCGGCTATCGCAACTTCGATGCCAAGAATCAGGATGGCCAAACGGCGCTGCACTTGGCAGCCTTAAACTGTAACGAAGACATACTCAAACTGTTATTGGACGCAGGCGTTCAAGTAAACAGTGCGGATTCCTTTGGCTGTCAGCCACTGCATGTAATTAGAAGCTATTTATTACCGTTTTAGTAACTCACTAATCTTCTCGTTCTGCACAGTATGCATGCCGCCAAAAACCCGCCAGTTTTATACGTACCCTCATTGCTGCTCAGGCGAATGTGGAAGGACGGAACATAGAGAACGGATATGTGCCATTGCACGAGGCGGCCAAGCATGGTAATCTTGAGGCTGTGCAGGTGCTGCTGTCAGCGCAAGCACCGCTTTTACCACGCACTAGTTCCGGCGAATTTCCCTTCGATCTGGCCAAGGAAGCGGGCCAAACGGCGGTCGAGGAGTTCCTCTTGAATTACAAGCTGCCGCCGGCCAATACGAGTCGCGAGAGCTGGTATCATAGCACATTGAAGCGGGATGAGGCCATTGATATACTCATGCAATTCGCCAGTCAGCTGCAACGCAAGCAGCTTGCCATGGGCCAGACGGTAGACACTTCAGGCTGCTTTCTAGTGCGCTATTCTGAGTCACCAGCCGCATCGGGTTACGTATTGACCTTGCTCAGCGATCAGGTGGCCAAGAATTTTCGCATCTCACAAGCGGATCTCTATCAGAACGGCATCAAACTGCCGTCCAGCGGGGTAAGCATTTTCAATAAGATCTATTGTTGTATTATTCCAGATATATTGCCTTTATTCCAGTCCAAATTCCTGTACATTGACGATGGTCCTTACTGGCCCAGCCTGGAGCATTTGGTGGCCCATTTCATACGCTTTTCTTACGGTCTGCCGGTGAGCCTCAAGTATGCTGTGCCGCCACAGCCTAAGCCGGAGGTGCCCTCTTTTGCCACCATCCCGCGTGCCACACATAAACCGCGCGACATTCACAGCGATCCCAATGCACAGTTGTCCCATCATCCGGGCACCAGCTCAATGCATCAACAACAACATGCACATGTGCCCGCTCTGACGATAACCAAGAAAAAGCAGAAGGAGAACAGCAGTTCTATCTTTAATTCGCTGCGTCTAACCAGCCCCAAGAAAAGTCTGTTTGACATGAACAGTCTGCGCAAGAGCAAATCCAAGAACAAACGCAGCGATTCTGAGAGCAGCGTCGGTGTCGTGACGGTGGACCGAACTAGCGATGAATTGCAAGTGGCAGCCCCTATGCTAAAAAGTCTCTCATTCTCAACGGACTTCAGCAACTTCAATGTGGACGATGGCGAGCTGTATAATGTGCCTCGCAACAATACGCCCATTGAACTACCGCCCATTGCTCAAAAGACCGAGGCCGAAGTCGAGTCCTTTACCATGAGCGATGTGGCCATTGAACGGCAGCGAGCAGCTGCCCTGAATGCCAATGGATGCCAGTATTTGCCCACAATGGATGTGCTTATGCTGCTGAATCAGCCGCTTAAGCAATTAGAGCCACTCTCGCGTCTCGACTCGATGATATCCACTGGATCCACGGAGAGTGAGATGGCTGGCTATCTGCATCGCAAGTGCAGTGAGGGAGCTGCATCTGGACTCAATAGCGCCGAACTGGATGCGGCCAAGCAGCGATTTTTCATTCAACGTGATCAACTGGAGCTGGACACAGAAATTGGAGCTGGCGAATTTGGATCTGTTTACAGGGGATGGCTGAAGCGATCGAATGGGACAGATAACCGCCTAGAGGTTGCTATTAAGACGCTGCGGGATGAGGAGCAGCAGGCTATAAACAAGCAGGAATTCTTGCGCGAGGCATCCGTCATGATGCGGCTGGAGCACAAGTGTATTGTTCGTTTAATAGGCATTTCCAAGGGGGATATGCTGATGATGGTACAGGAACTGGCGCCACTAGGTTCCATGCTGCAGTACATAATCGATCACAGTGACGAGTTGAAGGTGAACTACGAGTTAAAGATGTGGGCTTCGCAAATAGCATGCGGTAAGTGTATGATGCAGTTGCTCCGTACTCTATTAAGTTCTGTTTAAATTGCAGGCATGCATTATCTGGAAACACAGCATTTTGTGCATCGCGATTTGGCAGCCCGCAACATTCTGTTGACATCCCGCCAGCAGGCGAAAATCAGTGACTTTGGCATGTCGCGTTCGTTGCGCGCCGGCAGCGATGAGTATCATTTTACCCAGGGAGGACGCTGGCCCATACGCTGGTATGCACCGGAGAGTTTTAACAATGGCATCTTCTCGCATGCTAGCGACGTTTGGTCATTTGGCGTGACGCTTTGGGAGATGTTTGCACTGGGCGCACCTCCATATGGCGATAAACTGAATGTAGATGCCATCGAGCTGGTGAATAATGGACATCGATTGCCCCAGCCAGATCTCTGTCCCGCCTACATTTATGCGGTGATGCACAGCTGCTGGAATCATCATCCCAAGGAGAGGCCAAACTTTGCATACCTCATGGACTTTTTTAGCCGCGATCCCGACTATCAGAATCTTCCAAAGCAGGTGCAATCAGTGCACATCTAAAGCATCATCATTCTGTCCTCTCCCCTATCCTATAATGTGCAATGTCTCGTAATCTTACTCTATGTATTCATTGTTGGCTTGGTTAAATCCAATATCTAAATCTAATATCTAATGTATTATTCTCTAACATGTACCATAATAACAATTGTTTTGTTTATCAATGTGAATGAATTTGTGTCAAATAGCAAACAAGTGTGCCTTACATTATTACAGTTGTAATTATATGTATATCAATTAACCTATATTTTATTCAATAAATTTTGTATACTTACAAATATTCAAACTCAACGTGTTTGTTGCCTCATCAAAGAAGACATTGGTTTACATTTAATGTAACGTATTTATTTCAAATCGTTTGATATCAAATATATAGAAAATGTTAATGCTCTTACATGCTATATATTAGTTCAGGTATTTTGAATAATGTAGATATAATGAATATATATAATGGCTATATATGGCTAAACCAGAGGCACAGCAGCTACTATTGCGGTTGGGTTCCGCTAGCAAAACAAAACTCAAATGGAACCATTCATCGCCTGCTGAACATTTGAGGTGGAAACCAGCTTGAGGGCATCAATGATACCATTCAGATTTTGCTCGTTGTAGGCCTGGCCCTGTAGCGGAGTTACTACTGGCACCATCTGATCACTCTGCGGTAGCTGAATTCCAATTTTTGCCATTAAGCCCTGTAACGAAAATGGAACGATTATTAGACATTTGCCAGGAGTTGTCGTTTAAGATTCATTTAGACTCACAGCTTCCACATCAACAGTCAGCTTGAGTTTCATGCCACGGTCGTCGTCCTTTAGTTCCAATTCCTTCTCGACCGTAAATTTCGGGGTCTTGCCAATAACCCAATCCCAGGAGCTGTAGTTGGCACGCAGCTCCTCAATGCCCGGGAACCATTTCTCAGTGGGATTAATCAACTGAAAGCCACGTTGTTTCATCGTTTGCGTACTACCGCCATCCTCCAGTGCCGTCGCCGCTGTGCGTAGATACTCATAGCCCACGGCGGAAAGCAATTGTGGAACATTCACACTGCGATTGACATCGACCAGGTTGCGTATGGGCGACGGCACCGAGGCAGTGGCGCGGCTTATATAATTAGCCGGCTCTTTGACCAGTGACTCCCCCAGATGCAGCTTATTGGCACTGGCCAAAATGGTGCAATGATGATATGCATTGGGACGTCCCAGCTTGGCGGCCGTGCCCGAAATCTGAAATACGAAAACCACTTAATAAATTGAATATAAATGGAACTATTACATTAAATGGAACTATCAGCAAAGCTATTATGGGTCAGTTGGAGGTCATCCCACGGCTGATGTACCTTTTTATTTTTAATAACAATATCATCACGATCGTTGATCTCCGACTTGATGGCCCATTCACGGAACAGAGCTCTCGTCACAATGTTTAGATTATATTTACGATCGTAGCGATCGCGGGGAGTAAAGAAGGTGCAATTGAGATTGCCGCGATCATGATAGACGGCGCCACCGCCGCTGTTGCGTCGAGCCAAAGTGATGCCGCGCTCCATCAGCTTGGAGACATTGGCCTCGGTAAACGGATTCTGATGTCGGCCAATGACAACGCAAGGATCGTTGGCCCACAGCAGCAGCACATGATGGTTAACAAAGTCAAAGTTCTTATAGAGCCAATCCTCAAGTGCCAGGTTAGTGAAGATGTCATGCGATTGCGATATGAACACAGATTTCTTGATATCAGCGTCGGCCACTGCAGTTAAGTTAATACGTCTAGACTGCACTTTATTGCCAGCTGGTGTTTGTGTTGGCGTTGTTGTTGCGGTTACATTGTTGTTATCGTTATCGGTGGAGGCAAGGCGCGTGATTTCTGTAGTCGTCGCTCCCAGCCGCTGCAGTAGACGCAGTTGGCTCGAATTGCGACGTAAGAGCAAACTCATTTTTAATAAATCGCTTAACAAGCAATTCAATTTTAAACAGCTGCTACGCCTTTATTGCACAATTACGTACTGCGATATAGTGTAGTTGTTGTGACCGCTTACAAGGAAGTCAATTGTTGCTGGTTGCTATGGCTGCTCTCTCTCTCTTTGTCTCACTCTCTCTCGCCCGCTGTCAAGGCAATGCACTTGCGCTCCCCTTGTCTTCGCTGTTACAAAAACAAGGTCAACGTCAGCGTCAGCTGCTATTTGATATGTTTTTGGGCAGGTTTTAACGGGCCGCCGCAGGTTTGTTCTCTTTGTGGTTAGGTTGAATCTATAGTCTATCTATATTTCTATGCGTCTATGTCTCTACGCTAAATGTGTTAGTTGTATTAATTATTATCTGTAGCGATTCTATTTTAGCTTATTTTTCTTTTCTGTTGTTTTTATTTGTTTTCGTATTCCTTTTGGTTTATTGCTTTTTGGCTGCGACGCTAATGGCTTGCTTGGACTTTAGAACTTTGTAGACTTGCGAGCTGCTGTATCTGCTGCCACCGAGCTGGCCGAGATGAGATATTCGTGGAGTGCGGGTGTCTGATGGAGCCACTTCCAGGTTTGATGCAATCCGCAGACACGCTTACGTAGACCCAAACAGTCCTTGTTGATGCACCAGGTTACTTGCATACTACGCTTCACACCCATCCAAGAAAGAAGGTCTAAACGGTCAACAGGAATTTAGGCCAGCACACTGCTCTGGCCAAAAATAAACACCAACTTTTACTACGCAATTAGCAGAACGCTGAACGCTGTTACTAAAAGACTCTTTACTGTCTTGAAAATTAAAAATTTTCCACTCTTTGTCTGCACTGCGACAGTGCGGGGGGGTGTGCCGACTCGGTGTAACACAAAATAAACACTCTGTACACACAGGGGCAACGGTAAATTAGTTCGTTACGAGAATCACGTCCGTTTTACATAGGCGCAAGATAAGCACTGAAACCAATCGGAATGGCAACTCCGATCGATCACTAGGAAGCTCGCCACTTAACATAGATGCTCCCCACTTAACAGTGAGCTTTTTGCGAACAGTCGTACACACATACATTGATGTATCTGTTTAGGGAGGGAGGTATCCGACCATTATAACTTATAATTTAATTAACTATTATTTGTTTTATATTCTAAACATATGTTGGCCTGCTTGCGTACTCGCGTGAATGACAAAACACCTGGCACGCAAGGTACAAGCGGCAACAAACATCACAAATCGTTTATTTTAAGCATTCTTCGATATTGCAATAGTTTATTTAAAGTGCAGTAGTCTCAGCGTTTTGCAAGCAACATTAATTGGGTATGCCGCCATTATTAATGTATTCCGCTTCCAGTGGGTCGATTGGTTTCCGGGCAAAGCGCGCAGGTAGCTGCCAGTCCTCAATGGCCGGCTCCCCCGTAAGCTGTGGATGTATAAAGCGGACATTAATGACATAGGTCACGTTTTAAATATAGCTCACAACGTCTACTGTAGTAAATGGGCTTTAAAGTTAACCTTTTTGCCTCCTGTTTCCCCTGAACTTGCCTGCTGACTGGGGCCCGGCCTGTTGCTAGCCGCTGCCAGACCACCCTTGCGAAACTGTATAAGGGGTATACGTTTTGTCAACAACACTAGACCTGGACGCACCATTTTGTTATTTAAATTTTATTAAAATACAGGAAAATTAGGCGAAAGTTACGTCAAAACAGCTGATTGTAAGCACAACGTAGTGTTGCCAGATCATTTAGAATTGATTTTCATTCACAGTGAACTGTGTTATCGTTAACGCTGCCAATCACAAGCCTGCGGCAAAGAAAAACAAATTTGATTGAAAAAAAATTTAATAAAATTCTGAAAACCCCTTTTCTAAGCTGTGCAGCGTGATGAGCATCGTAGGCGGCGGTACCAGCACTACAGCGGGCAACGCCGGCAACAACAATGCGTTGCCAATGGCCCAGTTGGCGGACGGCTGGCTAGAGCTGGAGTCGGATCCGGGACTTTTCACCTTGTTGCTGGAGGACTTTGGCTGTAAGTAATGGGGTTGCAATAGTCGCAAATTATTACTAACGCAGGGTTTTGTTGCAGGCCATGATGTACAGGTCGAGGAAGTGTACGACCTGCAGAAACCTATTGAGAGTCCATATGGGTTTATTTTCCTGTTTCGCTGGATCGAGGAGCGTCGGGCTCGTCGAAAGATTGTTGAGACGACGGCAGAGATATTTGTGAAGGATGAGGAAGCGATTTCGAGCATATTCTTTGCCCAGCAAGTAGTGCCCAATAGTTGTGCCACACATGCGCTGCTTTCCGTACTGCTGAACTGCAACGAGAACAACCTGCAGCTGGGTGAAACTCTAAGCCGTCTGAAGGCTCACACCAAAGGCATGAGTCCTGAAAATAAAGGCTTAGCCATTGGAAATACACCAGAGCTAGCTTGTGCGCACAACTCTCATGCAATGCCACAGGCACGTCGTCGTCTGGAGCGTACTGGAGCTGGCGTTGCAAGCTGTCGTTTCACTGGCGAAGCGTTTCACTTTGTCAGTTTTGTTCCTATTAATGGGCAACTGTTCGAGCTAGATGGATTAAAACCCTATCCCATGAATCATGGCTGCTGGGAGGAGCATGAGGATTGGACTGACAAATTTCGACGCGTAATGGCTGAGCGGTTGGGCATTGCAACGGGGGAGCAGGACATACGCTTCAATCTGATGGCTGTTGTGCCCGATAGACGGATTGCAATTACTCACAAGCTGAAGATGTTGCGCACCAATCAGGCCATTGTGTCCGGCACACTTCAGAAGCTGTTAAAGGCCGACGAGCAGGGCGAACGGGAAGAACAGCAGCGTCCAGACACGCCCACCACGTTGCTGGAGCCAAGCGCATTTACGGCACGGGATTTGCAATCGTTGCTTAAAAATCTGGACACGGAAATTGCCATCAATGAGCAGCACCTAGCCGATGAGAACGATCGTCGTCAAATGTTCAAAGTAGACGCCAGTCGTCGCACTCACAACTACGACAAGTTCATTTGCACATTCCTCTCCATGCTAGCACATCAGGGAGTGCTCGGTGAGCTGGTCAGTCAACATCTGCTGCCCTCGAAGAAGATCAGTGGCCAAAGCGCCGCCAATCGTATAAGCAAACAAAGCGGCTCAACAGCCAATACGGCTGCCACCAATGCTAACGTCAATGCCGGTTCTAACAAGTCCCAGCCGCAGCAGCAGCCACAGCCACAAACACCCCAGACGCCCAAGAATGGTAAGTCGCCGGTGAAGACGCCAGGACGTAGACGCAAGGGACGCAACAAGTGCAGAAAGCGCAAATGAACAGCTCCATAAGCAACTCAAATTTATATAGTATACTCAATATTATATAGTATAATTAATTATGTTAGTTAGCCACTAAGTTTAGTTATTTATAAATCAACGTGCTGCATTTTTGGTTTTATTTGATCACTTTTTAATAATAAAAAAACATTTTGTTCATGTGATTAAATGTTCCAAGTCCTCTTGGCATTTAAAGGACCCAAATCGTGTGTGTATTATATATATATTTCTATATATCTATATGGTAATTGTATAACAAAAAGAGGAGAGAACCAATTAATTTGCTTTCAACTTTTGTATTCTCAATTCTTAGCTGCTGATTCTTTCAGTTTATCGCGGCTTAAATGATGTGTATATTGTTGTAAATCGAACAACAAAACAAAAACAATGCATACTATACTATAGTATGTCTTCATATGCAATATGTAATGATTATGAACTATAAAAGGGGCATTTGACCGTCGCCCAGACAAATGTTTAACAAAAAAGTTTGCGTACTACAGACAATGACAATTGTTTATATAATTGTTGTAATTTTCTTTAGCTGCTGATGATTAGAAGGATGCTTGATAGTTTGTTTTTGACTCGACTAAAGCTAAAATGATTTAAAGCCCTTTTATCGTCTAAGGATATGGCCGTAAATATTTATATTTATGCATAATATTTAACGATACGTGTGAGCAGTATAAGACCAGCCTTTAGAAAATGTAACATATTTTATTATGCTCTTATTTGTTGTTATTCTGTTTTAATTTTTTTTTTAGTATGTTTGGTGTATAAACACTTTGTTGTTACGAATTTTGCTCAGTCCACGAAAGAAAATGAAACAACGTTGACGAACAAACGTTGAACAACAGTTGACTATTTTGTGACTTGTGTATGTTTTTCTTCATGTTTTCCTTATTTTTTTTTTTTTTTTCAATTAATAATATTGTTTTTTCCTGTTCTTGATGATGAATTCTTGTTGTGGTTGTTGTTGCTGTGCTTGTATGATATTAATCTGTTTGTGAATGCGTTCAACTAGAAACCGTCGCGGTTGCTTCCTCACTTCCATTTGTAAGCTGCGTGGTCGTGGCTGGTTCTCCTGATGCGGCTGCATCTTCTTTTGGCTTCTCAGTCTCTGATGCATTATTTGCATCATTGTTGTTGGCCGAAGCCACAATAGTTTTGAGAGCATCCGTAATTTCGTTCTCTTCGGTATTTGTTTTCAAATGCTTTTCAATCTCGCTGCGCACCTTCACAATATCCTTTTGGCTAACAAAATAAATGAAACACAAATTGCTATCAACATCTGCGTGGATGTAGAGGAAGATCAGAAACACCCACCTGATATGCACAAAGAGTATGCCATTGATTGTGTTCAGCATTTCCAAAACAGATCCCATCGATGGCGGCGTTATGTGAATGGGTGGCAGATCACTGGTCAGCTTACCATTGGAGTAGATGTCGTTCATCTTTCGTTGCAGTGCGACAGCCTCATGAGTCAACAGGCGCAGGCATTCCGCCGACTCGCGAGTCTTCTCATGCTTCTCACCCAACTGAAAAGGCCAACACAAGCAACTTATTGATTAGCTGCTCAAATAACACTGAAGATATGCATTACTAACCTGTGATTTGTAAATGGAGTAGGTTTCCTTCTCATTGTTCAATGCGGAGCGGAAATCGCCCATACAGGATTGAGTGCGTGCCATTAGATGATAGCTGACCGCCACATGCATCGCTTTGTTGCCAAAGTACTTCAGATTCAGCTTCAATGCATGTTCAATGAAACGCAGCGACAGCTCATACTCACCCAGTGCATGCAGGATTAAGCTGATGTTGCTCTGTAAGTGGATTGACAAGTGTGTAAAGATCCAATTGCTATTGTTATTCAAATCAATTAGCTACTTACATCGATAAGCGCCACCTCAGGGTGATCTTCGCCACAGATTAGCACCAGCAGATAGCGTGCACGGTAGAGCAGTTTCAGGGACATGCCCACATGGCCATTAGCAAAGGAATAGAGCGACAGATGTGCCTGATGAAGAGGGGTAAATTAGACAACTAGAAGTGCGTGATGTGGTCTATACACTTACATATTCCAATATAGTTGAGGGATTATCAATGCCATTGACACGTTCGCTCATGATGACAGCGCGCTGTTGAATGGCCAAAGCATCCTGGGCATCGCCCAGCAGATAACTAAGGCGTGCCAGCATGCGAAGACAAGAGCCGTTCTCCTGGTGCATGGCACCAAACACATTATTCAGCAAATTGAGAGCTTCGCTGATGAGTTCGTAACCCTCCTTAAGCATGCCCTGTTGGATTTTGGTTTGGCCAGTGGTGTAGAAGTTGTAGGCATCTGTGGCACGTGGACTGATGTGCTTCACTACGGGGAACACATTAACAATGTCATCGTCACCGAAAGTGGGCTTGTGTTTCGACTCAAAGTTATACTCGCGGAGCAGCACTTGGATGCCAACCTTGAGGCAGAAGGCGCGCAACAAGCTGATGCGCAGCAGTCCATACTTGGCTCCAGCTGTTTCAATCGAATCACAATCCAGTTCCCAGTTCCAATATGTCTTTGCCTCCTTGCGTATCTGTTGCCACAAAGAACGAGGCGTCACCAGCGTCCAATCGTAGGTGTTACTTGATCCACTGGATGAGGCACCGCCACCCGCAGCCGTTGCATTGCCATTCTGTGTTGAAGCTGCCTGTTGCGGCTTTGATGCCTTTGCCGCTTTGTTATGCTTATTGTGCTTGCCACCATTGCTACGCGTCTGCTTCTTGTGCGCGTCCTCGCTGCTAACGGCGGGATTAACTGGTCCCGTGGTCACCAGACAATTGAGGAAGTGACTGATTGCAGCCGATAGATGCAGTGGCTCCGTGCTCTGCATATATGTGTAGTAAATGTGCTTTGTGGCACGCACTATCAGCTCCAGGATGGCAATGCGATGCAAGTAGTCCATGCGTGGCATTTGGCCAAGCATTTTGATCACCTTGCCCAGATAGCGTATATTGATGCCGTGACTGTGCAGCGATTCGGTTAAACTCTGGCCATCGATGGGCGGCGATGAGTGAGCCATGTGCTCCTTGATAAAGGCGGGGATTTGCTTAAGCACCAAAAATTCGGCAGCATCCTGGACAAGGCGTTTCTGCTTGGCCAGCGATTGTACACCACCGTCAGGGCCATCAATGTGACGTATGCCTGGCGAGAAAACATCCGGATTAAAGCGGAAGTCAAACTCCTTCTCTTTAAGTGAACCCACAGCGGCACAGGCACGCTTGACCACCTCGGCAGCCTGCACCTCGTTGGAGACGGCCACATTCGATTGCGCCTCGCGTATGGCATTCACCATGGCCTCGGCGCTCTTGGTCTCACTGACACTTGGCGATGACTCCTCCTGCTTTGGCTTTTCCTCCTCAGCCTTTACCACTTCTGGCTGCTCCTCCGGTTTCTCGGCAATGGCGGGTAGCTCTTTCTCGGCGGAAGCCGCTGCTGCCTGCTTCTTGGCATTAAGTTGCTGTAGATGAACTGCAGCAATGCGTATGAAGGTTACATAACGATCTTCAATGAATGCCTCGAGCAGCTCCTGGCGCAGACAGCACAGCTTGTGGCGATGCTCAATGGGGAAGCCCATGTCGGTGAGCTCCTTGCTCAGCTGCACATCCTGCAGCTTTAGGAAGTTCACATCTGGTGGGAACGTACGCAGCAAGTCCAATATATAGTGACGTCCATCGTTGCCAATGATGCCCTTGCACTCGACAGAGGAGCACAGCTCGACGGGTTCATCTCGCTCATTGAGCACCGAATGCGGCAATATCTTCAAGTGCTTGCCCGCCAGACGCAGCAGCTCCAGATATTTGGGATGGCTAAGCACTGTCTTGCCAAAATCTATGGAACCATACACAACAGACTGTTCCTGTTCCCGCTCCAGGATGCCAGGTATGATGGACTGGGCGGTGACGCGATAACCACGATAGTCAATCACAACGGTGCCCAGAGTGTAGAGGCCTTCGACATCAACTGCATTATAGACGCGCACGCCATGCAGATCGTAACGTGGCGCCACAAAGGCAGCATGATCGCCGCCAAGCTCCTTGTAATGATCGCGGACATCAAAGCCCAGCGAGAAGAATATGTTGTTCCAGATGAACATTTGCATTTTGGCATCCTCACCCGGATTAATGGCCAACACATTGCCATCGATGACGGCCATAGCTCCGCGAGTTGCCGCCGTCACAAAGTCACCATGCACCTTAAAGATGGCGCGCTCGCGCAGCAAACGCTCTGGCAGTGTCTTGCGTGGCAGTTCCCTAGTTGTCTGCAGCTCCTCATTCCAGTCGCGCGTCTGACCGGGTATGTGCTCTTCGTAGCTGCAAGGCAAACAAAAGAAAGAGATAAAATAATCTATTAAGATGGATCATCTGCAAGGAGATAGTTACCCCAGTTTAGAGCTAAAGGCATCTTCGGCACGTATGGCATCCACGGTGTGCTCCAATTGTGGCGCTGACCATTGGTACACCTGGTAGGGTGTCGCCACACGCTCGAACGCATGACGCATTGTGCGACGTTTCTGAATGGCCTGGAAGGCGCGACGGAACGAGGGTGAAATGTGAGAGAGTAAATCGATGAGAGAGTGACTCAAGTGACTGGGATTGTCTGGCTTTGGATTGAATGAATCATCTGTTGACTGATTGATGTAGAAGCCCTTGGAGCAGGCAGAGATGTGAAAGCGTTTATCCTCCATGGTGACCACATACAGATACATAAGATCACCATGCAATTTGCGTGGACCGGGTGGCGGATTCCACGCCGATGTGGTCAGCACCTTGAGTGCCTGTGGTCCCTTTGCGTTTTTAATATTCGGATGAAGTGGCAGCAGCGGTGGCTCACGTACGCCGGGAGTCACATATTCGGGCGGTGTGCAGTCAACAGAATCGGGACGTGTCCTCTTCTTGTCAAGCAGATCACCCTGTGTGATTGTATTCAAATAAGTGAGCGAGGTGCAATCAATACCATTGTAGGCATCAGCAGGATCCAGATTCTTGAGCAGATCACGCACATGACGCACATGAATGCGCGCCTCGCGCATTGTGTACGGCTCCTCAACAACGCGTATGGTGGAGCCCTGATCCAAATGCTCGATGGTCTTCAGTTCAGCAAAGTTGTCCAGCGTCACGTTGTCCAGCTGCAGCGAGAAGCACGTCCTGTGGCACGTCTCCTCGCGATCCATGAGCAGCTGATGGATCTCCTGAACCAGTTCCATGCTCGATAGCTGCACGGAGAGCACATCTGAGCCTGGGCTACTAATGTTCACCGTGATGCCTACATCATGTAAAGCATCCAGATCGACATCCTCCGCTGATGCTGCATCTGCATCACCCGCAGTTCCCTCTGCTGATGCGACTTCTCCCCCCTCTGCTGACGGTTTCTTCACTTCACCCTCCTTGTCAGCCAACACATTGGCATTGGCATCAGCGGCGATATCTCCATTAACGTGTCCATTGCTTAAAGCTGCAGCAGTTTCAACAGAGACTGCGTCTTGGGGCGGGCTTTTGTTCCGGTTTTTCTTGCCTGCATACGGAAAACAACAACATTTGTGATTTAAATTTGGGTCAAGGGTTTAAGCGATCGTATTAGCATATTTGTTATTATATTTTCCACTTTACTCATGTTAATGCGGTCAGGCGAGAAATGTGTGTGTGTGTGTACAATAAATCTAATAGAGTATAATTACATTTTATATAATATATAGGAGCCCAAGTGAAGCCGGCATTATCGCAGACTATGCTGATCTAAATATTGCTTACTTGTTACATAACAACGCCAGTGTACGCTAACTATTGCTAAGCACTGTAACCGGCTGGTTGCACACGCACACACACATGACACTACACACTATTACATGCATGGGTGGGCAGGCTTGTGTGCGTGTGTGTTGTAAAACAAAACAAGAGAAAATCAAACAGAACGAAGACTTTGCGCTGATAAGAAGGTAACCAGCCTGTTTGAGAGCATTACGAATGCAGCAGGCAAAATCTCAGCTATCAGAGAAATCATTTTAACAGAATCACGTTAATTTATTTCATCAGCAAAGATTGAAATTACACCAACATCAGCAAATATTTGATAAACAAACCAAGAGAGCGAGAGAGCTGGCGACCGTAAAGAGAGCATTCTGTTAGTTGTGCGGGTGTATTCCAAAAAAGAAACATGATTTACATAATTGACAAATTGAATTGTGTGCGTGTATGCGTGAGATTGTTTGTTTGTTGCATTCATTTGCAGGCCTTAAGTGGCAAGCACGTGGTAATTGTAGGTTAAAGAAACATTTAACGCTGGGCGCCATCGCTGCTGGGGGTTAATGAACATCGGGCCAACGACATATGTATGCACATTACAAACTTACACATGTCTGCGCTGTCATGTTAAGTAAAACACACACGCACACACAGTGTACACTGTACGCAACTCCTACTTACACAAATGCAATTGAAACGCACGCGGTGCTGCCGCAGCCGCTGCTGGTGCTCATTGGGGGCAACGACAATAGCAGCGCCCAGCAATAGACAGCGAGCCGCATTAAGGCATTATAGAAAAAATACATTACGTAACGTAAAATGTTATGTGATTGGCTTTTTTCGCTAATATCACACTTTAGCACCAGTAGTGTAGTAGCAGTTAATGCACTCACTGTTTTAATACGCACAATTAGCACATGGCAAACAGCGACGGAGGGGAGAGAGAAAGGGGGTGGCCTTGGTCGAATATGTCATAGTTAACGCACCTTTCTTCTTCGTTGCGGCGCTGCTGCCATTGACCAAGTTCTTTTCGCCGGCTGCGGGTACGTTGTTGTTGTTGTTGCTCTTGTTCTCCTTGGCTTTGGCCTTGCCACTGGCACCAGAGGCGGCGGCAGCATCACCAGTCGCCGCCGTATTCTTTGCATCAATCTCGAGCGCCATGCTGCTGTTTTCCGCTTAAGCGCACTACAACCAAATCCAAATTCTTATTACACGTTCACGTTGCCGTGTTACACAACTCTACGCTGCTCTGGCGACTGCTGCTACGTGCTGCTGCTTGCTACTCTCTCTGCTCTGCTCTGCTCACTGCGCTCAAACCGATTGCGCGTTCGTGATTTTGATATTAACTAGAATGTCTATTATAAACGGGGATTTATTGTCCGTGTGGCTTTTCGTAAACATATGACAACTGGGTCGCTGGCTGCTTTACCGTTAGCACGTTACGGCTTACGTTTAAAATTCGTTAATTTTGGAAATTTTACGCGTTGTTTGCGGCTGGAGCAGTGTAACCGTACCACGTAAGCGTCGCAATGCGCAGCGAATGAGTGCTTGTTTTTGGTATTTCACAGCAATGAAGGGCAGAAATTGCCGAATAAGTGAGACCCTCAACGACCTGGTACGGCCACATTGGCAGCTTTTGCGCGGTTTTCAAATTGCAATTTTTTTTTTTATTTCGGCGATTTTCGAAAAAACCCGGCCACGCCTAGAATACGTTTTTTGTACCGTTCGAATCGCCCCTTCAAACTGAACAAAATGCGCTAAAAAAACAGCAATTTTCGAAAAGGGGCGGGGCAAAAAAACGAGTAACGGAAGTTTTTTTCGCTTTTCTTTTTCCGATTTCCCCGTTGTTTGTGGACCGATCCTGGTGAGACTTGCTGCACTGCACCTGTATTGCACGCTCCACACATCTGCCAAGTTGGAAGTGTCTGCGTTCAGTAGTTTGGGCGCTACAAGTTTTCTGTTTGGCTGCGATTTGCGGGGCAGGGGCGTGAGGTATCGCCAATCCAACAAAAGCGGCGTCTGGAGAGGACATTCAGGAACCTCCGTTCCAAATTTGGCGACTCTAGCTCACCCGGTTGCTGAGATCGGGGCGTTTTCCCAGACCGCCTTTTTCCAAAATTATTCTGTAACTCAAAATTGCCAGTCAAATGAAATTTTCAGTGCACACGCGAATGGCCAAGCCACTCACATCTGTTTTGTCAACAAACAAGATGGCGTCGTTAATTAAAAATTTAGTAAAAGAAACGGAAAAAACGCCCCGCCCCCGGAAAAAGAAGGCGGACTCGGACGGCAGTGACTCCGGGGACAAGGACAAGCCGTTGGGGCCGTTCATCAAGACCGCCACGGACCTGCAGCGGCTGAAACTGGAGAAGCTGATGAAGAATCCGGTAAGCGGGCCTGTTTTGCGTGTAAAAAGCGTGCTAATTAAATAAATAATGACAGGAGAAGCCAGTTATCATACCGGAGCAGCGACGGGAGCGGGACTACATGTCCTCGGTGCCCACATTCGTCCGCAATGTGATGGGCAGCAGTGCTGGTGCCGGCTCCGGCGAGTTCCACGTCTATCGCCATCTGCGCCGCAAGGAGTACGCCCGCCAGAAGAACATACAAAACCAGAGCCTACGCGAGGCTGCCGACGATGCCTTCCAACAGAAGCTGGATGACAACAAGCGGATTGCCGAAGAGCGTACGGCCAAGAAGCGTGCGAAGCGTCTGAAGAAAAAGCAGCGTGCCAAACGACCGCGGGACCAAAGAACCTACGACGACAGGAGGCCGGAGAGTGAGTCCAGTGGAAGTGCGTCGGAAGCAGAGACTGAGGAAGCAGCTGAACCTGAGGCTGACACAAGCCAAGATAAGGAGGCAGAAGACGATAAGAACGAACCTTCTGCAGACACTGAAGCTGATGCAGTGGAGCAAGAACCTTGATTCCATTTATTAAGTGTACATGCAGTTTGCAAATAAATATAGTTTATGGTTTATTAGTGAAACAAGTTTGTGATTTTATTCATTTTACGTACGTATATTAACCATTTAATATCTTTTGTGTAACGATACAATGCCATTGTAGTTATAATTGGCGTGTTATCCGTATCTATTGTGGTTTATCATCGCACTAGGCCATCGTTATAAAGCAGCTTTGGTGATAAGAAAAGCGTTTAGGAAATATGCATTGATTGTTTGTATTATGTACGATTCACGATACGCATATCTTAGGCTAAATACAAGTATGTAAGGTGCATCATAAACGACAACTTGAACGCTATAGTCGAGAGTGCTCGAGTCTGCAGTACTCCGTACCCAATTCTTGGATGGATCTGCATTGAGTACGGAGCATGTCAAATGTAATTAATTGTTCGTTCTTCGATTTGTTTTTCTTTTGTTTCTTGAAGAAGCAAATATTTATTGTTTACAGTAGTTTTTGTTTTAGTTTAAATCCACAATCCTGTTGTTGTTCTTCTTTTATATACGAAATGTTTCTTTCTTCAATGTTCCACAAATAATTAATAATGTATACATATATACTAATATATCTTTTGCCTTTGCACTTAGAACAATTAATTATAATTAAATTTGCAGCATTGTTTCTAACGTAAATCATATTTTGAACTTAAAGCAAACTTAACTTGTACACATTTCTCATAGGTTTCTTTTTGTTATGCCCTGTGCCCTTTGAAGATGGGCATAAATGGTATTATTACTTTCGTTTATGTTTAGATCCTTTAGCAAAAAAGAACACAAAACTAGAGCTTAATTCGAAAATCATTCAATAAAAGCGTTGTCAATGTTATTTCTCGATAAAAAATTACCTCAATTTCATATTTAAATAAAATTTCAAGTAATTAATTCATATAATAACAAATTGCCTTTGTTTATAAATCGTTCGCTCTGCATTTTTAATATTATAGAAAATACTTTTGTGTTTGCTGCTTTTTTTGTTTTTGTTTGTGGTTGAACTTTTGTATTGCGCGAGGGCGTGGCATGAATTCATCTATTAATATGCGCTTACATGCAAAATATTCAAATACATCGTGGGTGTGTGTGTAGTTCCGCTATATTAATCGACAGTGTGAGTGATTTAAACATTTGGATTTGACAAAAACATTTAGTTGTACAATTGTTTTTTAAATATATATTTTTTTCTTCAAATTACTTTTCCACTCACAAATATATCTACGAAAATTGAACTACAGATCTTAAGTTTTGTCGGCTAGCGAGCGTGCTTTGTGGGCGTTTGTTGTATAGTTTGTGTTTTTGTTGTTGTATTTCTGAGGCGTGGGTCTACACAGCATCTAAATTAACAGTAATCGTATGTATATTAAATATATGTATATATATATATATAAATATGCAATTACTTTGTATATAGTAGGTAGGATGGTAAGTTAATAAGGAGGCCGTAAATTAAATAAATATTTCGTTTTGTTTTTCGCTGAATTGCAAATTTATGCTTTTTCGGATTTAACTTTAAGCATACGCATAAGCATATATATATATAATAATTTATATGTAAATAATATATATATATATGGTTTATATGTATATTGCATTGACGCATCTGGTAAAGGTGGCTGAGACTGTGTGTTATGTGTATGTGATTTGCATATTTAAATATATATGTTTGTATATATATTTATATATAAATATTGTAGCTTTATTAATTATGTTTAAATTGAGAGAAATAAGCAAATCCTTTGCTGAGTTCTTAACGACATTCCCAAACTTTAACTGTTTGATCCACACTGCCGGAAATGACATACGGATGCGCTTTGTGAAAATCTAAAAATCACAAAATAGAAATAAGATTTATTCAAATAAAAAATTAAAAAAGATATTTAAAGTTTATTGCACTTACCAATGGATGTACAGAAATGCTGATGCGCATAGAGCGTCTTCATGCATCGTTTGTTGCGCAAGTCCCAGACCCTTATGGTCTTATCATCACTGGCTGAAACCAAATATTTGCCACCCGGATGGAATGCCAAGCCACGCACCCAATTGTCGTGCCCGTTCAATGTGAGCAAGCAGAGGCCAACGCTCACATCCCAAATGCGTATGGTCTTGTCACGCGAACCAGACGCCAGGAATGGTCCCTGATGATGACCCTTCTTGTTATCAGCGCCCGCTGCTTCGTTTATCGCTGATGCGGCTGCCTCTGGCGCCCAGGCAATGCATTCCACCGTGTGCTCATGATCGCGTAATTCAACCTGTACAGCATAAGAAATTGACGTTTTAATGACGAAACATTAACGAATTGACAAATGCAGCGACATTTTAATAGTATAGTCGAGCTTTTCTCATTTTATTTCATCCAAAATTGTGAGGGAGTTTAAGAAATAGCGAAATGTTTGAAAATGCACTTTTCACATTGAGAACATCAAAAGTGTCAAGCACAGCAATCCATAGAAATGTATGTCAACAGCCCTCGTTAAAGGATTTCCTTTCGTTTTCTTGCTTACCTTGCAGTCTTTTGAATTCGTCAACCAGACACGTATTGTGTGATCATTTGAGCATGTGGCAAAGATGCTGCCTTCGATGTGCACGCGCACCATTCGTACCCACTCCCGATGGCCGGTGTAGGTTTTTACACAGTAGCTGACGGATGATAGAAACGATTAGCAATGGGATAAAATTAGAAGAGAATGGGACTCACCCGGTGGCCACCTCCCACATTTTGATGGTGCGATCACGAGATGCAGATAGCACATAGTCACCGGCGGGCACAAAGGCCACCGAGGACACATTGTGATCGTGACCATGCATGGTTTTAACACACTCGTAGCTCTGTTGGAAATCCCACAGTTTAATGGACAAATCAGCGCTGCAGGAGGCTGTAAATGGTGCAAAGTTCACAGTTAAATTACTAATTATGAATGTTGCTGGTTTCAGTTACCTAATAGCTTGCCCTGCGCATCGAATGCCACATCCTGCACAGAGTCTGTGTGACCTTTGAGACTACGCTCATATTCTCCAGTTTCGAAATCCCATATCTTAATGGTGGCATCTTCTGAAGCAGAAACCATAAGTCCGAATATTGGATGAAATATAACCTATTGGAGAGTAATTAATTAATAGATTTCATAGTTTGTTTGTGTATATTTGATGAGCTTACTCTTGTTATGCTTGCACGATGCCCTGTCAATGAGTATTTCTCTGGGGGCCTGGGTATCCATTCGCCAGGCGTGCGTTTGTTCTTTGTGGGTGCACCCTCGATGACCTCCTTCTCAGCTTCCGTTAGCTTAGCCTCTAGTTCCATAACCTTCTTTTGCAGTCGTATGACAGATGTCCATTTCTTTTCTAGCAGGCCGCCAAACTTCTTTTCCGCTTCTGTGCTGAGATCGGCCTCCTTGCGAAAGGCTTCCAGTGAGTCGGCATAGCCATTTGTGCCCAAATAATCGGCAATCGCTTGGTTACTACAAGAAGACAACAATTGTAATACTGGACTACTTTTTAGACGTATGTGTACGGTGGCTACTTACAGCTCCTCGCGCTGCCGCTGCGACAACACCATTTTCATGCTGTTCTTCGGTTTGGCCGAGCTTCAATTCTTTTGCTGTGGCTTCGATTTGTTGCTGCCTTCTTGTGCAATGCTGCAAAGAAACCAAAGATTGAGCATACGAGCAAACCGCTTCAGTATAATAAATGAATGACTGAACAGGAAATTAGTTTCACAAAATGAAAAGGCAAGTTTCGCAAAGGGGCAAGTCACCCACATAGTTTTTGTTGCTTTTATTTTGGCAATGTTGCCACAAGAGGCAACGCATCTTTAGCATGCATACTCATCATTCCTCTTCTTCGTCATTTCATTGTTTCTCAACGTGGAGCATGATGATCAACAAAATGATCATCAGACTCCGAATTGTCTCGTTTTGTGTGTTTCTGGCACAGAAATGTTGTTCGTGTGGTCGCCATTAAAGCGCGCATTGTCTGCAAAACTTAAAGCTCGAGACAAAGTTGGCCAATCAACAAACGGCAAACTACTTGTGAACTTTACTTGGCACAAATGCAGCCCTGTTGGCAATTGATAAGCCCTTTTACACTCCAATACTGTTCACAATTTTCAACTAATGCAATAAAGCGACTATCAGGCTAAACGAATCAGTGAAAAGTAAACGAAAGCATAACGCGCTTGTTTTTTCTTGATAAGCATTTAGCGATGGACGACGACAAGTGTGTATGTGTGTACAGCGTTGCCAACTACAGTAAAGTTACAAGCTACGCTGACAAAGCCAATTAGCAAGATCTAACGGTAGTTCAAGCAACTTCTTATAAGTAAATAACGCAAACGAAAGAAAGGCACACAACAAAGTCCAAGCTTAGACTCTGCAAACACATACACGCACACCCATGACCAAGCGCACACTCCAAACGAGGAAATGACGTTTTCAGATTATTTTTGGTCGCTTAACCATCGCCAAATAATGTTTAACGATTTTTGAACTAGCTGCTTAGCTCACGACATATCTACATCTACATACACTATGCATACATATGTACTTTTAACGAAAACTGACCAAACGAGTTCAAGAGCTGAAGCGTTTTTGCGACGACGCCGACGTCGGCATTGAACCAGCCATGAGTCACGCCTGGAACGCATTGCGAGAGCGAAGTCTGTTTTTATCAGCTGTTGGGACATGTTCACATTGGGAGTAGTTAGCTAAAGCTAGATATCTGACAGAATGGAGCGCTCCTCTAACTGCGCATCTAAATATAAAATAAAAATCAATACATAACACGAAAAGTCAGCACTAACGTCACGCGTATTAACGGAACGCGCGTGGGTTGATTGGTTGCTTGGGCGGGAGGGAACGAAGGCGGTGGCTAATGCCGGACAACGTCAACAACAGTTTTGTTGTGGCAACCAGGCGTGCGTTTGATTCTTATTGGGGCCAGCATTCCAATACATAGGCATGCGCCTTGTAACTGCTATCTATGTATGTAACTGTGTGGGTAGCTAGTAACGGTGTCCCAGAGCAACAACAATAAATACCGCTACAAGGGGGCGTTTGGGTCACACGCTGCAGCAAGATTTGAAAGGCGTCCACTGACGCGAACAGAAGCAGCAGTGGTGACAGCTACGGAAAAAGGGTTGCCAACCAGCTGATACTCGTACCTCATAGGTATTCTCATGTCTATGTTCCGCTTAATTCCAATCTGAATTGTAAATTAGCATTTCATTTACACATCCATATCTAGTTGGCAGAATTGGCGTGGGTTTCTATTGCCAGGGCTGCATTCACACATACAAGGATGCAGTTAAGCTCTCTTCGAGAGAAACAGAGAGAACGACTGTGCAAATGTGTGAATCGGAGACCTTGCACTTGCCTGTTTATTGCATGCTTCTCACGCTTTGTATGTTTCATTATTGCTTTCACGCACACCCACCCACACACGACGTTGTAAGAATTTGGTAATGCAGCAATGCAGCCAATCAAGTGAATGTATTGAGTGTCGGTTATCGCATTGCTCCCTGCTAATGCACCTGCCAACAGATGTCTAGACATGAGACAGTTAATTCGCATTAACAATAACCTTTAACTGGGAAAGTCGGGCAAACGAAAGTACATAAACATGTATGTATGTACAGTGTAACACTGAATAAGCTCGTGAGCAAACATTTAGCAGATAAGGCAACTGATGAACACAAAACAAGAGATAGAGAGAGTGAGAGCAAGATACTGAGTTTAAGTCAGATTAGAAGACATTCAAAAAGACAGGGCTTAAAGAAAGCATCAGAAAACAAACTCAATAGATAATGGCAGCAGTAATTTGCGGCCAATTTGCACAGTCCGCAGTTTCTCAGACTTGATGACTCCAGACTCAAACAAAAAAACCAGCTTAGCTCAGCGAATTGCACACGTTCTGGGAATTGCACAGAGCACTGTTAACAATGCTATATACGGGCCCAGATACCAAAGACAACGGCAACACATGTAAGTTTTGTTAGCGTAAGTATGTATGCCTGTGTGTGCGATGGCCAATGCCAAAGTAGCCCAAAACGGAAAACTGTAAAAAATATAATAAAAACAAGATTTCTACCAGCTTGGAATAGCTGCATTTGAAGAACTGGTTTCATTTCATCTTTGGCCCATGTAAAAAGCTGTTAGAGGTGTTGGGTGCAGGCTACAAGGAATGGGAATCGGCTGGTGGCGTTTGTTCTGTGTAAAAATCGATCAATTTTGAGCGAACAGGAGCATGGGGAAAAGGGAGGATACATGCGCAAAAAACACACACTGACACAAAATTGACGCAGGGGCGATGTGTCATCGCTCTTGGTGGTTGTAAAGAAGAAGACCTTAAATTGTTTTTACTTTTTGCACCTTTGAGTTTTATTTTACATTCCTGCATAGCATACACACTTTAGTTTACACTTAGCAGCATTATTTGCATAACTTTTGCTTGTTGTCTTTGCTTTTCAATAACAAAAACACAACATACAAACATACATAGCATCGAACACAATAACAACAACAGCACTGACACTGACGAAAAATAAAAACTGTTACGACGGCCATCTTGAATGAGCAGCGCAGTCAGCGTCGCTGCCGCAGCGCATAGAAAAGGCAATATGCAAAATTGAAAAAGGCCAAATACATTTGTAAAACACGCACATTACCCACAAAATAAAAACGTTTCAAATGGGGTTTAGTTTCTTTCTCGTATAGTCGCGCACCAATACACTGCCAGTGGCCGTACATATGACAAATTTTTCTTTTTCCTATTTGCCCATTACATACACTTCGTTCGTTGCTGCGTTGCCGTCGCGCAAACGACACTGCAAAAAAGGCTCTGACTGACTATGCGTTTCAGCGCGTGCACTTGCGATGATTAAACGTATTCCAAGGCACACTACGCATACTTACTCAAATTGTTATTTTATGTATTTTCAACTTATATTATTTTAATTAAATGGAAAATAATTACGCAGAAGTGAAGCGCGGCGACAAATGCTTCCAATACCTTTCGATGCTTTCGACGTATCGATGCCCAACTGTTGTTTATCAGCACTAGTTACAGGGTGGCAGTGTGGCGTTTTTATCGATGTTTGCTGCATGCTTTGGCTATCGATGAGTATGCTAAACACTTATTTGTATCAGCTGATTTTGTAGTTATGGCGCTCATTTCAAATGCATTTATTTTTAAATTTGTTGCTGTTATTGCATTTTACTAACAATACCCTGATGGAATTGCGCAACACTGTAAATTGCATAAATCTACAACAGAACTGCATTGTATTGTTTTTATCTTGTATACACAATTACAAACACACACACAAATACTGAGGCATATAAAGTTGGAGTGAACTTTTGCTTATCAGTAGAAACCAATGAATGATACAGCCATGTGTTATTATTTTCTTACACTCAGTTGTCGACTAGCACTCAACGGAAACGGTTATACATTGAAAGGTTAAACGATATATCTTTGCGCATATTAAAGAACAACTTTAAACAATTCTGTCGCGCGTATTTCAAGCAACAACAGCAACAAAATATTAATACCATTTGTGAGTGCTTAAATAAATAGTATGATATTGTTAGCAGCAATGAATGAATGATGTGCACAGATTGACGATTGCTGATACAATCAATTTAATGAGCAAATTGCCAAAATATGTAAATGATTCGCCAATTAATGACGGCGTCGTTATCAAGCCCACGCGATTCTAATCAGCATTACAAATGCCTCTACTTCCACAGTACATACTCATATGATAAAGGTTGAAAGTTAAAATAAATAATAAAAAACAAAGGTGCTGTCATTCTGTGCGACTTGTAATTTGATTTGTAACGGAAGCACATCCCACAAATGAGCAATAAACATAAACTAATAATGAACATTGGCTTGCAATACTTCAAATACAAATATATACACATATATGGATGTATAGAAATATGGAAAATGTATGGAGAAAGAATTTATCAACTTGCCATATGCAGTGTGTTATCAGGAGCCGCTCTGATTATATATATTGCTGATATGATAAAAGACTAAATACCCAGCACACTCCAGCGTTTACTTTCAATGACCGTTTAATTGTTATTATTGGCTTATTTGTTGTTTGAACGTTGTTGATTTGTGTGCCTGGATGATTTGTGGCTTTCAAATTAGCGTCAAATTCTTGAGCGCTACCTGTCCAATATGTTTGATTTGTTCATTTTAAACTTTAACCAATCGAACATCGGAAATTGTCTAACTAGTGCTACCAGAACAATTTGTGAAACTAGATAACAAAATGCTGTTTGCTGCTATTAATAATACTCGTAGTATCGACAAAAATGTAATTTTATTTGCTTTAAAGTGTATCTCCCAATGACTTTCATTGCGATGGCTGCCACCAAATTAGTAATTAGCGCTGTTTTCTTTGATTAAAACGTCAGCAGCAAATACATATGAGACACATACGCTTACATATGCCTATTATGATGAAATATCTATCGCTCATACGAATGTAGTACGTGATAAGATTTAAACCGAAGCTCCTGCCATTATGAACATTTTAAACGAATTCCATTCAAGCAAATCCAAACGAAAAAAAAGAATCGATTGGTTGTTCAGATCATTATCTATATCTCTGTATTCGTATTATCGTTTAAAACGAAACTCTTTTCACAGCTGAAGAGTCGTATTTTCCGTGAAGTGCCTTGATAAGCTTTTCCCAATCCCCTGGACTTGGCATTGGTCAAGTAGCGCTCACTATATTTATATATATATAAATATATATAAATATGTATGTATTTATATGTATACTATATATGTATAAACAAATACAAATATATTTATCTTTATTTATAATCGCGGTTTTGACTTTTGTTCATTGCCAATTCCAGACGACTCTCAATTGCACAATTCCTTACTCTTCTGCAAGAACTTGAGTCATTTACTTAACAGTACTAACTAAATACAACAGTATATACATATTAAGATTGCATTTGTTTTCAAAATGTTGAAAAATCTTTGCAATTATCATAAATTTGTTAGGGGGTTCTTCAACTTTGACAAGTTCAATTTACTGCAGAATTCTTTTCCAAGAACACAAGATAGCGCATGAATATGCTAAGAAAGTACACTAAATAAGTGTGTTATTTATATAAACTTTTAGTTAATTTTAAAAACATCAATAACAATAAGAATTTTATTCGCATTCTATGTTAAAAAGTTCTTAGGAAAATATAGAACAGTTTAAAGAGAAGCAATTACAATGCTCAACTAGTTATGAGTAATATGTGACGGATTTAACAATTACTTTGTGTGATTTTCTGTGTAGAACGGGTCAAATATTATACGTAGTTGAATAATTGTTCCTTTGTTTATAATAAATAATGGTTAATACAATATATCATTAATATTTGAACTGCCAAATTCTTATATATCACGTATCACTCAAGTTGTTGCTAATTCTTGATTCCATTTCGATTTCGATTTCGTTGTTGTGTTTTGTTTTTTGTTTTATTGATTTGCGTCTGATCAATATAAATGTGCTCATTGCACTTTAACGAGCTGCTTTCTTATATGGTGGGGTTAATACTTTCGATGCAAAGTTAATTGTTTTTATTTTATTTATTTTTTGGTTAAAGGAAATTGAAAACCGGTTAACGATTCGTATACGTAATGCACATGTTGTTTTATGAGTTGGCTTTGAACTTGATTTAACTTCCGAATTCGCATTGCATTTTAACAGCATCTGGAGCAATGTGGTCCTAAGATGAGGCACAACAAACACGGGAAGTCAAGGACACGGCTTTATGGACTCATCAGCATAACGTCACTGCTATTGGCCTGGTCCCAGGTGCAGGCTCAAACTGCTACGCCATCAGTTACTGAAAAGGATCTCAATGATTGTAAGTAAGGTTGCTTTCTCTATGATAGTAATAACTTGTACAAATTGACTTTCGTTAAGTGGTGCAACTGAATGTGGTTAGCTCGGTTTATGCGCTCAGCTTTAGCATCGGAGATGAGGACAAGGATAAGTATACGATTGAGAATATAACATGTCGCACAGGCAGTGGACCCACAATTGTGGCTAACGAGAAGCATGTCTGGTAAGATGTTAAGCAAATATTGCTATTTATATCTTCAGTTAACTTCGTATCTTATTGCTGCACAGTGAGGATCTCGATCCCTGCTCGGGCTACACAAGCGTTATAACACTGAAAGCTATAGATGCTGAGGGAGCCACGCCCATTGACCAGACCATGTTCGTCTATACGGATTACAAGAGTGAGAGAAGAGACTTTAAGTCGAGTGTAAGCACTTATAGAGAGACCATTTCCTTTTAGAGCCACAGACCAACTTGACCTCGGTTAATGCCACGGAAACAAGCATTGTACTCAGCTGGGAGACCAGCGATCGTGCCTGTGTGAAGAACTTTGAGATCTCGGCCGTTACCCCGGATAATTCTCAGTCGGCGCAGCGCTTGAAGGATGAGAGCACTCACACATTTACAAATATGTGGCCCTGTCGCATCTACAACATCACCCTGGAAACGAAGAACAATGAGACCATCTCGGTGGACAATGCTACAACGCTGGTGGAAACCCTTTACCTGGAACCGGGAGACCTAACGTTAACCATAAGCAATCGTCCCAATGGAGATACGCGCATCACATGGAATGAACCGGATAACAAGAGTTGCATTGGCAACTACACCTTCATATGGCGACGCATCGATTGTCAGCCGGATGAGGAGACGACCACAACCACCATGGACATGGATGACACGACAACGATAACGGATGCAACGAAGGTAACTCAAACAAGAGGTGAGTCTCCTTTTGTGTCCCGATAAGATTTATTTGTGTGCTGAGGAGTATCTCACTGTTGAGCACACTCGACTGTAGCATTCCCATTTGTTGTCTATTGATCAGCTGTGTGCGAATGGGAAGAATCCTCCAAGGATGTCACTTTGAAGGAGTTTACATTCAGTGATCTCCAGGGCTGCGATCTATACTCCGTTGAGGTCTTCATCAATGTGGCACGCCACACGAAACCTAAGGCCGTCGAGACATTTACTTCCGCCGAAAAGAGTGAGCAGGAAATGAACTACTCGAGTATTCCATAACTAATCTTGATTGTCTCAGTACCCAGCGCTGTGTCGGATCCCTATCAGATTGTGAATGCTACGGAGCTGCAATGGCTGTGGTCACCACCCAGCGATCATGCCAAGTGTGTGGCCAATTACATATTGAATCTAACAGGACCGATACAAAGATTGGAGTATGAAAGTGACGAGCAGTTAACCAATGAAACATTTGTACTCTTCACACAGTTGCAACCGTGTGGCATCTACAGCGTGGAGATTGTGGCCATCTCGTTGAATGGAAGTCCGGGGCCCAAGTTTCAAAGCCAGAGCACACTGAGCGAGGATCGTAAGTGATCACTGGATGCTCCACACAATCCCCTGATAATCCTTATCGTTATCCATATCGTTGACAATAGAACCCTCACAGATACTCGAACCGATAAGCACGCTTGGCAATTTCTCAATCGAATTGAACTGGGAGACGCCAGAGTATGCTGATCTTTGCATTGCTGGATATCGTATATCCGGCTGGATGGATGATAACAAAGTGGTGGAGGCTCTCAGTGTCAGCACCCAAAGCAATTCGGTGCTGTTCGACAAGGAACTCATTGCGTGTCAGGCCTACACGATACAGATAATACCCTATACCCGAGAGAATCTGGATGGTGAGCTGCGTCAGATTGAAGTGGAGACAAAGGCGGCGGTTGTGAATCATGAAAAGGTCTGATCATCTATATCTGTTCACTTGATGCGACATCGATTTATATAGTTATATGTCCATTTTGCAGATTATATTGCAGGTGGCGGGCAGCGGAGCGACATCACATGGACTGGAGCTGAATGCGAACAATCAGGACTATGATAACAATTGCCAGACATTCTTTGCCCACTTCAGCTGCTCCACCAAAACGGAAGTGCCGTACACCTATGCCGATAAGCATGTGGAGAGCTATCGCGAGAGCAGGAGATTCCAGACAATCATTGAGCCCCTCTCCCCGTACACATCCTACATGTGCAGTGTGCAGCTGTACAATGTGGCTGGTGTCTCAGAACCCAAGAACATAACCGGTGAAACGGTCATCACCAAAGGCTATTGTAAGTGGAAGGATCTGTTCCAGAGTCAGTTCAGTCATGCATATCAAGTCGATTGTCGCTTACAGTTCCCGATCAACCAGAGAACCTATCGCTCAACGAGGTAACCAAGAACAGTCTGGAATTCTCGTGGCGCGCACCCAGATATCCAAATGGACCCATCAAATACTATCAGACCTTCCTCATGCGCTACGAGGCCGATTACTTTGTGCCCAGCATTTGCGAGGCTGTCATCGAGCTAAACAGATTTGATACCAAAGGTGCGACAATTCAATGCCAAAAATTTTCATCCATAACCATAGGCTAATCCTTAGCTCACCTTTCCTAGGAGGCGAATCGTTTACGTTCCCTGAACTTGCTCCAGCTGTCAAGTATATTATGCAGGTGGCGGCCCAGAATGATTTCGGCTTGGGTCAGTATACGGCACCTCTCATTGGCACTACGAAACCAGATGGTAAGTCACAGTAAGCTTCAGTTAAGTTCTGTTGAAGGGGGATACCCTTCGGCTGACATCCTTGCAGAGAGTATGGTTATTCTGTACTGATATATATAGATACTTTAGATATATTACAGATATAGATATTATAGGTATATACATTAAATTTAGGACTCTGCAAGGGTATCAAATCTTCGTTGTGTCGTAGTTAACATTTCCTTCTTGTCAACAATATATCAACAGTGCCGGAACCAGTTACCGACTTAAATGTGACCTCGCAGGGTCCATCACCAGATCCCAATGTCTACAGTGCCAATGTGACCATAACCTGGACCATACCCTGTAAATCGAATGGAAAAATCGAGTGGTTCGTCTTAAACTTTACAGGTACACGGGATGAGCAACAAATTGCATTCCAGCGTCATGTGGATCCCGATATCAGCGATAAGATGGGTCGCATGTCCTACACTGAAACGGACCTTCTGCCGGAGTACAATTACTCCGTCAATGTGTCTGTGAAGACTCAAGGCGTGGCCACATTGAGTAAGGCTGCCGAAAAGGATTGGAAATCTCCATCGGGCTGTAAGCATTCTACTATTCGATCCATCCATTTTCCATTTTCCATCCAATACGAATCAATTCTCAATGCAGTGCCTTCTCACCTGGGCGAGGATGTTGTGCGTCAGATGCGTGTCAGCGCCTATGAGACAAATCATCCAACAAGCTCGGCAATTGTGCGTCTGCCCGGCAATGTTCTAGCCTCGGAATCGGGTAATATTGTCTATATAGCGTTGCTCCTATCACAGAAGAATTGTGCCGGCGATCCGGTTCTGCAGCACGATGTGCTGGGCTCTGATGATTGGCCCCCTGTGCCATCTTGGGATCAAGTGGGTGGCGATTGCATTTACCAGTATCAAACCACACCAGTGCGTTGGGATCCCAGAAAAGCACGAGACATTTTAGACGAGGAAATCGTCTTTACAATTGGCACCGATAAATGCCCCGATCAGACCAAGCGCTACTGCAATGGACCCCTTACCGCCAACACCGAGTACAACATGGTCGTCCGTCTGTTTACCAACTCGGGCTACAATGATGCCGCTTTGCTGGAGTTTAAAACTGATGCGGCCATCAAGGTGACCCTGATCTTGGTCAGCGTTTGTAGTTGTCTCCTCTTAGCCTTTATTCTGGGTCTAATCCTGCTTTGGGTGCGCAAGCGCATTGCTTGGTGAGTGCTAAGGATCTGTCTGGAGTCGGTCTTTGCACAGCCTAATCCTCCTTATGTTTACGCAGGCATCGTGACTCTGGTCAAGGTATTGAGGATCCATTTGGCAATGTGATAGCCAAGAACTTTGCCATATTCTATGCGGAAGTTGCCAAACCGGAAAAACTGACACGCGAGTTCAAGGAAATCACTGTTGTTGCTCTGGAACTGAGCTATTCTGCCTCCGAGCTGGGCAGCAATAAGAATCGATATGCAGACATATATCCTTGTGAGTTCAAATTCAAATATATTAATATAAATGGGAGATCACTTTAAATTGTAATTATGCATTGCAGATGACAAGAATCGCGTTATATTGGACATAGATAGCGAAGGATCTGACTATATCAATGCCTCTTTCATCGATGTATGTGTATTGCAATCAATCTCAATCTATTCTCTAGATATCTCTGGTTTCTTAGGGTCATACACGCAAAAAGGAATACATTGCGACGCAGGGTCCCAAGCCGGAGAGTGTCATGGATTTCTGGAGGATGATACTACAGCACAATGTGCGCGTTATTGTTCAGGTCACACAATTCCGAGAGGGCAATACGGTATGCAGAATCTGGATAGTAACTAATTGTATTTGCATTGTTAACGATGATGTATCCACGTTGCTTTGCAGATCAAGTGTCACGAGTATTATCCATACAATATGCGTGGTCTGAGCGTTACCATCAAGTCCAAGGAGATCTTTGACATCTATGATCGTACTGAACTCTCTGTGGTCCATGAAAAATACGGTATGAAGGAGAAGGTTGTGCATTTATTCTTTAAGAAGTGGCCCGATCATGGCTGTCCCGACGATCCCACGCATCTGATAACCTTTGTGAAGAAAGTTAAAGCCGAGAAACGTCCCAACTATTCACCAATTGTGGTCCACTGTAGCGCAGGTGTCGGACGCACTGGCACTTTTATTGGCCTTGATTTGATAATGCAACGCCTGAAAAGCGAATCGAAAATCAACATTTTCGAAACCGTCAAAAAGCTACGTTTTCAGGCAAGTTACAAGCTGCTTCCTGCAGAGCCTGTCAATTGTTTTAAAGGTCTTTTTCCACTTCCACAGCGCATGAAGATGGTGCAAACCCAACAACAATACACATTCCTTTACGCCTGCACCTATGAGTTGGTCAAACACAAGATTCCACGGGCAGCGCTCAAGCTTGAAGGACGTCCCAAACCGGCAAACACACCGCCTTTGACTAATAATACAAAGAAAGTCAGCTTTCCAGTTGCTGAAGCTGTAGTCCAGGGAACTCCAGATCCAGAGTTGGGTAACGGCGACTCAAATCCGTCCACATCAATGCAGCTTCGATTTGGCGGATTACGCAAGACAAAGGACTTGGATTCGTTATATGAGCAGCCAGAGCGCAACAGTTATGATCGGCAAAGCAACGAGAATGGGGAGTGCGCCATTTGATTTGATTTTAATGAGCATCTTGTGACATCATATAAGTATGTGTGTGTATTTATTGTATTATACATATGTATATATATAAATTAGCAACAATAATAGCCAAAGAGCATTGTACTGTGAAAAATAATAAATAAATATATTATATAACTTCATTGGTGCTGGGAATGCAATTTGTTTACTTTGTAAATTTAATTTTATTAATACGTTAATTTTCAATGAGATTAGCTTTATCGTAATTACAATTCTAAAACAAATTCAAAAATCCCACCACTTTGACAGAGCTTATCGTAATTTCAATTATCGAACAAGAATTCCACCACATTCCTACCGATTCCCTATCGATATTTTTAGATAGCGACAACACTATTACATTGCCTGTGAATGGCACATTACCTAAAAGAAGGAGTAAACATTTTATTTACATCGCCAATTTTACGAAATTATAAAAAATGTCTGAGCGCAAAGTCTTAAATGTAAGTAAATGGTGTTCATGGCAATTGCAGAACTAATTATGGTTCCCTTGTAGAAATACTATCCGCCGGACTTCGACCCGTCGAAGATACCGCGCATGAAGTTGGCCAAAAATCGTCAATACACAGTACGTTTGATGGCTCCGTTTAATATGAGATGTAAAACCTGCGGCGAATACATTTATAAGGGCAAGAAGTTTAATGCCCGCAAGGAGGATGTGGAGAATGAAACATATTTGGGCATACGCATTTATAGATTCTACATTAAGTGTACCCGCTGCCTGCAGGAGATCTCCTTTAAAACGGACCCCCCAGAACACCGACTACGAGATTGAAGCGGGTGCCACACGTAACTTTATGGCACTCAAGCTGGCCGAGGAACAGGCGCGTCGTGAGGAAAGGGAAGCACGAGAGGAGGAGGCAAACAATCCAATGAAATTGCTGGAAAATCGCACTCAACAGTCGCGTAATGAAATCGAAATGATTGAGAGTCTCGAGGAGTTGCGCGACCTTAACAGACGTCAGCAAACTGTTGATTACACGACCATGTTGGAGCAGTATAACACGGGAGAAACGGAACGCGAACGTTTGGAGCGCGAGGAACGTGAGGATGAGGCGTTTGTAAAGTGAGTTTTTGCCTGCCGCTCATGATTATGGAATAACAATATACATTTTGTTTTGTCAGATCTGTGAACTTTAAGAGTAAAACAGAGGGCGGTACTCGTATTGTTACTGAAGAAATTATTGAGGATGTGAAGGAAGAGGACACAGCATTATCCGCAGCAGCGCCAGCCAAAGTGGCCAAACTAAATGCTTTTTCGGCACCAAGCAAAGCTCCTTCTACAGGACAGCCAATGGTCAAACGGAAGACGCCTCTGGTGCTGGTTAAACCCAAGGCGAATCCAGTCACATCAAGTGCCCCTACACCTGTCACAGCAGGAGTAACATCAACTTCAATTGCTGCTTCTAAGCCAACAGCAGCAGCCGGTTTATCTCTGCTAGCTGCCTACAGCGATAGCTCTGAGGATTCCAATTGATCTACTACGCATTTTATATGAATTAAAATTAACTAAAACGTTTTAACAGTCGCTCAAACTGTATTTTTGCTGTACAGATGCAATAAAATGGCAAAATAGTATCTAAATGAGAAGTTGTCTTTCATTTGTTAAGATTTACATATTTATATTTATAAACTTTATTTAGCATTTGTTGACTTCATTTTCTTTCAAGTTTTTCTAACTTACGTGTCTAATTTCCAATATTTTGTCAAGGCCATAAGCATAAGGCAAATCAATTTACATGTACTATATAAAATTTTGAATAAAAACTTACAAAAGTTTTACAAAAAAAATCAACATTTAAGTGGCTAAAATAGGATTATTACCAGCTTCATACAATACACATATTCATTTTTAGCATTTCATAGCCGATTTAGGGCAAAATATAACTTACGAT
Source organism: Drosophila funebris (assembly GCA_018901825.1). NCBI lineage: Eukaryota > Metazoa > Arthropoda > Insecta > Diptera > Drosophilidae > Drosophila > Drosophila funebris. The sequence goes on from JAEIFK010000682.1 coordinate 11,379,021, forward strand.
ATATAATTAAAATTAAATAGATGCTATACTTATATACAGCTGCAAATTGTTAATTATATTAATGCTTAAAACTGGAGAAAGCAATCAAAAATAATAAATAATATCACAAGCGAAATAAACAATTAGAAAAATTAAATGTTATGCATATATAAACTTATATATTATATGTAGGTAATAATAAATCCATTTAATTTCATAAATTACGAAGACACTGGTATGTTATAGCTGTCAAATCGGTAAGCCAATATATACATATCCCTATATGTATTTCTATATCTGTATATCTGTATATATTTATATCTTATGTAAGGCTGCCTTCAGGGCATTCTCTTGAGGCAAGCATCGTCACAATTTACATTAACCTTTTCATATTACGAGTAACAGTCTTTGTTCGTTTATTTTTGTTTTTTTCTTCTTTTTTTTTGGGTGGCGGGTGGTTTGTTTCTTTTTGGGGGCGTGGCTGGGTTAGCCCCACCAATTTGTTAATCTTTATTAGGTTTTTTTTTGGTGTGTGCATTTCGATTTGGTTAATTTTGCAGTTTTCTTTGCTTTGGTTTATCATCTTAAATGTCCACCGTGGTGGACTGCTTGTATTCAACGCTACCGCTGTTCAGCTGTGCGCTGCACTTACGCGCCATCACATTCGGCGGTGCAGCACCAGCAGTTGCTACATTTACATGCAAATCAGCACCCAAGCCCATGCCTACGCCCCCGCCATCATAATTATGATTATTGTTGCGTAGAAATCGTTGCTGTTCCGCTGCACTGTGATTCAGCTCGTAGACTTCCATGTCTATGTATTCGGAAACGCCTAGAACACGTGTGGGTGCAAATTGTAGGTCGTTGTCATCATCCGGCTCATCATCGTCGTCATCGTCATCGTCATTAATGCGCGGTCGTTGCTGACGTAGCGACAAGGTCACACCGAAATCCTCGAGGCTGCGCTTGACGGCGGCATCCGAACCGGTTCCTGAATCTTTGCTAGATAAATGATCCTGCTGTGTCTCTAAATCGGCCTGTTGCAAATAGCTGAGTGTAAGTCCTTGCTCCAGGCAGCGCTGTTCATACGACGGCGTCGTTGTCACTATAAGCCGACTGTGCGTCTGCCCATCGCCACAACCCAAGTCTGCCAAGCTGCGTGGACGCAACTGCGATTGCTGCTGTTGTTGTTTCTGTGCACTGGGGAAACCGTCGAGCACAAGCTGCGATTGATGAGGTCGCAGTTGGGTGCGATTCAATGTAGTCAGCTGCGTTTGATCCAATTGCAATGTGTGCTGGCTGCTTGCATGTGTGCGTGTGGCAGGACTGAATTGAAACTTGCGACGCTGATAGCGTAACGTGCACCAGATAATGCAGGCACCAATTAGCACACAGCTGACTGTCAGTATGATGACGCCCTGCAACAGGACATCAATATTGAGACTCTCCTTGACCACCAGCAGCTCCGATTGCAGGGTCAGTGTCCGTGACTTGTCGGTAATCTCACAGCGATAATGTCCCGCATCATTGGACTGGACGTTAACAATCACCAGAAGTTCCTTGCTGCTGGTAAAGTAATATCTCTCCGCATCCTGTGCCGTCGGAGAATTGTGCAACGGCTTGTTTTCCTTGAACCATTCACGATGCGGCTGCTCCAATTCCAAGTTTGCGGACTCGCTAAGACATTCCAACACACAGGTGCGACCCAGCACCACTTCCTTGTGCACCAACGGTATCGCGGGCAGAGGTTTATCTGAATGCAAATAGAGACAGAATGAGTTAGTAATGTTTGCCGGACTTGATGAAGAATCCTTGTACTCACCATTGACAAGCAGCGTGGCATTCACTTTGATCTCACCAGCGGGACTTTCAGCTGTGCAAGTGTAAATACCCGAATCGCTGGGCTTTGCATTTGTGATGAGAAATGCATTCTCCTCACGTATCACCTGCAGACGTCGTTCCGTTGCAGCGGGGAAATCACTTGCCCCGAACTTTTGTAAGGCTATCTCCGGCATGGGATCACCACTCGCCGAGCAGACCAAACGTGCCGTTTCTCCAGCATCCAATGTTAGATTCGAGGGCACATGCAGAAAGCTTGGATGTACTGCAAGGCACAAAAGAAATGTTAATAAACGGATAAAGGGGGCAATATATGATTGATGGACTCACTGCCAATGGAGATTTGCAGCTTTTGTGAATAGGTTGTGCCAAATGCATTGGAGACGACACACTGATATCGCCCGGCACTCTCGAAGCTGACATTCGAGAGACGCAGATAGCCGTAGATGGTTGTTTGATTGGTGCTCTGATCGTGATGTATTTGGGTTTCTGTGCTGGCGCCATCGTGTGTTGTTTGTCGCTCCAGAACGTGCTGATTGTCGTGACGCCATATGATCTTTAACTCATCGGCGGCTGCCATTGAAGCTGCTGCTGGTGAACTGGCAATGCATTCCAGCGTTATATTGGCACCCTTGACAGCCAGCATATTGCTGGGCTCTTTCTGCATCACCGGTTTGGGTGAATCAGCTGCAAATAAATTAGAGAAGGGTTAAGCAATTCAAGTTCGTCCAAAACGGAGGCTACACTTACAGCACACCAGCTCAGCATTGGTAAGCGTAAACATTTGACGATCGAGCAGATGCTCCGGATAGCCACAGACTACATTGGGTTGCAACTGCTTGGCTTGAGAGCCAAATCGAGCGAGAAGCCATTGACGGAACCACAGCAGATCACAATCGCAAATGAAGTTGTCGGACTTGAAGGTGAGCTTCTGCAGCTTCTCCATATGCTGGAAGGCATTCGACTGTATGCTGGCCAGAGCGTTGCCGCCCAGATTGAGCACCTCGAGATTGTTGAGACCGTTCAGAGCATTGCTGCTGATCTGCTTCAAATTGTTGCCATATAGATCGAGACGACGCAGTTTTCGTAGTACCTTGAATGGCGCCACGGCTGACTTGTCCTCAATGATCCAGGCAAGATGGTTGCGACGCAAATTCAACTCTTCCAAATTCTTGACACAGTCAAATGTATTCTCCGGCAGATACTGCAGCTTATTGTGCGACAAATTCAGTTGCTTTAATCGCTTCAAACAGTTCAAATGTTGCTGCTTGAACTCGCTAATGTAGTTATGTGACAGATCCAAAGACTCCAGAGATTGCGTAAACTCCCAGGTGTCCAGCTCAATGCGGGTTATGGAATTATTCGACAGACTGAGATGATGCAGTTTGGTCAGATTGAAGAGCCCCTGGCGGGACAGAGAACTGATCCCATTATGGTCCAGTTCGATGCTCTCAATGTTGCGCATCACATGAAAAACGCCGTCCTGCAGCGTCCGTATATTGTTTGCCTTCAGCTGCAGCTTCTGCAGCGACAACAGACCCCGAAATGTTGACCAATTGATCTCCAGCTGATTGTTGTTAAGTGTGCTGCAAGCCAAAACATCCATTAGCAAGTGAAAAAACAACAACAACAATAAGTTTCTTACAGTTTCTTGAGGCGATTCAAATTCTTGAACACGCCCACTGGCAGAGTGCTCAAACGATTGTTGCTTAGCTCCAGGTCCGTCAGGTTGTTCAGCATGGCAAACGCTTGCTCATCCACGCTGCCAATCTCATTTGAGTTAAGTATTCTGCAAGCAACAAAAGGGCATAAGTTACAGTTAAATCAGCTGCGTTTAATTCAGCTTGCAACAGTTGGTTGCAACTTACAAGTGCGCCAATCGATTGGGCCTCACAAACATGTTGGCCTCCACACTGTGCAGCTGATTCTTGCTCAGATCCAGTGACTTGAGTCTGGGTAACAACGCCAGCGCTTCACTCGAGATGCGCTGTATGCGATTGTTGGCCAGATTGAGTTGCCTCAACGATACAAGACCCATAAACATTGGCATCACATCCAACTGGTTGCGTTTTAATGTACTGCAAAGAAGAACGATTTGCATTATAGTAAGTTAACATTTTGATCTATGTTAAAATGTATAATCAGCATGTTAATAACAAGGAAGAAAAATAAGATATTTTAACATTTTCATCTATGTTAAAATGTATTCTCATGATGTTATTAACATGAATGAAATGTAAGATATGTAATTGTCTGTTTTATTTAACAATAATGTTGAGGATTAACTAAATTGACTAAACTTTAGCTGTTGCTAAGAATAATTTGTAATATATGTAACTCCATGAACCTCTTCTCTGCTAATATTAACATGCTCATTATTCATTTTAATTTCTTGAACCTATACTTCTTTATCACTTCATACTTTTACATTTGTGTGTCATTTATACTAATACTATCACATTTATTTCAATTACTTTACTTTAACGTACTTAATTTAATAATACCCTTTAATACAAACATTCCTAAAATATTCACTAAAAGCTCTGTTTACACGATATTATCTACTGTAGATAAATTTCACAAATGAAAAACTCTAATCAATACGTAGTAGTAGTTGTTGTTGTTACTCACAGTTTGTGTAAATCGGGTAAATTCCGTATCGCAAGGACGGTGCTGTCGTTCAATTTGTTGCCCGCCAGATGCCTGTGGGTTAAATAAAAAGAGAAGTATGAACAACAATGTTAGCTGATTGGATTTACGGGGCCTGCAATTAAAGCAGTAAGTGACTGCAATTATGCTGCAATTTTGATAACTGATAAGCAAATCCATCTGGCAATTATTGATGCATTGCTGTCGATAACTGACAGCGGCGGACATTTTGCATAAATTTGCAATGCATTAAATTGATTAAATCGCAACCCCCAAAAAGAAAGAATAACTAAAGGAGTGGTATTAAGCGTGCCTGACTCGCAGATACCCTGGATTCGAATAGTTATACTTTCAATAGATCTAAACAGATTAATTCGAGTAGTTTAGTTATATTTCGAATAAAATTAATTTAAATTTGAATTACGTTTAGATATCGATAACTATCGACATTAGAACAGCCCAAATGTAAATACAATTCGAATAAAATGATTCTCATAACATTATAAAACCCCATTTGAAATGTAATTATAGGGAATATGTAAAAATAACTGTAATTCGAAAGGCGAGGGTTGTTGCGAATGTTTGTGGGGTCGCGAGGGTTGCTCGCGTTTACTTACAGCGTTTCCACATAGTTGGGCAGGGCGGGCACGCGCTCCAAATGTAGCTTATCACAATCGAAGAACACGCTCAGGCACTTGCACTCCTTTGGGCAGTTGTTGTGGTTTTTGGCATTTGCATTCGCTGATTCGTCAGCTGCCAGTGCCTTCTCCGCCTGCTCGTATTGACCACCATCGTCGGCTACAAAACCGTTCGTTTCCAGTGAAGCGGACACAATGGAAGGCGCAGCAGCGGCAGCAGCTATATCCATTGGAATATGCAGTGCTGCAAAATCTTCGTCAGCCGCATCCTCCGATTCGTCTTCGTGCAGTGGCAAAAAACGTTGACGCTGACGTTGATGCTGATGTGCTCCTGCTGCTGCCATATTTCCGCTATTGACGCCGGGAGCAATGCCACCTCCGTTATTCTTTGCTAACATCGCGAATAGTTGTTGTTGCGGCAGCTTCTGATTGTAGGAGGCGCCGCCCGATTGAAGCAGAGCGCTCAGCGGTGACGTTGACGATTCGCCAGACGTTGACGTCGACGCTGACGATGCTGCGGCAGCGCCGGGTACATTGCTTTGACAAATTGTTGTAGTTGTTATCAGTAGCATGCACGTTATTAGTAGTAATTTATTGATTTTATTGAAATCATTGCTTGTTGTTGTAGTATAATTGCAATTATCATTATGGATGCTTTTTATTATTGTTGTTGTTGTTATTATTGCGTCGTTGTTTTGTTGCTGTTTGCGTCGCCGCCGGCGCCGTCTCCACTTGGTACCCATGCTCAGCGTTGCGAGGCGTTGCAGCAGAATTGACGTCGTCATTAGAATTTTGCTTATGTAGTTGCTGTTATTATAGTTCATGCTGTTCTTGATGTTACTGCTGCTGCATATTCGTCGCTTTCGATAATTATTAAACTTTGTCGTTGTTGTTCCTACGGCACATGCACAATCCTTATCCCTTTGCCATTGCCTTTCCTGTTGTTTGCCGTTTATAGCTGAAACGTGCATTTTGCAGCGTTTTGCTTTTTTTCTTGTTTGCTTTTTATTTGCTTTTTTATGCTTGATAAATTCGTTCGATTTCAACTTTGCGTGCGCTTTTCTTACATTTCAGTTCCGTTATTCCTGCGATGCCGCCATAGCAGTGGCAGAGGCCTCGCCAGCGGCCAGTGTTGTAAAGCTCGCTCTCATTGTTGTCAATTTGGGCATCTTCTGTGCATGATCAGCGCCTGAAAGTAGTTAAAAAGGGAGAGAGGATAGGTTTCGTTAAAATTTTAAGTGTTGCCATATTAAAATTTATATCGAAACTGAGTAAAGATTAAGTAGAATAGAGATAATACTGTTTGTATGTTCTTAACACACAAATAAATAAATAATAACTTATAGACACACAGATGCCAATTGACTGGCAGTGTGCAAAATAAATGCTCGTTAAATTAAAATACGACCGGATGTTTTTTTGTGCAAAAAAAATAAAACACGAAAAACGCGCAGAGCCAACGCTTTATAAATAAAACAACACCAACACCAACAACAACAACAGCAGCAGCAGCAGCATCAGCTCAAAAATGCCCAATGCATAAAAAAAAATAATAAAATATATCTTCAACTTGTTGAAATTGTGCAGCGTTTTGCATTTTGTACTTGGGTCCAATGCACACACACTTCCACACACATGCGCTGGCTGACAAGAAATTCGTTGACATTCAGATAAAGAACGCTGCGCACTTTCTGCTATCAGCTAAATTGGGCTGTACTCGACATTGAGATGCTCAGTAATCAGCTAAATTAGGAAAAGAACAAAAATTTAAGTACAGTCAGTTATTGCTTTAAACAGTTAATCGTGCTAAAGACTGCAGAAAAGTAAATAGCAAATACTTTAAATATTTTCAAAGAATTGTCTATAACGGCTGTTGTGTAGAAAGCTGCTGTGCAAATGTTTGCCCAGAGTCCATGAATAACAGACGGTTGGGTAGCATTCCTATCAGATCACTTTATTCCTAGAACATAAATTCTGTAATATTATACATTGTACTTAATATTTTTTTTTTTAAATAAATTAACAAGAAGCTTTGTATAGGTTCTAGAATCTGTATACTCCAAAATGAGTTTTAATTTTGGGTTTTCTCATAACCATATTTTTTCTAAAAAGTAGCAATTAACAGGCTAAATGAAGTTTAATTATAAGAATTTATGAATTACTTAAGGAGAGTTTTATCTATTACACGACCTGTTCATATTTTCTGATAAAAACCAACTAATTGTAAGTTTTATTGAAATTAAAGAACTGTTATATAGTTATTTTTAATAAAAGTTATACTGTTTCTAATACAAATTAATTAAAAATAAGTTTTCTTTGAATGGTTGGGGAAATTTGCACTAATATGGAACTTCTAGCTTGGCTAATACTGGTTTTCAGCCATGGTTAGCTCACTTACAATTTTCCCAGGCCAAAAACACCCACCAAAAAGGGCATCAAGGTGAGCGGGCGGCAATAAAGAGCAGGACAGGGGTGGGGGAGTACGAGGCGGGGCAGGCGGTATGCTGTCTCGGCGGCTGCAAAAACTCAGAAATGGCCGCAATTACCGCACCAGACATGCCCATATAAATATATATACTTACTTACCGCGTATGTATCGCGTATAAGCTATATAGAGAGGCCCGGCTACTAAAAATGGTCTGCCACACACACACGCACACAGCCACACACGCAATTGCACATACACACGCGTTAAAATGCCCAGACAACCAAATTTAGTAACACAACAACAACAACAACAAAATAAAGCATCAGCTAAGAGCAAAGCGTAATGAAATCAAATAAAAAAGTGCCCGACAGAAGGAAAATCAACAGCAACAACAGGATCAACTATCGCTGGCTCATTTTAACTTTGTTGTAGCATTTTCTTCAAAGAGTTTTTCCACATTTCTCACAACTCCATTTTCCATTTTCTTTTACAGACTCCATCGGTATCTATATATAGTCAGAGTTCATAGAGAGTTGTTCTTGCTCAAGTGTCCAAAGTGAAGTGTTTTTGATTACTTTAAAGTTTCCATCGATATGTATAAACAACAACAACAACTACTATAACAAATTGGCCTCAATATATTGAGGAACCACTCCCCAACTGGGATAGTTTATCTCAGTTGGTTAGATAATATTGTTTATAGGGTCCCTCTGAACGTAGCACTTCATGCAATTATCTAATCAATAGGTTCGCACTGTCTACGATCGTGTTGTTGAGACGGTATCTACAGAGGAAATCAATTTATAACACGGCCACATAGACATTTATTGGAGCAGTTCAGTTATGTTGAAAACTTGTTGAGGGTAAATATTTAGTTATAGTTGGGCAAGTGTTTGGATTGTACAACATCTAGACTAAGAAACTTTTATTTTATTTATTTTTTTTTTTTTAAATTTAAATTAGTTTTTTAGCTTAATTCAATTTATCTTTGCTGACTGAATAAATTTCTTATTTTACATAAAACACGGAATCCTTGTTTGAAAACATTTGAAAATCAATCAAAAATTGTTAGTGAATTGAAGTATTATCAAACACCTCTTGGAATTTCTGTGACACCTTTTGCAGATTTGCCAGTCGTCTATCAATTAATCTATCGTTCAACGTCTCATGCTATTGATGCGTGTGGCCGCCAATCACAATCGATGACAGTTTTGGGGACTCTCTTGTTGCCTATCGATCAATATCTTGAAATTCCAAATTACGGAATTCATTTCTGTTTGCTTTTCTCATATAAATTAGCTGTCGATGCTTCAATTTTCACACACCAATCAGCGACGTTCAAATCTCCACTAATTTCCGTAAATCTTCGAACTTAGCCGCCATTTTGAATCGATTTGCATGCATAAAATGCTAACTAAATCACATAATGATTAGCATAAGTTCTGCGAGAGCAAAAAACCCAACCATCTCAATGTAAGGGCAAAACCCACGCCTATTAATGTTGTAGTTTTTTTATTAATTTAAATTTTTTTCTGCTTAAAGCTTTCACTTTGAACTCATTTTACAGACAACAACGAGTAACTTAAATGCAGATTTGTGTTTTTATTTGTGATATTAGTTTTTTCTCCTATATTTTTTTTTGTTGTTCATCAACTCCCTCACAAATTTATTAGATAACGGTACAAGGCGGGTATTGTTTTCTTATGAAAACGACAAAATGTCGACGTTGTTAGCTGTCGATGTCGATGATATGATAATGCCGCAGATAAATAAACAATGAATGGGTTGGGGAAATAGCTACAAATACAGCTACAGCTACAGATACAAGATACATTAGACCTATATATACATACATATGTATGGATGTATCTGCTTAATGATCATTGGCCACAAAGCAATAACATCATTTTACATTAGATTTCTAGAGCAGATTTAAACACATGGAATGATAGAGAGAGAGAGAGAGAGAGGGAAGACCTGCATAAGATATTTGTTAGTAAGTCTATTCCAGCTGCTCATGCTTTTTTTTTTTTTAAGCTAATTTATATAACATTTTTTATGTTTGTTATTTTTCTTGTTGTAACATTTTTGTTTTTGAAACAGTTCACTTGTATTTAAATTAAGACAACAACAAAGAAACGCCTGAGGCTGCATTTTTATTTGACTTAATTTTTACCTGCTGCTTGTTGATTTTGTTTTTTAACATTTAAATTGGTAATTTTCTTGTTGTTGTTGTTGCTAGATTTTCTGCTGGGTCTGTTCATTTTGTTGTTGTTGTTGTTGTCGTTGTCGCCCACAGTCTTTTTTTCTGTTTTCTTGTTTCTATTTGTGTCTTTCTTGTTGTTGTTTATTGCCTTTGCCAATTGAATAAAAATATATACAATATTTTTTGTGAATAAACTGAATGTGCGTTTGTGTGTATGTGTGTGTGTGACGGTTGTCGTTGGCGTAAAAAAAGCACAGCTAAGTCAAAGCGCAAGCAGTGGGCGGGCAGTAATTTGAGTGGGGAAATACTAAAGAGTGGTTGGGTGAGGTGAGGTGAAGTTAAGTTGAGTTGAAAGCAGCTGCAGCTGCCGTTGCCAAAATGCAACCGCCAAACTACAGTGGAATAAAATAGATATTTTTATGAATCTTATTTGAAAAATATGGAACTGTAATTTCTCCGAATTGTAGTCTATAAATTATACATTTATTTTCATAATATTAGTTTTTTTTAAACTAATATGTAGCACTAAGATTTGTTATTTCTTGATATGATATCTCAATGATAACCGTCTGAGCCTCAACTGCAATCAATTGAATTTAATTACTTATAAGCTGTGTTCCAAGAACTACAAAGCCGATCAAAGATCGCTTGTCAACTTGATCACTATGATATGTATACATGTTTGTTCCTATGTGTGTAGCGTGCCTAATTTGTATGTCTCTTTTAACTGTAATCGATTCGTTTCGCCGTGATCAAGCAGCAATTGAAAGCATATGAAATTTGTTCGCTTCCCATTCCCTCCCTTCAATTTGTCTCTTGTGCTCTGGCCAGCTTTTTTTTAAGCCCACTGTCTGCAAAAGCAACTTAGCAGCCGCCAACAACAACTACAAGAATAACAGCTAAAAAAACTGAGTTGAAGCTGCGTTTTTGTCGCGTGGTTTCTCTTGTCCTTCTCTCTTTCTCTCTTTTCCGCTCTGTACGACAGTGTGTAGGTGCGTGGGCACGAGAACGGAAACAGCGTGCAGTCGGCGTTGCTGTAGGCAGCGCTGTTGTCTGTCGCAGTTGACGTAACGTCAATGTGTTGTCTACATATGTATGTGTTCTCGTATTCGCCTGTATGGTTTACAATAACAACATAAAAGGTAAAATCGTTGACTATTGCCGCGCTGTCTGCGGCGACTAATTAGGTAACGTGCCAGCAGCAACAACAAGAACCCATGATAAGAGCAGCGCAGTTGCTGCGCAGCTATAACGACGCAAATAGCAACATAAATTTTGCACAGACACGCACATGCACACACAGAGTCACAAACACACACACAGCCAAGCAGAGTAAAATAAAATCCAATAAGAAAGCAACTGCGGGTCTGCCAGGCTGTCTGCCAGCGGCTGCGTCGCGGCCTCTGTTGTTGTTGTTGTTTTTGCAAAAATAAATTTAATTTTGTAGTCATTAATTTTCCACTCTAGATACGAACGCGAGACTCTGTCTGCCCTCTCTGTCTCTCTCTCTCGCGCTCTTTCTGTGGGCCCCGCTAATTAAATAACTAAAAAGAGTTTTTTTATAATTGTTGGCTTATTTCATTGCCTTCTGCTTGGATGCTTTATACTGTGCACACACGCCTATAACGGTTTATTAAAAGGAGAGAGCGCGGTAGATAAAGAAAAGAAAGAGTGAAGTAGTGGGGGCGGGGGGGGGGAATCGGGGGGCATGGCAGTTAGCAGCTTTTGTGACTTTTCTTTGGACGTTTTCAAGTTCAATTTGACGCAATTAGTTAACAATTTGTATGTGTGTGTGTATGTAAATAAGTACTTGTTTGTATGTATGTATAATAAATTAACGTCTTTTTTATCGCTTTAATGATAAAACCGTTTTGCTTGATTGCTCTAAGGCACATAAATAACAAATAAACAAAGCATATTGTTATTGTTATTATTGTTGGTGTTGGTTGTGACTTGATAAGAGTGTAACTTGTGATAGGTGATATCATATGCCAAAATGTATTCCCCCACAGGGTAGCATTACAGTCAGGTGGACTCGGCTTAGTAAATTAACCATGGGAATCAATAAAAAGATATTGAAAGAATCTATAAGCTAGGTATTCTTAACTTATTACAACTCTCGTTGTAATTATTATTTGCAAAAGAAAATGTAATAGAGAGCGTAAATGATTGATACAAAACTAAGGAAAAGATGTTAAAACTTTTAAGAATATAAATGTTTATTTCAAAATTATTTAATCTGAAGGAATACTTTGTAAAAATTGTCAACAGATACATTTCTTTGTCAGAAAACAATATACAATGCAATTTACAATACAACAGAGAGCCACAAAAAGTTAATTTTTAATTTGAAAATTATAATAAACGCTTTAACACTCTCACATCATACAGAAATATCTATTATTATGGAGGAAATTCCACGTCGAAGTGAACGTTTACTTAAATTAAAGCAGAAAAAGCTGGAAAAAGAAAATATGAATGAATTTGAGAAGCAAAAAGAACTACTAGTAATTAAGAGAAAGCAGGAGCTGAAAGAGTTTTTTTCAAACAATTTGTGCAAAACTCATTATTGTTTTTGTCTTGACATAAATGGGAAACTCTATAGACTACGCAATTTGAAAGATGATGATCACCAACAGAATCTCAATGACCAAGCTAAAAATTAGTAACATGTTGAATAAGAATTGTTTGCTAAACAATTGTATTTGTTATAATTTAAAGTGGTCGTGACGTTACTGATATCAAAAGTTAGTCAACTTTTTCTTTAATTTACGTATGTCACTGTGTTTTATATAGACATTATCATTTTCCTTTTCCATTTCCCTTTAATCGATTCATATCTTGTCTAATTCCACAGAAATCTTTGTTGTTTTATGGCCCAGAAAGTACGTGACGTCAGCTGCAATTTAATTTGCTTACGGCATAGATTAGTATTTGGCATACACATACCCTGTAATCAATAAAGTAAGGGGTAATCTCTTCACTTGATAAACTACGCACTAATTGATTATTTTTTTATTTGTTATATTTATATACATATATTTCGATTACAGGGTATAGCACGGTCTGATTAGTGCATTTGGTGTATTTGCAGTTTGTTATTTCTAAATGTGTTATCATTGCAGACGATAAGCAGTCAGAAAACAAACGTCGCCTTACCAGACTTACGACCTTATTCAGATAGTGGACAAGTGGACTTTTTGTCGGGACTTTAAATACAATTTTTTTTGATACGCCTTCTCACCTTGAACTAAAACGGTGTCTCGTAAGTCCAAGATCATATATTATGGTCTCAGATAGAGTCTTAAGGCCTGACGTAGGAGTTGATTGGCGGGGGGGAACTGCTGAACTGGGTTGGAATGCCCAGCAGCGCATTCAAAATTAATCCGCAGCGCAATAATTTCCGATTTCATTTTATTTTTATTTTGTTCGAAGCGGCTCAAGAAAATCTTCAGGCATGTCAAATTGAGTTCCATTCAAAACCAAAAAAATAAAATACAAAACACAACAAAAGCTACAAAATGCGGGCAGTGGAGAAACGAAATGCGGCTGTCAAAAGATCTTAACGATGGAAAAAAAAAAAAAAATGAAAAAAGAAGAGAAAAACAGAGAAGCGATCCTGACAGAAGAAGACTTACAAAAAACGCAGAAGGGCTGTCAGTTTGCCCCTGCGACAGAGGAGAGAAAGAGAGAGAGAGAGAGAGTGGGAGAGAGACAGCTGAGTCTACTCGGAGCCAAGTGAGAAAACCAAGCGCGACACCAACACCAAAAACCGGCTATGGGGCAGCGTTCTTACCAAGGGAATTGAATTGAATTTCCAGTCGACGCTCAAATTCTGCCTTTGCCTTTTTCGAAGGTGTGAAGAAAAAATAAAATACAAAGCCCAACGTCAAACAGCTACAACAAAAGCAACACAGCACGAAATTCTGAAAAACTTAAGGCACAACAACAATGACCGAAATGAAATCAACTGCAGATCTGCGGAACAGAACGTCCAACGTCCAATGTCCAATGTCCAACGTCCCAAGTCCAAGTCCCAGTTGAAGCCAAGGAAACGAAAAGAAAAGAAACTGAAAACTGGATTGAGCCTCGTTTTCCAGTGGCAGCGGCAGAGTGTTGCAAGAGGCATGAGGCAGACTCTTTGGGATCTCAGAGTTATTGTTGTTATGCTTCTTGCTATGATCTCTCCGCATGTGGCAGTCTGTGTGTGTGTGTGTATGTGTCTGTGTATATGTTTTATAGAAGCATCTGTTTCTCTGGATATTCTCTGTTGTTTTTGCCACTTTGGTCATTCTGACAGGCCTCAAGAGCTCTGAAGGCTGCCGCTCTTCGCATAAAGGTGAAAAGTAGTACTTATAATAAGGAAGCCTGCCTCGTAAATAGATGCATTTCGTTATTGGGCATTCAACTTTAACGACTGCATTGAATACCCTATATATTGTATGAGAAATAACCCTATAGACGACTTTCATAATGACGAACGTTTTTAATAACAATACAAAATATTGCACAAAGCATTTCTATTGAACATAATTGAAAATCTTTCTAAATGGAAAATCAAGCAACAAAGGGTTTTTTTCAGTTCGTTGATTTTATAAAGAATTTCTGCCGAAAATTGTTGAAAATCTCAAATAATAAATAAATAAGAAAATAAGAATAAGAAATAATTAGTGTAAGCAAATTATAAGCGGAAAATAGACTTAACGGTTGAATATAAAATATAATAACGTTTTGGCAAACCTAAGATTGTATTAGAAATTTAAGACATATTTAAACCTACATATCCTAAAAAATTCTAATTTGAATAAAAGAAATTAATCACAATCATAAAGTAAATGACAATAATATAAATAGCTAAAGAATGGTCCTGCAATATTACATAATCTGGAATATAATATTAGTATTCTAAATAATATATTTCTCAGCTTAATAGTTTAGTATCTATATCTCCTTATTTGTTGCACAAGGATTATACAGTTAGTATTCTGTATAATAAGTTTTTATATTTATAATATTCATTCTATATGTGCAAAATTATATACAGAATTTGTTATTAAGATATCTAAGTATTCTTTATTATTTTATAATATTATTTATTTAAATTATTTACTTTCAATATCTGATAAATTATTTACAAAATTTGTTCATGCTCAAAAATATTTGAATAGAGTCCAGCCATGTGCTCCACAGGTGTGCACGTAGCTCAAGCACACACACTTAAACACACACATACAGGCACAGTCGCACACTCGCACACACCGACAGTCAGCATAGATACCCACATAACAACATAACCGACAACTATTCAACTTCGAACCGAATCTGATTTCTGAAACTGATTGTGTATGCGTTCTCTGTGGTTGTTGTTGTTGTTGACGTTTCTTCCCAACGTCAGTTCGAGTTAAACCTACGAGGAATCCTCCAGATACATACACACACACGTACAGATACAGATACATATACGCAGATACAGATACAGATAGAAAGAGCGAGCCACATGGAGGCGACGCGTCGGTTGGCTTAAATTGGTTTTTATTGTTGCTGCACATGTCCATTGTTGGTGTTGCCGCTTCGTTTTGACCATATTTCTTCTTGATTTTCTGTTGTTGTTGTTGTAGTTTTACCTTTCTTTGAAGTCGCATTTAATTCTTGGCGTGTTTTTTATTTTTTTTTAATATATTTTTCCTCCTCCCTACTTCGTTGCCTTTGTTGCTTCATGTCTCTGGCAAGGTGTGAAGAAAAGAATTTTTCTGTGCAATAATCTTGATGCCTTTTTAAGATTTGTTGCTGCTGCTGCTGTCGCTCTTTTTCGTCTTCTTCTTCAGCTTCTTATTGTGGCTGTTGTTGTTGCCCTTCTTCTCTTTTTAGACCCGGTACCCAAAGGGTACAGGGGCTTATGTATTTGTGCTATGTATGTAACAGGCAGAAGGAAGCATCTCCGACCCTATAAAGTATATATATTCTTGATCAGCATCAATAGCCGAGACGATATAGCCATGTCCGTCTGTCCGTCTGTCCGTCTGTCCGTCTGTCCGTCTGTCTGTCCGTATGAACACCTAGATCTCAGAGACTATAAGAGCTAGAGCTACCAAATTTGGTGACAACACTCCTATAATGTGCACGCAGATCAAGTTTGTTTTAGAATTTTGCCACGCCCCCTTCCGCCCACGCAAATCGAATAAAACGTATAACTAGACTCCATATATAGCTACATACTTCAGATTTGGCACACATAATGTGTGCTCATGTCTGGACATTTTGTGAAAATTGCATGAAGATCGGACCATAAACAAAGCAGTTAATAAGATATCTAATTACCACAAGCTCATGGCAGCTTTAGCGACAATTAATTGCATTAAATGTAACAACAACAAAAACAAGACATTCTGTGCGAGTACCCGAGTTCAAGTCTCGGTGCTGACCATTTTTTATTTCACTTTTTTTTTTATATATTTATAAAAATTAACTTTTTACTATTATTTTATTTATATATATGTTATTAATTTTGCCAATATGTCATAAGAAGAAGAAATAACAAAGTTTTGTTAGAAATTTGATTTCAAATATATGTATGCATGTACACGCATATGCAGCAATGCAAAAAAAGTAACGGCATTTCTCTCTCAGTTACCGCCGCTCTCTATTCCCCCTCTCTTCTAAAAGTGATCGATATTCAGAGAGAATCATTGAAGCAATAGAAACTTGCAAAACGGACAATGAGAGGAATGCGAGAATATGTTATGCATTTGTCAGGCTTTGACGTCAGTTGCAATGGCGCAGGTGCTAGAGCGTTGGCACAGCGCTCAGGAGATCCTGAGTTCGAGTCTTGGTCGGTTTCTCTTGCTTATTACAAAATATTTGATGTGATGAAGTGGTGAATAATCTCTTCTTTTTATATTTTACATGAAAATATGAATGCTGCTTAGACAATTCTTTTCGAGTGGAAAAGCATTGCCCTCAAATTAACATATCACGCTTGCCATTAATAATCTTTGTATTATTATATTAATACTTATTGTAATAATAAGTTGTATATAACGGCATAGATATGAATACCGGGTCTTATACTGTCGAGCACCTCGACTGTAACTTTTCGACTGGTTTCGTTTCGTTTCGGTTGAAAAATGGTTTTGGGGCTCAAGAAAATTTACGCCATAAAATGTGAAAATAATTGGATACACTCGCATCTCCTTTTTGAGTCTGCACTTTGAATGCATTTCAAATTGCTAATGATGAGAGCCTGTTGCAGCAAGCTGCCCAGTTTATGCCACAGATTCCTTCCGTGAGACAAGCAACCAACGAAATTTCATGGACAGTTTCAAAGGCAAACCCTCATTGCCAGCTCCCAAGTGGCCCAGTCGATCCAGCCAACCATTAAATGCATTTATTTATGAGACGCAGCGATATAATCTTGACTAAAATTGCAGCTCATATGCATACGAATACGGGTATTTGATGCGGATATTTTGATATTGAATTTAACTAGAATTCACACCTTGAGGCGGCTTCAATTCCCACCCTCCAATCCTTGGCCAACAAACGAGGTAAACCACAGAATATGTTAAATGAAAAGCGAGTCAAGAGTTTATGCTAAACTAGCAAATAAATATGGGGAACTTTCAATAGAAATTGTGGCAGATTCTAACTATCTTTTAATTGGATCTTTTGAAGAAATTACAAATATATTATTGGGAATACCCCTCCAATTCAAATTGCATCAATTTTTGAGCAGTCATCGTTAGTTTTTCCTCACAGTTGACTGACAAACTTTATAGCTCGGAGCTCAGATTTCCAGGTAATTCATAAATATTTTAGCACATTACGAAACGTGCTTAAATCAACATCAAATGTTAATATTATTAATTACAAAAGGTACTCAGAAAGCAACTTAACTTATCAGTCCCACTCAGATCTATAGAAACAGAATTGCATTAACACCTTTCATGTGCTCAATAGAATCAGCTAAAACCTCATCCTCTAGTTCCCTCATTTCTTTCTCCCTCTCTCTCTCATATACCATAAACTCTTGTCATAAAAAAATAAGAAGAAAAGTTCAACTGAAGCTTAAACAACAACGAAAGCAACTGCAAGTGCAACATGTACTAATCGTGCAAAAAACCCCCTGGAGGAGAAAGAATCAAAAGAGGGGGGAAATGAACCAGCACGAACATTGAACAACGAAAAGAGCACAGAACCTCATAACTAAATTGCATTAAGTGTAATTATACCTAATTAGAAAAAAATAATAAATAAATAGCATGGATAACTGACAAAAATAAAAAGCAAAACGGTGCCAAGTGCTATAATACCCTTTCACAACGAACTAAATGAATTACTTCGTTACATTACTGTTTTAAAAGATAATAAGGTGTTAAAATAAGCATAAAATACTGAGAGAAACATATATTATTGTTGTTATAAAGAAAATTAATAGTGTTATAATTGGAATGATTTGGCAAGAGTATAACATATTGCTGAAATGGATAATAATCGTTGTAAAATTATAATGATTTGATTAGTGTTGTTAAGGACAGCAAAAATAACTATCATTGCAATAAAATAAATTGAAATTTCAACAACAAACCATCGTAACTATTACTATACATCAGCTTAGATTCCATGACTCTATAAGATATAGAATTCCTAACAAAATCAATGGACCCTAAGCTAAAGGGTATACGTTATACCCAAGCCACATAACTGGAACAACAGAAAATCACATTTTAGAAATTGTTTTCATGTGCTTTTCTATGTCGACCATGGAAAGTTATTAAAGCCAATGGAAATGTTGTGGAAATGATTTGCAATTTGCAAAATGTAATATACAATAACAATGCATGATTTAATTAAGCAAATATTTGACTCAGCATGAGATTCATTAGAAGGGGAAATAACATTTCGATAGAAATCTAGATATTATAGTATATGTACGTAATTAGGGGACTTCTACGGATATGCGTTGATAATACGAGTTAAGCAATTGTTTACTGAGTTGATTATTAAATTGCTGCATTAGGCTGCAAGAAAAGTATATAATTTTATGGGAAAATTCCTTTCACTTGGCTAAAAAACTTAGTAACTAGTTGGCAATTGATTTGAAATGGATTGAATTGAATAGTTTCAAAGTATTTAAATAATAATTAAATATCTAAAAGATAGGATATGAAATATAATTATTAGACTCAACAAATTTATGTATCTGTAGTATATAACACTTTACTAAAGGATACTTTTGTATAACAGCATTTATAAAAAGTCATTAAGCTAATCTATTGATAAAAGCCTCTAGCTTAAGGTTAACTGTTGAATAATGGCGCACTTTGAGACTGTACCACAGATTTGTACAATTGGTTGTTCAATTACCAGACTCACAGCAACTATAACAACAACAGCAGATATGAAAACTGAACATATTGAGAGGCGGCACAGACATTAGCATTATCCCATGGCTTAGCTACGGTCAAGATATGCAAAGAGCGAGAGAGAAAAAAAAGCACAATGAACCTAAGAGGCCGGGGGCAAGAGGCTGACGGGCAGAGGGCAGGGTAAGGGGCAAGCAAAATAAATCATTTAATATAGCGCGCCATTTATCATCAAACATTGCTGCATATCATTCTTCATCTTAGGACACGCATACATATACACACACATATATATTCACAGGCACAGTTGGGTGCCGTAGGAATCGACAAAATAAAAGTGGAAGTAGAAATAGAAATAGAAGGCAAAATTAGCGTGTGCACAGAAATGAATGAAGACTGATGGATGGCGGGTGGTGAAGGTGGGGGAATTTACTCACCTATCAACCGAGCGGGCAGGGGGTCAGCAAACTGCGGCTGCAGTCATATAAACAAATTGCGCTTGAAAGGCGAACGAAGCAGCCAAAATGTCTGCCTCGACACTGGGATGTGGGTGTGTGTCTCTGTGTTTTAGTGTTAGTTTTAGTTATATACGTACAAAAAATGTACTTATGCATGTGTGAAAGAAATGTACAAATGTTTGGCTTTCTGTCTGGTTGTCGTATCTTTTCTAGTGAACGATTCTGTGGTGTTTATTCGTCACTTTAACACGTTCGATGCTGACGCTTGCGTTCAAAGTGGGCAGCGACTGCGACGCAACGTCACTGACACCGACATATGTATGTATACAGAGAGGCAGAATTTATTTTTATTTAATGCGCGCTTCACATATGCGTATGTGTTGTGTATATGCACATGCATATGCGCATATGGGTGAGTCGCATGTAATGCCTATCAAGATTGAAATTGGATTTTTGTTGATTGTTTTGATTGTTATACACAAAACGTGCCTCTTTCGTTGTGGCATTCAACAGAACTACAAAAATCCTTAGCAAACAAAACGATGTAAAGTTAACTTGTATTAAAAATTGTGTACTTACATATGTGTATGTATTTATTTTGTTATTGCTGCTGCGGCTGTGATTTTATGCTCGCTCACGGGCGCTCTTTTTCTGCTATCCTCTCTCACTCTTTCTCTTTCACTCACTCTTTGGCTCACACTCTGTCACAAACACTCGCTATTAGAATATTTGCTGCCTTATAAAAAGGCAGCGCGTTATGGTTATTATGTGTTATCTGACATATGAACTACACTTGCATTGAATAATATTGTGTTTTTGTTTAGTTTTTGTACTGATTCGCAACACTCACGCGCTTTTGTTTTCGATTAATTAGGCGTAGAGAAACACAAGCTCTGGGCGCGACGCGACAACCTTCCTCTTTGGAAACTGAACGAGAACTAATGTTGAGTATCATATCGATAAGAGTCGATGTGCTTAACTGCTGTGCGATAACATTCAGGGCTGGCAACTAGTGTTGGAAAACTCAAACTTTCAACTTTAATTTGTAAACACTAAATAATTAAAATAATATTCTTCTAAAATTGAAAATGGACCAATGTTCATTAAAAACATCTCGCAGAAAGAACAAAGGATCATAGAAACTACACGTAACATTGCACTCGCTGTTTTTAAAAGAGTGCTGCACAGCGTGTTAATATTGTTGGATAAGAAGCTATTGGTTTGTCTAGAAAATGTCGTTATTAAATACAATAAAAAGATCAATATCAAAACGCCTAGTCCAAGGTGCTGGCTATAATGTGCAAAAAAACTTCTTGCATGTGGTAGCAAAACCACTGCATCCAGAACTTGTAGTGTGTGCTGCACCAGCACGCCAATTATGGGGCTATGTAGCGGTCGCCTTCAATCAAGTGGACGCAGATAGGTTGGCCAAGGTAGGTCCCGATCGCCTCTGCGCCGAATGGGTGATTAAGAACGGTGGCGGCGTGCGCTTAGTCGATAATCCATCCAGACTATGGAAGGACTATAATCAATTGCCATCGGAGACAACCAAATTTCGCATCAAAGTTGTTGACGCTTCAAATGCTTCGGTTATGAAAATTGGCCTAGAACATTTTAAAGATTGTAAGAAAATCGACACTGTCCTTTTCCACAATTGTAAGCATCTAGAGAGCGATGGTCTCAATGGTCTTACCCATTTAACCGATTCCCTGACGCGTCTCCAGATCTCTGGATGCTACAATATGAGAGACTCCGATCTGGATGTCATCGGCGAGCTGTCCAATTTGAAGCAGTTGCTCATATTTGATATGAAGTATGTCGAAAATATGGATCAAGTGGCTGCGAAGTTAAAATCTCGTCTGCCCAATTGTGAAATGCAGTTCAAACAGGAGTAATCATATACGTATTTGTTCGTAAATCATGAATATTCATTTCAAGGAATAAATTAGATGTTAAAAGCTTAGGACTTTATGATTTTATGGGACTTTTGGATGCTTAACAGCCGATCTCATCAAACCTACTCCCAATTCAAAGATTCATTATTCATTGCTTTCAATATCAGGTGTAAGTGGTGCTTTATATAACTTATAGATACTATTTGGTGTTGTTGAGTGCAGTCTATTCGCATGATTAAATTCTAAATGAGTCTAGGATGCGGCCAATATGTAGGGTCGTATATCCTCCACATCCAGTAGTTGCTCGGGCGGCACACGCTCACCACACATGGGACAGTCGCCATACTCCGATAATATGCTGCAAAAATTCGTAATAAGCCATCTATATAATTGTATAAATTTAGGTTTATCCACTTACTTCTCCATCTCGGCGCGAAAGCAAAGGAAATCGCATTGTGGACAAGATGTCATTTGCAGTTTGATGATGTGTTGACCAGTTGCAATGCATATGGGTAGTGTTGTCTTGCAGCTGAAGCAGGTTACCTCCATATTAGCCAAATTGGCATCACAAATGGGGCATTCCATGGTCTCATCATCAATCTCATCGCGTAGTTGCTTAATTCCTTTAGGCGCCTTGCGGACAATTGATTCGATTTTCTTGATGTAACGTCCGTCCAATTGATTACGATAATCGGCACGCATCAGCATAGATGCATAAGTGAAGGCAGATTTCTTCAGGCCCGCACGATGACATTCAATCACCGTTGAGGTCAGTATAGGCACGATATCTGGTGAATAAATAATTCGAATCATAAACGAATGCTAAATGGCTGAAACTTACGCTCTGGGAACTGTGATATACAGGCGGCCACTTGTACGAGCAGCTTGGCAGCGAGCAGATGATTGCCCAGCTTGACATGGATGCGCACCAGCGTATAACGATGCAGTAGTATTAAGTTGTGCCTCATCTCAGCAGTGACAGAGAGATTATTGCGTCGCAATTCCTGATACATTGAATATAACAGATCCCGGGCCGACTTGTAATTGCCAGCCAGTTGTTCCTGATTGGCTATAATGACCGCTGTTTTGGCCGCATCCTTGTAATGTTTGCGTGCCATATACAAACGAAATAAATAACGTGGATCCTTGGGCACACCATCCGATTCTCCAAGCAGAAACTCAATAAGCTGCGTGGCCAACTGCTCATTATTTGATGACGCCACACAGTCGATGGCCAGCGAAAGCGCCTGTGACTCCTCATTGCTGAAGGCCGACGCTTTGAGCAGAAATCGCAGAGCCTTGGTGAACTCTCTGGCAAGAAAATAATATTTTCCCGCCAGCAAAGTATACTTCTCACTCTCAAAGTAATGTGCTAATGCCAGATAGTCAGCGGACTTGGCATTTTCGTAGCGCTCCAACAGCTCGCCATGGCGACGAAGTTTATTATGTCGCTGGGCAAGGGCAAAGGCTTCCTCTACACAGCCACAGATAACGAGAAACTGCAGCGCTTGTTCTATATCGCCAATCTTCTGATAGAATTTGGCCAGAAGTTTGGCCGCATCCATGGAGCGCGATTCGAGAACAATTTCTGAAGCAGCGTGCGGATCACACAAGTGATCCAGATAAATCCGAACGCAGGCATCCAGATCACCTGCAATACGATAGCTGCGAATGGCTTCCTCAAATTGACCATCCGATTCCTTGGCCTTGGCATAGGCTGCATGCAGCTTGCTGCTCTTTACTTGGGGCAGTATATGGTTGGCCTTGTGCCACATCTTCAGGGCTATATAATGACCACACGATTCGTCATAGTATCCACCGCGTTCATATAATCCTGCCGCTTCGGTCAGATGACCCACGGTGGCCAACAGCTCGGCACAGTCGAAGAGCAGCTGCTTGTCCTGCAGCTCCACAGCATATTGAATCTGTTCAAGATATAAATATTAGAATTAGGTGCTCAATAAATCGAATGCAATTGTTCTTACGCCACGGCGAAAGTCTCCCGCGCGTATTGAGGTGCGTGCTATGCCCATTTTACAGAGACGCACATGCTCCTCGTATTCGGGCATGCTCTGTAATAAGGTCGGCGTCTCTGAATCCTCATTGTTAATCAAATCCTCCTTGTAGCCCTTCTCATAGTGATACAAAGCATCAGCATAGTTTCCGCTGAGAATAACAATTGCGGTAAAAAGAAATGATCTTAATTGGCCAATCTCAACTACTCACGTGAACTCCAATTGTTGGGCATACTCGCGAGCTATATAGGGAACCTCCAAGGGCTCATATTTGTGAGCCAACAGCAGCGCCTGATCCCATTGCAATAAATCTCTGCTCAAGTCAAGCGCGGCACGCGTGTAAACCCCTTTGAGCAAATACTCCTTGGCCTGGTCGTACTGTGCCAACAGCATGCAACAGCAGCCATTCAGCATGTGCAAATCTTCAATATAGCGCAGTTCGTCCAATGCATTGACTAGGCCAGCATCACCTAACTGACGATAGGCGCGCAATGCTGTAATAACACAAAATCTTCTGAGTTGAGATTGGTATTGGGATTATATAGGATTCAAGGCTTACCAATCTCTGGTTCTAAATCAGCTATAGCATGTTCTCCAAACATTCGCCAAGCGCTATCCAAACTCATCTGCTCGCAGAGTTTGTAGGCCTCATCATATTTCTTGAGCCGCAGCAGCAGTTGCAGGTTATCCGACTGACTGTTGCTGGGATTAACCACATGGGTACTCAGCGATTGTGTGGCATACTGTCCACCATCGATATGTAAAGCCATTTCACCGGCGCACAGCAACAGCGGCACCTGGCCAGGATTCAGCTTTGATTCGCCTACCTTCACTGTGTGCCTGCCCCGCACCGAGTTGCGGGCAAACACATGAGTATTTACAACACGAGTGTCGTAACTAATAAATATGTTAGGCTGCGTCAAATCCCAAAGACAGCCCACACATAGCTTTGGCATATCCGCAATCAGCAGCGCCTCCTGATCCAAGGCGGGCAGATAGACAAATCCCTGTCCATGCTCATCAATAAATATAACTTTGGTACCTTCCACGTCTGTGAAAAGCTGACGAATGCCATTGCTGTGACGATAGATGGTACAGGTATCCCATTTCTCTAGTGAGTAAAAGACCAGATGCCCAATCTACAAGTAGACAACTGAAGCATAAGGAATCGAATTGAAGATCTAAAGTAACATTTCATACGCACATCAGTGGCAAAGATGAGCAGCTCCTGACTGAGGGAAAAGCATGTAATGACCGTATCACTGGGCATTGTGGGTAGCGCGCTGGGAAAGCATGCCTGTAGCTTGTCCTTGCAATTAGGATTGTCTGCGGCAATGGCCTGCAGTATCAACTGTGGAGGGCATAGCGCTGCACAGTAATCCGCATTTAACTTCATCGATGTTATGTCCTGGGGCAGATCGCGTTCGCTTAGTGGTCGAGGCTCATCGCCCAAACTCTTGCCCAGATCATAGAACCAAACATGCTTGTCCAACCCAGCGGCAAAATTGTATGGTCCAATGGCCAGAAAAGTGGGCTCCGTTTCCAGGGGCAAGCGAAAGGGCAATACCTTTGACTTGTCCGGCGCATACACATAGATGGAGACTTCGGCCAGGCTGCTCAGCATGACTAGACGTGGAGCAGAGACGGCAAACATGTGCGGCAACTTGGTCACATAAGTGTAGACGGTTCCTCCGCTGGTGGTTACCGCCAGCAGTTGCCCGTCAGGTGACCAGTCAATCATTTGCACACTCGCATGATCCGGCACCGTTATGATGCGTTCCGTTTCTTGCAGATTGGTTATCGAGTGGATCTTAATGCTGTAATGTATGGATGGCAGACGTTAGAAAATTAGATGAAGAAGTAAATTCAACTGTGTACGAACTTGTCGTCACCGCAGGAGGCCACAATGTCCAGGGATGGGCAGTATGCCAAACCGCTCAACGTGTCCTTGTGATTCCTCACCTGCCACAGCTCTTGGCCGACGTCTTTGGGATGCGTTGAAATGGCCACAACATGGCCATTGGAGAATCCCAACAGTATGTATCCATCGCCAAACCATTTATGCTGCAACAGTGAACCATAACGACTCTGAAAGCCTAACTCTGTTGGATTCTCTGGCTCTGGCAAATAGTACAAAAATAATGTACGTTTGCCAATAATCATACTAATGGCATTATCTCCCGCAATGCGCTCATCATTGGCCATCTCGGCAAAGTACATATCCGTTGGGACATCCCGCAGCTGCACAATTCGCACCGTGTCGCCATCTTCGCTGCTAAGCGAAAAACTCTTGTCATCGGAGCCGAGCGCAAGCAGATTCTGTGCTGACCAGGCGCCACACGTTATCCTTTTGCTATGTTTGCCCAACACGGGAGTTCGCTTGCCATTCTGATGATTGTAAATGGCGAGATTGCCACGACCGGTGCCAACAGCTAGCAGTTGTTGCTGCTTGGACCACAGAATGCAGGTGAGAGGATCCCGTAGTCCCGACTCAACAGTTAACTTCTGTTGTGTAGCATAATCCCAAAGCGTAATATTTGGTGAGCTGCTCGTAATAATACCCAATAGCTCCCCATCACAGTCCCAGGCAAAGCCCGAGCAAAGTCTGAAATGTTTGTGTGTTAAACTAAGAAGTACTTTTTCTTATTTCCGCACAATTGTTTCTTACCCGGTTAAAATTAAGCGTTGCACCAGCTGCCCTTGGCGATTGTACAATGCCACTGAGCCATCAGTACCCGTTGTTGCCAGCAAAGCTCCCGCGCTCTTTTGCCATATGAAATAAACATCGCCAATGCCGTGCGGCTCATCGTATTTGTACAATATCTTCTCAAAAGACATTTTCAAGCGCACCAAATACTATTAGCTAATGTTTCTCTACGTTAAGTTATTGCACACATTCTGCATTTTGCAGTCCAATAAAGTTTTTCACCATTTGTTTACGCTTTTTTCAGTTGCCGTTACTATGGTAGCAACAAGTCGTTTTCAAGCGATACTACTCGGTATCGAATGCAGTGTGCCCATAATCCGTACTCGATAAGATACCACAGATATATTTATATTGACTATTGATACTTACACATACCCCTTAAAGTTTTTTTTTTAAAGCTGTGGAACGTTATTTTATCATCTATTGATTGATACCCATCTATTGATTTTACATTTAAAGTGATTATTTTGAAAATCTAGTTTCTTTTCCAAAATAATCTATGTTACTTATCCCTTTATACTTATTAAAGAATTAATAGAAACTACAAATATTATACTTGAGACAGCTTTAAAGATACATTTATTTGTGTTTATTATATATTAATATCTCAATAGGAAACATACATGTATAGTTAGGATCATACATTCATTGAAAATTGATAGTAGGATAATGCCGTTCTCCAAAAAAGAGCTATAGAATTAGCAAAATACTTGGCATGTATACATATGTATGTTAAGACGGTTTAAGTTTTTTCACACATTTTTAAATATTTGTCTATAATATGAATGTATGTATATGTTCAGTTTATAGACATAATTGAGGTCAGCATACATTTTACAACATCAAAGGTTATACACACATATATGCATGCATTTATAGATTATTTGTTTTAGTCTATTTGAGTTCGCCGAGAAAACGTAAACAATAATTATGACTACATATGTATGATGAATACTGCTAGGAACTTGTGTACCTATTCAAAATTGAGCTTATAAAATGCTGCAGGAATTCTTCTCGCGAAACGGATTCACCTTCTGGCTAGTAAATCCACTCAGCAGGCAATCATCCGCTTCATTGTCAATCATATACTTCATCATTGCATTACAAGCCTCAGAGACTTGTATGCGTTGTATGCCCACTTCGCGGCGCAGTTGTTCATTGATTGTGCGCTGCTGTTGTAAATTAGCAGCCATGATATCCAAAACGGCAGTCTCGGCAAGACCTATGGTGAACGTCAACAAAATTTGCAGTTGGCGAATAACGTTAAGCTGCAGTAACACTCAATTAGTTAAATAAATTAACAATTATATAGGAACAATCAATATTTTACCTTGTAAAGCTTACTTTAGGGACAAGCTTTGTGTGCTCGTAATAAATTTGCTGTCATGCGTGTTACGCGTCGCTATGAATGCAGTGTGACCGTTTCGACGTAGCTACGAATGCAGTGTGATCAACGGTTGCCACAAACGCTTCGTCGATAACTAACTATTAGCTGCGTCGATGCTGCCAACTTGCGCCAATGAAAAATACTTTTGAATTTTTAACAGTTTTTATTTAATTTGCTTTTTAACATATGTTAATTATTCCAAAAATATATATGTATGTATTTGTGTAGGTACGCATTTATAGATTTATTATGTGAGCATGCTGGAAAGATATAAAAATTAGAGAGGTATCTTTATTAACGTAACATCACTTACTCCGGCAAATAATCAGGCTGCCCAGGATTATTGTTGTTGCTGCTGTTATTATTATTAATGGCCTGCTGATCCTTGGTAAGCTCCTGCTGTGCATTAGGCTTTCTAAACGCATTAGCCATTATCAATATGTTCTTGGCAATGCGCTGTTGGTCAATACGCTTTTGGGCCGTATGCGTACGCGTATCGGCGTTCTCAGACACTCGCTGATCTAATGGGAGAGCTGATGCTGGAACCGCTAATTCAGGATTTGTCCAGATCTCGGTGCCGGGCGTTTCTTTGCCCGTTGTTGGTGAAATGGCCGGTCGTGCGGGTATCAAAGGTGAACGCACACATACACTAATTATGGAACAGAAACAAACTTGTTTATTGCTTAGATCACTAGTCACACTCTAAATTCGTTTTAAAAACATGATTGTAATGTATATATTATGAGCCCGCCCCTCCCTGTGCCTTCGATTCGGTCATCGGATCAGGGTCAACACTAGGCTCATTGTCATTGTCCTCGCTCGGTTTCAATCTAAAACGAGTCAGAAATGAGAACAATGAGCCTGTGTGTCGTGCCCTCGATCCAAATTCCTGGTACTCACTTGTTAACTTCCTCCAATTTTTTTAGTAAACGTTCATTTTCCCTGCACACAATCTCCTGATCTCTAAGTATCGTTTCACGGACCGTAAACAAATGATTGTTCTCCTGCCGCAACGATTCGTTTTCGGCCATGTAGAGCTTAACAAGCTCCGCCAGCTCGCTACCATCTAGTTCGGGTAGCCGCTCCAGGTCCACTTTCGGCACTAGGACACCAGCATCTCCACTGTTGACACGCTCCAGTTGCAGTTCCAACAAATTGCCAACAGGATCACCCGCTGTCGCTGCTTGATGATGAAGATTGAGTGCCGCCTTCAGATGCTCATTCTCCATCTGCAGCGCATGGATATCACGCTTCAAACTGAGTATAAGCGCCTCTCGCGGATCCATCATGATCACCGGCTTCGTTCGTATGCGCTTGGCCCGTGAAGCATAACGCAGTGTATTCAACGTCTCGGCATGATTATAATGTGCTGGCGAGACACAAGCAATCATCAGGGTTACACCATTCCCAGCCAGACTGTCAGCCAGCAATTTGGTCAACTGGCTGTCCCTATATGGAATGTGGCCAGTGCGTTTCTTGTTATCACTAAGCGATGATATGCAATAGCCAAGCACCATGAGGCTCTTGTTGATATTGTTCGCCTCCTCTAGAGTTTTTCCTTCGCTCATTGTCTTTTTGGTCAGCTCGCTGCCTGCCAAGTCAACGAAATTAATCTTGCCATGCTTGGAGAGGAATACTCCTCCATCCGTTTGCTGATCCGAAAGTATATGTACCGTTAGAATCGTATGGGAACGCGAGGAATGATCATTCATCGCATGCGAGCCTACGGCCCGATTTCTCATGCCTGCAACAGAAAAAGATGGAGAATTAGAATAGTTAAGCTATGATCTACCATTTATCGCCTTACCCTCCTCAAGCACAGCTAACAAATCGTCCAGCTCCTCACAGTCCACCGTAAATAGATTCTCCACAAAGAAACCTCCCGATTTCTTAGACCATCGCACGGCCAACGGCTTACGGGCGCTTCCCGGATTAAGCAAATCGATTACCTAGTTCATATAAAATGCAATTCAATTTACAAAACCAATAATGAAATTTAGTTTACGGGTGGCAGGAATAGGAAAACAAATCATTTAAAATGCCACGCAAAATGCAAGTAAATTTAACGCATTGAGACAATTTATCTAATCGAGGATTAGGGGGAGAAGTAGCAGCATAGTGAGTTGACGGTTGACGGGTATACTTGTTGCCCTCCATTAAATAGAGGTCAATGCAATGCATGCCCAACTAATTCAATGTGCAAGGATATTTGCAAAGGTCGCACTGGTAAACCAATCACAATTATTGCAATGGAAATTTAAATCGAACATTACATTTAATGGAACTGCATTACGTAGATCAAGAATGATATTAGATATATACGATTGGCAATCCATTTAGGTCAATTGAAGCTAGAAGCAATTATTTGAGTTTAGATCAAATCAAGCAAGAATAACTGATTCTACTTTTAAATAAATAGAACAGGAAAAAAAATAGCTACTTTTAGTTGCCGAACATAAATACTTTTGCATTCTTTTTTTTTTTTTTTTCTTTTTAAAATAGGTTCCAATTTATTTCAGATTTGTACTGTTTGCTTGTAATTAGTACATTACTACCTTCATGGCAGCTTAACCTAATTATACATTAATATAAAAACTTATATATAGTTATACATATAATACATAGAATTATTTAAATTATTTGATATTTACATATTTACATATTTAAATTAAGAAATTAAGATATTCTTCTGGCAAGAAGATCATGTGGATGAAGCCTTTTCAGGGGTCTTCTGCCTGCATACCTCAGTAGGCGTTGGGCAAGCGCGTTTGTATTTATTTATCCGCCTGTAGCTGCAGAACGTCACCAACCATAGGTACGCCTAAGTCACGCTCAATGTCTCTATTCCGGATGTACCAAGGCGCATTGCACATCCTCCTGAGGATTTTGCTTTGAGCCACTCGAATTTTGTTAATGTTTGTCTTGGCGGCTACTCCGTAAACTTGAAGCCCGTGCTTCCAAATTGGGCTCAATATCGCCTTGTATATGGAAACCTTGTTCCGCAGAGAGAGCTTGTTTCTTGGCGACAACAGCCACGACATCCTCGCCGCCTTTGCCAGGATTGTTTTTTGCAACATTGTTGTATGCCGAGCGAAGTTTAGGCATCTGTCAAGGATGACTCCGAGATACTTGTAGTGCGATTCATGACTGAGGATTGATCCCAACATCCTAATTCCTGGACAGAATCCAATTCTTGTAGCGAATGTCATGTTCGCACACTTACTAGCATTGATGCCAATGTTCCACTTACGGGCCCATATCTCGAAGCTCCTGACATATTGTTGCAAGGCCTCGGCGGCAGTGCCAAGAGACTGGCTCCTGGTAAGAACAGCGGTGTCGTCGGCATATGTTGCGATAAGAACGTCCTGAGGGTCAACGTCTCGACCTGCACACGGCTTCGGCATGTCGATTGTGTATATGGAGTACAAAGTTGGTCCAAGTACACTACCTTGTGGAACTCCTGCGCATATCAGTCTTTCAGAAGATTTGGCACCATCGACAATAACGCTGAACGACCTGTCA
This sequence comes from Drosophila funebris, assembly GCA_018901825.1. Lineage (NCBI taxonomy): Eukaryota > Metazoa > Arthropoda > Insecta > Diptera > Drosophilidae > Drosophila > Drosophila funebris. The sequence goes on from JAEIFK010000682.1 coordinate 11,410,106, forward strand.
GCCAAAAAGCTGCTTACTAGCTGGAATAGTTGTGGAGTCAATAGCTGCTTCAGCTTGCAACGAAGACCATTGTGCCAGACACGGTCAAAAGCCAGCTGTATGTCCATGAACACAGCCACAGCATACTCTTTCTGCTCCATAGCCTCCAGTGCAAAGTTCACAACTCTATGCAAATTGTTCTGGTGTACCATGTCCCTTACGAAAACCGAACTGCCACTTTGGTATCGCTTGAGATACGCTCTCCAGACTAAGGATCCGAGTTAAGATGACTCTCTCCATCATTTTACCCAACGCCGGAAGGAGACTGATTGGTATGTATGAGTTGTCCTCCGGTTGCTTCCCAGGCTTGGGGATCCTGGTAATCAGTGCAGACTTCCAGATCTTCGGGAAGTGTGCAAGCCGTAGAATGCTGTTGAAGAGCAGGACTATGAAAAGCACTGCCTTAGGGGGGAGCAGTTTAATTGTCCTGTTATCCAGATCGTCGTGCCCAGGGGATTTTTTTAGTTGTAATTCTTTAATTAACAGTGAGACCTCCTGATATGTTACTGGTGTAGCAGGAGGGGTCATTTGGAACGGTCTATCCAGGGTTGCTTCAATATGCCATTGCATATAGTCTGGAGATAAATTCAACGGCTTGAATCTATTCTCCAAACTGTCTGCAAAAGTTTCGGCTTTCTCCAGCCCAGAAAAGCACCAGCCGCCTGATTGATTTTTTAAAGGAGCCTTGGGAATAGCCTGTCTCTTGTATTTAATTGTGAGCTTCCAAAGCAGGAAATTAGAAGAAGCGTCGCAACTTGCTCTGGCTAGAAAGCTCATCAGTTTGTGTTTGCCTTGATTTGGTGAGCACTTTTTGTAGCCGATTCTCTATTCTCCTGCAGATTGGTATAAGTCTCTCATCACCAGTCCTGACATAATCCTTCTTTTTAGACTCAGGAGCGCGGCAGCTTGAGGGGACAACTCAGCTCTATGATGACGCTGTTGATTCTGTGGGGGCGCCGCTGATGCAGAAACGGCTGCGGATTTGAGGTGCTCCATAAATGAGGATAGTGCAGCCTCTACTTCATCCGAGTCATTGAGTCTCGTGCCCAAATTAATCCTGTTTTCAAGCTAGACTTAAATTTATTTATGCAGCACCCGGGGCCGAGCAGTCTTTTTCTACCAGGCTTCATTTGCGGAGAAATGTGGAGGGTGGCAACAACTGGCAGATGATCTGATGAAAGATCGTAACGACTCCCCAATTCCCCACTCCCCCACTTAAATCGTATTCCTATTAATATTACTTCAGCGTGAAAGTATGCAATATTAAGTGTGAGTATTTCGAGGTATCGTGGTTTTCCAAGTTTTCCGATAAATTTTGGGACTGTTTCTGCGATTCAGCACTTTATGAAGCTCCCTGAATAACCCCCCCCAGATTGAGAGTATGTTAGATTTGCGATACCTCACTCCCCTGCCCCGCAAATCGCTCCTGAAGACAAAACTTGTACCGCCCACGCCAACGCAGACACTTCAAACTTGGCAGGTGCATGGAGAACACCACATGGAAGCAATGCTGAAAGTTTCATTAAGATCGGTCCACAAATAAGAAAGAAATCAGAAAAATAAAACTGAAAAAAACTTCCGTCACTCGATTTTTTGCCCCGCCCCTTTTCAAAAATTCCGAGTTTTTTGGTGCGATTTGTTCGGTTGGAAGGGGTGATTCGAACGGTACAAAAAAAATGTTCTAGGGGGGCGGCTGAACATAAAATACTTTATCTTTGTGGATTCTGGATGTCATTGTAAAGTGGAACTCAAGATACTCACTCGTTCATTGTAAATCTCCATAAACGACGCCTTGAGCACATAGTTAACATCTTTGCGATTCTTAATTAACTGGAAGAGATACAAAAACGAGCGGAAGATCAGGCCATGGCGCGGATCCTTCGGATTGGGTTTGCCCACAAACTGTAAATAAATCTTAGTGTTATTTAATTCAAACTTCCCCTCTCTGACTCTGTAATTGACCTACCAAATCTGGGGGTCCGGTCAGTGTATGTGTTTTGCCGGAGCCCGTTTGTCCGTAGCAGAAGGCCGTGCAGCTGAAGCCCTCAATGCCCATCTCAATGATGCGTTTGATGCCCGAGTAGTCCAGTATATCCTCTTGGGTGGCACCCGGTTCAAATACCACATTGTACGTGAAGACGCGCACACTGTCGCGATTATGGGAACGCTTAGCGCCCGTATCATTGCCCTCAATCTTGTTAAGAATGTAGAACATTTTTATAAGAGGTTAAAACATTTAATGTGACGAACTTACGATGACTTGTCCATTGCCAGGAAATTGCAACGTTGATCCGTGCCTGTCGCGTTTCTCCTTCTCATTCAATGGACGCACACGCACTACCACATTGATATTGTCCTCGGGCGTCGATGGTTCCTCGCTGCCCGTACCCGTGCCCGTTGATTTGGAGGCAACCACTTCCAATGTATCCGCACTGCCAATTCTATGTAAGTAAAAATATAACTCAATTATGCACATATAAAAAGCTAATTCATCACGATTAAATGTAATAAAAGCTGACTGTGAAAGGGAATCAATAGAGGGGGAAATAATATATGCTAATACTGGAGAATATTATATTTTGTCAATTAATCAAACAGTTTCGATAAAGATCGTGATAGTTATTATAATTATTTATGTACTTGGGCAACATTAAAGTGAAAGGAGAATATAACTATCTTCTTTTCAATTATTAAAATGAGATTATTATGTTAAAGATTTAATTGTTTAGGAAATATTAGAGTCAACGGAGAACAGAACTATCCTTTTGGGCTAGAGATATTTAAATATTAAGAGAACATTATTATATTACAGATTTTTTAAGAGAAATATTAAAGTCAACGGAGTACAGAATAGAGCAGAACTTCCCACACTATTTGAAAATCTTTAACAATTAAATTTTTACTTAATTATACTCTGCCTTTTCTGACCACATGAAGAGCCTATAACGTAGTCCCACGATAAGCTATACATTCTGTTAATAAATAAAATAAACATTTTAGTTTAACAAACGAAAGTCAAGGAAAACTGTTGAAAAGTTTAACTCAAGGTTAATGGATTCCATAGTAAATGGTTAACTTTAAGTTATATAGCTTAGAGGTTAGTATACGAATGGTATTATAGTCCTAAATACAATTATATTTGTTAAATGGAATCTCCAAGTTCATGTCGCGAGAAATTTCGATTGCTTTTTTATGAATTTTTGGATTGTTGTGGCAAATGCAAAATGGGCTGTGCCATTTCCCTTGAACTTGATGACGCTCCTCTGATTGGGTGCCCTATAAATAGCCAAGGTTAAGGGTGAAAGCATTTTTGATTTGGGGATTTCTTTTTTGTTTCTGCGTCGCAATACTCAGGTTAATTCATTTTGGGGAACCTGGCAAATGTCGTGCTGTGTTTTAATATGATTAACAGTATTTTATTCATGGAATTTCAGAGTTTCTCCATAAAAATATGTATTTACAATTGGAATTTCAAGTGAATTCGTTTCAGTTTCTGGCAATCTGGCAAACAATTAATTATGGCCCACCTGACGTATGCGCAATATGGTTATGGGCTGAGCTCAAGTAATAGCCATGTCTTCGTTCACATTTGACATTTGCTAGTAAATGTCTTGTTAAAAATTTATAGAATAATGACCAAAGTTTCCAGTCATACCGCTTAAAGTATATGTTCACGTTTAAATATATTAATCAGACAAAGAACTTTGGATTGTGTGCGCATGGTAAATATTTGTTTCATTCTGGCAAACAGATTGCAGACAACCACGGAAAAGTTCAATAAACTCTAGCTAAGTGGAAAATGAAACTAATAATAGTTAATAAACGCCTTAGTCTAATGATGTTTCTAATGCTCTAATGAAGCGAAGATATTTCTAAATTAATTGTTAATCGTTAAAATTATTCATGGACTCTGCCCATTTGCTAATGGATTGCTTTAGAGCCTGAATTAGCTAATAATACTCATTCTATATTCTGATGTACCCGTGTATATATTGAATTAATTTGTTATAGTACTTAAGATCCAGATTCCATATCAGAGAGAGTTTCCATTAAATTGCTATAATTAATCTACGTTCTACACTCGTTCTAGATCTAATTCAACTTGCAGTTGAACACAGCTTAGGCACAACTTGATGGGCATTGTCTTAGGAACAAGTAATGGGAGCAGGAAAACTTGGAAACAACTCACAGTACATGGTACTAATTAGTTGCTCCAAAATATAGGTGTTTATTAAAGGACATCAACACAAGCCTTCAGTTAGAAGGCAAATTGACAGCAATGCCGTTTGTTAATTTAATGGATCAGGCATACGAGAACACATATGCATATATATATATACATATATAGAGAGAGAGAGATATACATACATATATTATTGGAATATATCCCTACAGCAATTGGGCGTAATTATAGGCGTCATAATTATTATGGTACACGCATGTTAATATATTTTGATTAATGTATGCGTTGATAGTTAAATGATTGATATATGTGTTCCCCCATTTCACAACAAATTCCCATTAATTTTCACTTTTCCAGCGTGCATTTTCAAAAATCTATATACGAGATATATCTAGTGATATTTACATACATATATAGTATATATATTATGGATTTTTGAGCATGCAAAACACGAGGTTAAGTCATAATTACATAGACTGTTCTAGAGATAATCAAAGTTGACATTTCGTTGCCTAAACTTTAGTATTGCACGTGATAGTTATTAGCAGACATACACAGATATATATACATATACATATACTCTTATATATGTATAATCTAATTAATCTAATATACTGATGTGTATATGAAGAGCTATATGGAAAAACCGCTCAAAATAAAAGCGAGAGTTGTGCTTTTTGTTGTTTTCCTAACTTGTTGGCACAAATGGCTGTCGTTATATTTTATTTGTTTTGCAAACAGAATAAACATGTGTTTGTATTGCTTGAAATCAGAATCAGAATTACTCTAGGGTAAATACTTGACTCATACAATAATTCCAATATAGGATCTGTGTCAATGTCCTTTAGTGACCATTCGTTATAAATGATTTATTCATTCAATATGTCATAAAGAACTTCTGACAAGTCAATTTAATGGTCATTTACAGGGGAATGGCTAAGGAGATCGACAGATGAGTCGCGACAGTCTAATACCCACTAAAAAATAAAAGAATTTTGATAATATGAAAATCTGCATGCATTTGTACTTGTTGTATTTGCCCAAACGAACATTTGCTTAGCCAGCTCTAATAAAATGTGAAAGAGCGAGTAAGAGAAAGCGCTGCAAAAAGCTGCAACTGTGCTCTATTCTCTATTCTCTATACTATTCGCGATGACTGTAAGCGAGCCTGCTGCTCACTGCAGTAAGCATGCCTGTATGTGTGAGCAGCAGTGATTGAGTTCAGCGTACGTGTGCGCTGAACTTAGCATCCACAGTGAGCGCTGTGATCCAAACAGTGTCCACAAACATTTGCTTTGTGCAAACTAAAATTCAACTTGGAATTTAAGTGATTTATTGCTAATGCTTTAGAGTTATTCGTATATTTGTTCATGATATAAACATGTACAACTACATTGTGTTATAATGGCTCAATATAACTCTCTTGTTATATATATTCTATATATGTAATTGTTATTGAAATATGAAAACCATGCTAGCAAGTATATATGGATATGTTATATAGTCATGTACACCCACACATACCCGCACAAATTAGATTAAGATAAGTATGTATGTATGCACATGGCAGCTAAGCTTTTCACTTGGAGCTTTTAACACCAAGCTCAAGCTAAGCTCTTTTGATTAAGTCAGTTTATAAGAAATCTCAAAACTGTACGCACGTACCAATAAACATTTTGATAAACGAAACTCGAGTTTTTCGTTAATAACTTATTCGATTCGACAAAGAAGTCGAAGAGCAAAGCCGCTTACAGACGACGACGAAGTCGTGACTGAAGGCGTCGATTATCAATACTTTGCCTAGACGCAGAAGTCTCGGTTCGAAAGGCAACGATAACCTTTCATCTTAACTGGCGACGAGGATTAAAAAAAAAAAAAAAAAAAAAAAAAACCAGCCATACATCAAGACGGACAACAAACAAAATCTGGTATTCAGCACAGTAAGCAGTTCTAATATAATCAACGTTTGGGGCTCTTCAATACACACTGTCCAGCACACGTGGTCGAACTTGATGAAAAAAATACGAACGTAAAGAGGAACATAAAACATACCTGAAAAGCTTTCATCGGCACCAAGCGAAGAAGAACTTAGCACAAATCAGGAAAGCTTTTATCAGTACTACAAAGAGAAGGAAGATAAGTAACATGAATGAAAATAACTTAGCTGCGTTTAACTCAACCATGAACTGCATCAAATTTATACAAAATTTTGATGGTACCGACACTAATCAACTTCCTGATTTAATATCACAAATAGAAGTTATTCTTCCAACTTTTGACGTTTTCGATTCGGCAACCAAAAACATTTTGTTTGGTTTTATTAAAAACAAATTTGTAGGATTGTGCAGGCCAGTGCTCCATAGGTATGGAAATATAAACGAGTGGGAAAGGTTAAAACAGATTATCTTAAAACATTTTGGCGAAAAAGAGACAAGCGACGTCTTAATGGATATGTTAAAATTGTGTCGTGTTGAATCGACTATAGAAGAGTATTACAACAAAATTAATGAAGTGGCTAATAGAGTACACAATCGGATACTAATCCAGAACGATCACACATACACCACTTCTGAAGTAAATCGAATTTCACTCCGTGTATTTAGAGATAATTTACCTGAACCTACAAAAACAATGATATTCGCAAGAAACCCACAATCTTTAGACGATGCTTATAAAATAATTGAAGATGCTCGACACCAAAGCTATACATTATTCGGGCCTATCCGAAAGAATAATAAAAACAATAAATTTAACTTTAGAGCAAATTTTAGCAATGATAATAAAAATGTAAACGAACAAATTGTTACACAAGGTAGTTCTGATGAAGCTTACAACCAACCAAATAGTGTTATAAAAAATGAAAATCGGAGATCCGAAGGTACATATAACGTATACAATAAAAAGCAGGGGTATCAATATCAATATCAGTCAAATAATAATTCAGCTTCCAATTCTGCTCGAGTGTCGACAAATAGCAGAAATATGCAAACCTCTGAGCAAAGCAAACGTACTTCTGAGCCAATGGATCTTAACCAGTCTAACGTAAATTTTCAGATAGAGGGGCAAGAAGATTACCACATATAAAAATCCAGGGAAAAAAGAGAACACTATTGTTTATTATTGACACTGGAGCAGAGTTCAGTGTTATTAATGAGAATATGTGCCACCCAAAGTGGAAAACAGATATTGACCTAGAAGTTAAAGCAATGGGCAACAAAATTAAAATACATAAATTATGCAGGTTTCCATGTTTTCAAGAATTTAAATCTGAAGGTTATATTTGCGAATTTTTAGAATATAATTTCCACAACGCTTACGATGGGCTAATAGGTGGTAATATACTTAACGATATGAACGCAGTCATCGATTACGCAAACAAAAAGCTGAAAGTAAATGATGTCTACTTAGATCTTTTTACTCAGAGAAATCAAGTAGATCTAGATATAAACAGTTTGATTCCACTGAACAGTATTGACCCACAGGCAAAACTCTTAGTAGATAACCTTATAGGAAAATTCGATAATATTTTTTACGAAGAAGGCCAAGACCTAAGTTTCACGAACGAAATTAAACACAGAATAATTACAAAAAATGAAATACCAATTTATTCAAAAACTTACAAATACCCCGAAATACATAAAGACGAAGTTAATAGGCAAATAGAAGAAATGCTACAGCAAGGCATTATAAGACATTCAAAAAGCCCATACAATAGCCCTTTATGGGTCGTTCAAAAGAAAATGGACCAGTCTAATAAGAAAAAGTGGCGGCTTGTTGTAGACTACCGTAAATTAAATAAAGAAACCATCGAAGATCGATTCCCGATACCAAATATAGATGAGATTTTTGACAAATTAGGGGGTTGCAACATTTTCTCTAGCCTAGACCTCGCAAAAGGCTTCTACCAAATAGAAATGGACATACAAGATATACACAAAACGGCATTTTCAACTACTAGTGGCCATTATGAGTTTCTTCGCATGCCTTTTGGACTACGGAACGCTCCCTCGACGTTTCAAAGACTAATGAACAATATTCTTAGTCCCTATATAGGAAAATTTTGCATAGTTTACATGGATGACATCCTTATATTTTCAAAGAATATAGAAGAACACGTCCATCATCTAAACTGTATATTCAACTGCCTATCGAAAGCAAACTTAAAACTCCAACCAGACAAATGTGAGTTTGTCAAAAAGGAGATCGAATTTCTTGGCCATGTTATTAATTCAGAAGGTCTTAAGCCAACTCAAAAGAAAGTCGACGCAATCTTTAAGATAAAATTACCAACAAACCAAAAACAAATTAAAAGCTTTTTAGGAATAACAGGGTATCTAAGACGCTACATAAAAGATTACTCAAAAATTGCACAGCCCTTAATAAAGTATTTAAAGAAAAATTCTAAAATAAACATACATGATCAAGACTACATAGAAGCTTTTCAAAAACTTAAGATCCTAATTACAAGTGATCCGATTGTCGTATACCCAGATTTTAGTAAACAATTTACGATAGTCACAGATGCAAGTAACTATGCTTTAGGCGCCGTGCTCCTGCAAGGTAATAAAGTAATTTCGTATGCTAGCCGTTCGCTTAAAAGTCATGAACTTAATTATAGCACAATAGAGAAGGAACTCCTTGCCATTTATTGGTCAACAAAATATTTTAAATATTATATATACGGGAGAAAATTTTTGATTAAAACCGACCATAGGCCACTAGTCTGGCTTAATAATCTAAAAGAACCGAACCTTAAGCTACAAAGATGGAAAGTTCAATTAAACGAGTTCGATTTTGATATAACATTTATAAAAGGCAAAGAAAACGCTTTGGCAGACGGACTTAGCAGAATTGTTGAAGCATCAGCAGAAGAATTTGACCAAAATATCCCAACACAATTAGATATAGATAACTCAGATATATTTATGATAGAGATCATCAACAATTTACCAGACATGACACCGAACACAGATATTGAAGATGAAGATTTCTCGAAGGACTTAATTAAAATATTTACTAACGAAACTGACGATTTGGCAACAGTTCATAGTGCGGATTCCGACGATCGTAATTTTATTAATATTACAGAAAAATGCCTAAATATCTTCAAAATACAAATAATAATTAAAGAGGCAGAAAGCGAATCAAGTACATTCAAAATTTTGTATGGAAAAAAATAAGACATATTTTTAAAACAAGCGGCGATGAGAGAAATATGCTAAAGTTCATGCGAGAAAAATTACCTGAAAAAGGCCTAGTTGCAATATTTTGCGAAAATTTAAGTTTATATGTAAAATTTCAGGAAATTTATAGACAATTTTTTTCAAATAATAGAAGTTTAAGAATACTTAAGTCGTGTACACTATTAAACGATATCCATGATAAAGAAGAACTTTTAAAGATAATCGAAAACGAACACATAAAAAATAATCATAGAGGCATTAACGAAATTTTTGTATCGATAAGAGGAAAATTCTATTACCCAAACATGCAAAAAGTTATACAAAGTTATATTAATAATTGTAATGTATGTAACTTAGCTAAATACGATCGGCAACCTATAAAATATAACTTAAATATCACAGAAACGCCAGACAAAATTAACGAAATAATTCACATAGACATTTGGTACCCTAAACGAAATATCATGTATCTCACGTCAATTGACAAACTGTCTAAATATGCAACAGCTCAATATATTAAGGATAGATCCTGGATCTCTCTGCTCAATGCAATAAAATTAAGAATCCAATACTTAGGGAAGCCAAAAAAGATCATAACTGATAACGAATTTAATATAGTTGTAATTAAACAATTTCTCCTAGAAAACAACATAGATGTACACTTTACAACTCCTTATAAGAAAACCGGAAACTCGGACGTGGAAAGATTACATTTAACACTAAATGAGCACATACGATTGTACAACGCTGATCCAAACAATACTGACACTGTTCAAGAAAATGCCTATAAAGCAATTATTTGTTACAATAACACAATACATTCAAGTACGAATACTAGACCAATAGATTTATTTAATAACATACTTTGCTATGAAGATATTGTAAAATTATCCGAAAAATTAGAGAAGAATAAGCTGATTCTAAACGCGAAACAAAATAACATAGATGAACCAAACTTCGCAAATGTATTTGTTAAGAATAATCAGGTAGGAAAATCATATCCAATATACAAAGAAATAAGTAACCACAAACAGGTTGGTAACTACATGATATCTGATAAAGACCCAACAAAAAAAATTTATAAGGATCAGGTGAAAAGAAGATATAAATACCAAAATGAAAATTGTAAAAATTAAGAATATTTTGTAAACACACTTTTGTTTTTCCTTAATCTAATGGAAATTTCAACCAAATTGTCGAAACTTACGCTGGGGGAGTCATGTACACCCACACATACCCGCACAAATTAGATTAAGATAAGTATGTATGTATGCACATGGCAGCTAAGCTTTTCACTTGGAGCTTTTAACACCAAGCTCAAGCTAAGCTCTTTTGATTAAGTCAGTTTATAAGAAATCTCAAAACTGTACGCACGTACCAATAAACATTTTGATAAACGAAACTCGAGTTTTTCGTTAATAACTTATTCGATTCGACAAAGAAGTCGAAGAGCAAAGCCGCTTACAGACGACGACGAAGTCGTGACTGAAGGCGTCGATTATCAATACTTTGCCTAGACGCAGAAGTCTCGGTTCGAAAGGCAACGATAACCTTTCATCTTAACTATATATATATACACACACATACAAACACAGGAGATCTGTGAGTTTAACATACTTCACTGGTTGATGACAAATATGTTAATAATTATGTTAATTGTAAGCTCAAAGAAATATTATATCATTATTTACATTATATATGAAGTTCTCCTAACGAAACATTTGTCTGTGTAGAGTAACAATTTATAGAACCTACAAGTTACAACCGACCTTAATTTCTATTTCTATTTCTTGCTTCTTAGAAATCGAAGTATTAGCCGCAAGTTGAACTCAAATGGGAAGGGCAGGTCCTTAAGTTGCCTGTCACTATCACTAGCACAACAATAACAAAAACAACAATACCAATACCAATAACAATAAAAACAACTGAACACACAAATACCAAACATAAATATGTCACTTTCACTCTCGATACGGGTCAGATCGGAGTTAGGTGGGTAAGCTTAGGCTTCAATATGCTTTAATTGCAAAATCGATTTATGTCGTGCTCTCGCTGAACCCCCAACCTCAAACGGCGAACCCTGGAGAACGCCACTAATTGTTTAAATATAAAACATGAGCAATTGAAAGAAACTCAAATGTCCAACTGTCTGTCTGTCTATCTGTCTGTCTGCCCCGCCTGTCGTTCTGTCTATCTGTCCATTTGATTGCCCGTCTTTCTCGCTTATTGTGCGTGGTCATTACGCTCTGGCGTGTGCCTTTGCCTCCAGGGTTTATTTTTTCTAATGGTTCCCAATCGTAGGGGTTGAATCAACCCCATCCTCAATGTCATTATCTAGTTTTATTGCTCTACCTCAGCAAGGCAAATGGATTGATGCAAATTAATAATCTAGCTACTTACATGCTATATAAGAATACAGTTTAATTGCCTGTGCATTTCTATGAATATTTCATGTTAAATACTTTCCCTTTACGTAGGGACTTCTAAGTGCATTTGGATGCATTCTCTATAAATAATAAACAGGTAAACAATTAAAACGATGCAATGCTTAAGTTATTAAAACAACACCTTGCAAGCTACGTAGGCTATTTTTAAATTTATTGTTTTATTTGTATATTTACTTATTTATTATTTTGTTTAATATGTATTAAAGTGCGGGATAGAAAGTTAGGTCTTCAAAATATAATTAGCTAATTAGTTTAAATACTAATTTTTATATATATATAATTTTATCAAATGATTATTCCATCAGTTTTAAATCGACTCAAGTGAACAAGAATAAATATATATATAGATTAAAGTGTCTGTTTTATATATTGTATATTTATTCTTGTTCACTCGAATCGATTTAAAAATGTTCGTTTTTCCTGTCTCCTGCCTATGCTAATTATAACAATATAATGTACTATGATTCACTTTTTTACATATTCAATGGTTAGGGAAAACGAAAAGAGCTTCAAAAAACACTTGATCAGTTTCTTTGCATCGCTCAATTATAGTTTGGGAGAATACAAATCGTTTGTAAGGGAAATACTTTCGTAAGACTGATCAATTACAGTGAGTTTAAGGCTCGCCACTTTGTTGTTTATGTATTTAAAGATTTCAGCTCTGTTATTGATGTGCTTACCAACACTGGCTACGCTACATACTAGATCAAGTGCTGATAAATTGAAGGAGCTTACAGTAGATTCGTACTGTTGTTAGTTGTGACAAGTTATAGAACTATTGATTACGGTGGGAAGCATCGCAGTGCTCCTATAAAGGCAGACATGGAAATTTGACTTACTCGTTTTCACGCGAACGCAGAAAGTACGGGGTATTGCGTGAACTGCCGCCTGTGCCACCGCCGGTGCCACCAGTGCCAGTGTTGCCGCCTTTTTGGGGACTCACACGCCGCATGCCATTGGTCAGGCTGCGGGAGCGTGGTACACGGGAACCGCTGCTGCTGCCAGAGCTCTGACGCTGTAGCGTTGTCGGTGTTGTTGCCTTGCTGCCAGTGGAGCCAGTGGTGCGTTTACTGCCGCGCCCAGCCGCTGCCCCACCGCGGGCTGTTAGGCTATCGGCGCTACTGGCACCGCTATTATTCAGATGCGGCACGCTCGAGGAGCGGCGCACCATTGTTGGTGGGAGCTTCTAACGTGGCCGTTAAAGGCTAACAACACTTGGAATATTTGTGCACGATACGAATTTGTCTGCTGCTGCCACATGGCACCCGGCACACACCAAAGCGCACACACACACACACAAAAACACACACAGAAATTGTGGCAATTGCCACGCAATTCAATGGGTTTCAAAAATTCAAAAAATTTCCTTTTTAACCGAAGAACGGACGTTGGATTCGAACCGTGCGCCTCGTCAACTCAACACGAACTGAGCGCTTCAAGTTCACCAGGGCGCCTTTTTTATATATAAATATATATACACGTATATATAGTACTCAGATTTATGGTAATTTTTATACGCACGCACACCACGACGAGGTGACTGCCCAATGTCCACTTACCTGTAATTTCGTTGCTTTTGTTGTGGTTGTTGCTTCGCTACTCGCCACTCGTTACTTTATCTCCTGCCCACGGCTAGCAATTAAATCAACGCGCTGTTTGGTAAACAAACCCAATCCTCTTGCCGAGCTGCCTGCCCTCAGCGTGATGTGGTGGCGATAGTGGTGTGGTCTGCTACTAGTGGTGCTAGGACTTCTGTTGCGTTTTTTTCCCCGCTATTCATGATGACCCCACTTTGACCCTGGCGGGCATACTACGTTCGTGTTCATCGCAACTACAACAACATTAATAATATTGTCGTGCCTTATTTACATTTACTTTAGCATAATCACTGTAAATGTGAAATATGAAATATGAATTTACCTGCGAGCCAATGAAAGGCTTAAATTCTTTTCTAGGATATTCAACTGAAGCCAATTATGAATATTATCATCAAGTTCCAGACTGCTAAACACGCGTTACTCAATTTAAATATATATGCATTATATAAAAATTTCCTCATGCTTTGCTTTAAAACTTAAAACAGCCATAAATATTGTTTTAATTAAACGGTCTTAGTGTAATTATTTGATTGATGATGATTGATAGTTTTAGAAGCGATTGTTCACATCTGAAAAGAACGTTCTGTCTGTGGTTGAAGTTCTTAACGACTTGCGGGGCGGACAAGGTTGTCTTACAAATGTGTTAAAACCTTAATATCGATGCAAATATTCTTCAATTTAAAGCTAGTCTCTAGCTCCTATAGTTCTACTGAATTGGGCATAAACATAAACATAATACAGATAACTCTGTGTATCAAGTTCAATTGCACTAGTCTTTATGTACCAAAGCTCCAGTTAGATTGCCAGAAATCGTAGATGAAACTAAAGAGGTAAATATTTACTAAACTTCGAAGCGAAAACATAAATTGGTTGAACTAACTCATACAATCGAGTTATTATTTTCAATTCCCCAGAGAAAAGTATGCTGTATGCTGCAGAGTTGGACTTTTCAAACCAGATTTTCCTTTCCTTTATAATAAATTGATTAAACACAATTAACTTGCATATGGTTCACTTATTGAATGTTTATTTCGCGCATCTAGTTCGCAATAGATTTTGCCGTTCGTATTCCTTCTTTTGTTGTTGTTGTTTTTTCATTTCTTTCTTTCTTGTTGTTGCTTGTTTTTATATAATATAGCTAAGGATAGTCATTACAGTTTATCATTACCATATTTATAACTACTGATGCTGGGTTAGAGTTAAGTCTAAACGTTTATATAGATCTTGCCATGAACTAAGTATTGTACAAGTAGATATCCATATATATATATATGTATATACTTTATAGTATATGCAACTCTCACATATTTACAAAAAAATATATTTATATATTTTGAATAAATCACATATATACGTTTATTGTGTATGTATATATATGTGTGTGTAATTATTATAGATATTTAGTTAAGATTAGCTTATTTAATACCGCAGCCAAGTCGCAGAATTTTAACATTGAGCCTGGATTTAGATTTACATCAATATGTTCATAATTTTTAATTTCTTAACATTTATGTTTTTGTTGTATTTTGTATTTTTTTTTTGTTTTGTTTTTTTTTTTATTTGTTATAGATTTTCTGTTGCTGATTCGAAGATTTAGACGTCGAATATTTAACATTTAATAAGCGTAATCCATTCTGTAGTGGGGGGTTTTGTTGTTAATGTTAAAGGTAATGTTCTTGTTGTTGTTGTTTTTGTGGATATTGTTTAGGATAAAGTCGTTTATAAAGTTTAAACTAAAGTCTAGAACTATGTACACCAGTTCGCATTTCACTTGGCCTTAACCCCCATATAGAGACCTTCCGAGTATTTGGGTCGACACTCGGCACAAAACCATTTGCCCTGCGGTGCCACCATAATGCCAACGCATTCAAAGTGAAACCACTCGATGAGACAGTTGTCACCATCGCAGGCGATCATCTCAGACACCTCATCGTACGGACAGCGGCAATAGCAATACACAGACTCCCCCTCTCTGGCCAGACGCGCGCCTGCCGGCGGCCTTATGGGATAACGTATATTATTCGCTTTGAAGTATTGCAATGTTGCAAAATCTGGATTGGGCAGCAGAGCTGGCGGTATGGGTTGATTGAAGGCTCTCGTTGCCGGCGGCGGCGGTGGAGGTGCTGGTAAAACTGCAGGTGGTGGTGGTGGCGGTGCTACGATTGGATGAGTTATTGGCGGAGGTCCACGTGGCACAGCCGTTGGCAAGAGGCTGGTCACATTTATCTCATCATCATCTGAACTGCTATCGCTGCTGTCACTGCCCGCCACGCTGGTTGGCAACAATGCTGGCCGAATCTTTAGCGTCGGTATGGGAGGCAACTGCTGTTGCTGCTGTTGTTGCTGCTGCTGCTCCAGTTGCTCCGCCGCCGGCTGCTGCTGATGTTGCTGCTTGACACGTTTCGCCGAACGCTTGGCACTGCCTGAGCCTCCGCTCAGCGGAGTCCGTTTGTTGCGCTTACGCGTGCTCCCATTGCTATTGCTATGCATATGTTGATGCTGATGATTCGAATGCTGTTCACTGTGATTATTCCGGCTTCGTTGCTGCTTCGCTGGCGTCGGCAAATCCTCCTTGGCCCAAGTGAGCTGTGGCGGCGGCTGTGGCTTTATCAACTGCATTCCCACTTGCAATGGTGGTGCGAGAGCGCTGCTCATATTCTCATCGTCGCTGGTATAGCCATAGAATTTATTTGGACGCCTTGTGCGCTTCGAGCGCTTCAGTTGTCCATCGGCATCCGAGCAACTGCTGCCCTCACTCATCCGCGGCTGCCAACCAGGACGATGCGTTAATGGAGTCAGAGTGAGAGCTGCATCCGGCAATAGTTGTTGTTGCTGCATCTGGAATGGTGCCGCTGAAGCAGCTGATACGGTAGACGGTGAGTCCGTGGCGTACGTATTCAGCAATTGTGATGAGAGATGTGATGGCAACAATTGTTGGGGCTCCATGGGAGGCATGGCTTGTGGCAACTTCCCTTGACTCGTTGATTTGCATGTGGATTTGCGTTCACGTTTCTTTTTCTTACTTTTACTGACACGCTCCCGTTTATCCGCAAAGGCAGTTGCCTCCTCCGGCAGCGATGGCGTCGATGGACGACTATTCTCCACAATGTCATAGTTGCTGCTCTCACCTGGCGCCTGTTCATGCGCATGGGCCGAGATCAATGCAAGTCGCTTCTGAGCCAGCAGCTCATTGGCCATCTTCTGTGGATGCGCATCGTAGAATTCCTCGTCAGTGTCGGAGACAGCCGTATCAAAGTCCGACTCGTTGTAGAGCGGTGCCTTTGGTGTTGGTGTCTCTGGACGTGGCTCCTCCTCATTAATGCTGGTCACATTTACGTCATCCTCGGCGTTGTTTGACTCGGATAATTCAGTGGCCTTCTTTTGCGCTTTCTTGGCATTGCCAGAGCTAATGGATTCATTGTCAGAGTCATCATCGCTGGAGCTGCTGCCACTCGAACTGCAGCTACAATTGGAGCCACACGAGCAACTCGAACTGTCTGAATCCGAGTTGGAACTGGAGCTGCTTGAGCTGTCGCTATCGCTGGATGCATTGTCACGCTTTGCTTTATTTGGTGTTCCTCGCGACAGCTTCTTGGGCGAGGGAACGGGCGTTGGCGGCGGCGTTCGTTGCATTTTACAATAATCATGATCGGAACAGACAACATGCAGTTTACTGGGACGCAGTTGCTCTTCACTGGGCTCCGTTTCCACGACGTCTGCCTCCGTTTTACCAATTGTTGGCTGATGTTGCAACAGATTCTTCCATATATCTGCCACTTCTTGTGCCGACTCTGAATTCGCCTCCAGTTTGGGCTTCTGTCCATCATCACCAGCTTCCAAATCGTTTTCCTCTTTAGGCTGCTTCATCAGTGCCTGCTGCTCCTGCTTTGTTTCTGGCTCTGCAGACTGACGCTTCACCAATTCCTTATCCATATCCAGTTGCTCCTCGTTGTCGCTCTCTGATGCCGGCGACAACATAACCCTGGGCATGTCCAGATCATCCACAGAAGACCGCATAGGCAACGTTCCATGTGATGTCTCCGGTTGAGCTCCTGTGCTGCGCGTTGCATCTGAATCGCTGTCATCGCTGCTATCCGATTCGGATAAATTGGGTGCAATTAGGTTTAGATCCTCCAGAGATGCTTTGTTTCGCTTGGACTTCTTGCGTCGTTTGCGTGGCATTTGCTGCTGTTGATCCCCTGGCTGTGGCGTTTTATCTCTAACTGCCTGCTGTTGACTCGCACTTGCATCTACTTGATCAGGGACCTCCGTCTTGATGGATTCTCCTTGCTCTGCTTCGATTTTTGTCTCTTCTTGGTGTCTGCTATTGTCTGGCTGCTCAGAAGCTGATCTTGACTGCCGCTTCTCATCGTCCAATGGCGTTTGTGTTCCCTCGATTGCGTCGACGCCATTAGCTGGCAGTTCCTTGACTTCGTGCTGTGCCGCGTGCTTCAATAGCAGCTTGCGTGATACGAATTTCTCCTCGCACTGCTCCTCATTGCAGGCATAGCGAAAATCACCGACATGTTGACGCTTATGGACATCCAGGTATATGGCTTTACTGAAACTGAACTGGCAATGCTCGCAGGTGAATTGCATCGCTGGGATACAGAAGTGATAGACGTGACGCCAGCGTTTTTGAAGGCAGCGCTTGCAGCTGGCGCTCTCAGTGCCATGCTTCCAAAACAAATGCTTTGAAATGTCTTGCTTGTTGCGATAGGCGATGCCACAGCGATAGCATAAATGCAACAGCTTATGCTTCCACACATGTGCCGAGAGTTTGGCCTGAGTGTGACAATCCTCGAGGCAAATATCACAGGTCTGATGTTGCTTCCGCAGATGCACCATCAGCCGGAACGCGGATGGCAATGTCGGTGACGTCTCGCACAAACAGCAACGAAATTGAACATCGTAAATGTTGGAAGTCGTGACACCCGGACAGATGTGACAGAGCAGCTCACTATAACTGAAGAAGTTAATGCGGCACATGCAACACGTGATGACCGCCTTCGCGTGCAGTCGTCGATTGTGCGTGTAGAGCTCTTTGTGTGTTGCAGTCACATAACGACACTGGAAGCACTCATAAATTCGCTCATTAAATGGAAGCGCAAAGCGTCCATCCTCCAAACTGCAACAACTAGCGGAATTCAGATAATGTCCACCCTCCAGGACAGGCAGATAGCTCTTCATTCTGGTCACAATTGTCTCAGCGTGCAACTCCTCGGCTGTTATGCTATCCACAGTGGCCGTGAAACGATGCTGTCCAATCAGATGCAACACCAATTGCTTGGCATTCACAGCAATCCGACGTGCATGATTGCAATACAAGCAGAATGGATAGACGGCCTTCAGGCAGAGACGCACAAAGTCAACCAGCTCGAATTTGTCCAACGGTCGATCCAGTTGTAAGTCCACCGTATGCGTATCCTCGCTGGCCACTTCAATGCCATCGGTAGGCGGCAAAGGGGCCACTGGCATCACGGATTCTGATGCGGATATTTGCTGCTGTTGCGGCTGTTGATCCTCCGTAATGCTATCATCGATATCCATACACTCGCTGCCCAGTGAATCGCGACGCTGCAATGCAGTCGATGTCTCTGCTCCTGGTTCTGTTTCGAACGTCGATGCTGGCTCTTGCTCATCTTGCAACTCATCCTGCTCTTTTGGCACATGTTTATCTTCGTTTATATGATTATTATGCGGCGATGCAGGTGGCGTCGGCGACCAACGTCGCTGCTGTTCCTGATGTGGATGTTGGTGCTGCAGCTCGTCCGGCTGTTGCTCAATTGCGACCCCAAATGGTTGCTTATCTGGCTGCTGCTGCTGTTGCTGCAACTGTTGCTCCTGTTTGGCCATGATGTGTGCCTTGGTGCGCTCTATATGGCGCTTTGTGCGTTCAAGTTCAGCTACCATAAGCGACAGTTTATCCGTAGGCGAATCATCATCCTCCAATTCGGCTGAAACGTTGGTAGGCATAGGTGTTGTTGTTTCAAGGAACGTGGATGCTGTCTCGGTGGCCGTTTCCGTGTCCTCCGACATATTTGATACAGGTTGCATCAGTTCTTGTTGCTGTTGATGCACTGCATCCACTGTAAGCAGCGGCACTGGACTGGACTCAGCTGCTGTTGATGGCACCTCATCATTATCCTCATCCTCGGTGTCTGTGCTGCTAAGTGCAGCATCCACCGATTTCTGAAACTCTTTGGGGACACGCAGCATTATCTTGGGCACCACCAGTTTGGGCAGGGCATCCTCTCGCGGCGTATCTTCGCTAGGCGCTGGAACTGCAAACAATGGATCAGTAATATTTACGTTGATAGGGGCGCCACACTTACTGTTGTTCTCATGCGATGCCGCTGGATGCGGCAGCACTTGTGGCGCCACATCCGCCGCTATCCAGTTTGACAGCTCCTCCAACTGCTTTGCCTTGGGCTGCTCCTCCACCTGAGATGCTAGTTGCGTTGCCAGCTGCTTGCTCTTGGCAGTCTTACGCTTGCGTCTTGCAGCAGTCTTCTTTCGATTGCTAGGACTGCTGCCATTACGACAGCCATTGGCATGACCAGCCTTTTGGCCACATAAAGCACACGGCTGCATAAGCTCGGCACAGTCATGTTCATCAAATTGGCTGCCACGCTCAAAACTGGCCTGGCAATTGCAGCATACAAGATAACGTGCTCGATCCTCTTGGGTTTGGAGCGTTTGCCATGCCTCGACATTGTTGAAATGACGCTGATCCATATCATGCTTATTTTCCAAATGCAGCGATAGCTTCTCAACGCTAGCAAACACATGGGAGCAATACAAACAAATGTAACGTTGATGCACCTCACGCATGTGCAGAAAAAAGTTCCAACACTGATGTACAGTGCTGCAACGAGCGCAGCGAAAGAATCGCTCCTTCTTAATGGTAGGCATAGTTGCTGCTGCTGCTGCTGGAGAGTTATTGTTGCTTGATGCGGGCTGCATTGCAACAGTTGCTTCTGGTGGTGGTGCAGCTGCTCTTGTTTCATCAATTGCAGCATCTGCTTCCCCCGTCGGTTGACCACACATCGCATAGTGCGTATTTAGTTGCTGGAAGTTATCAAAGCTATTGGCATTGCACTTGTAACAGCTGAGGAGTTCGCCCAATTCATGGCTGTTCGTAGTAGGCGCCTGCAGACGTTGCATTAAGAGTGATGATTGTTCCTCGAAGCGCTGATGCTTGCTGTCAATTTCGATGTTGCTGCTGGTGTTGCTGCCGCTGCGCCTGCGCTTTGTTGCATGCACCGATTGCTGCCGTTGCTCCTCCTGCTGCGCCTCCACTTCCAACTGTTGCTGCTCAATATCGAGCTGCTGCTGTTGCTTTAACTGCACCAATTGCTGCTGCTGCTGCTGTTTGGCACTTTGTTCGGCCTCTGGATGATCTATGACCAATTGCTGCGATGTTGAGCTAACAGAGCTGCTTCTGCTGCTCAGCCTTGAGTTGTTCTGCTCCTGCTCTTGCACTTGTTCCAGTTCATTGCCAGCGTTGTTTGCTATCACAGACAGTTGCAATGCCTCCTCCTCCTGCTCGGCCGTTTCTTTCTCCTCCACTTCCGTGTGCTGCTCCGCATACTTACTGTCCAGTATATGCTTTGCCTCCTCGTGCAGCAGCATCGCTGTGTGTGCTCCATTTATTTTCATTTTCGCTGAGACCTCCATTGGGAGCATTTCTTTAATGTCCATCGAATTATCACTGTGCTCTTTCGGCGTCTCAGATTGAAAAGCAGCTGATGCCTCCTCATCCTTTACCACACTATCTTCTTCCGCTTCTGAATCAGACTCAATCTTAATTATCTCCATTGGTGATTGGGCTTCGACTTTTAGCAGCTTTGAGCAGACACCATCGATTTCTGTTTCAGTATTGAAGTCCTGTAAGGATTCCTCGTCATCTGGTATACTCGCAGGTGAAAGATCATCGATCTTATAGACTGGCGATGTTGTTGGAGTTCCATCTGCTGCTGGTGACTGAATTTGCGATTGTTCCCTTGATGCATTTGCAGGTGTAGATATATCCTTTTCATCGATTTTATATACAGGAGACGCATCTTCGTGGTTTCTCTTTTCATCTTCTAAAAAACTCTGTACGTTGTTTTTAACTTCTTCAGATATTCTTAATGTAGATGGTGAGGATCTGTCGGCGCCTTTTTGTGTATTCGCAGGTGAAGAAGATATTTTAATCATTGGTGAGGAAGTGTCTTCATCCTGTGAATCGACTACGAACACAGGCGATGTTATTTCATCAATCTTTTGCTCATCCTGAGAGTTCGTCTCAAGGTTGATGACCATAGGCGAGGAGCTGGCTTCATTATCTGCTTTTAAATGATTTAAAGGACTTTTTGCTTCCACTTTAATGCCAACTAATGATACTTCTTTGTCGATCATTTCCTCGTCCTGTGAACACGTATCCTCACTGTTTTTGGCTTCAGGTGAACAAGCCGCCGTATCATCGTTCGTTTCTTCATCGCTTGACTCATAATCTTCAACAATTTTAACATCAAGCGAGGAGGATTCCTCATTATTATTGAAATTATTCGCTTGTAAGGAACACTCCTCTTCGGTTTTTATATAAAATCCAGATAAGACTGGCGCATGTGATGCGGACGGCTTCTCTTCAGCAACTGCAATATCCTCTGCAGATATCATATCATCTTTAGACTCAATTTTCACACAGTTATTGGAAGGTGCCTCAAAAGGCTCATCTAAACTATTGGAAGAACCTTCTTTTGGCTCATGCGACGCGGAAGGTTCTTCTTTGGATCGTCCATTCTCTATCGCCAAGCCTTTGCTATTTTGCACATCATTGTCTTCCGGTTTAATATTCATTTTCAGCACCGGCTGGGGACTTTTGCTTTTCTCCGTCTTTTCCAGCTGGAACGCATCGCTATTGTCCTCGAAGTCATCTTCTTCGCTGGCTGCCGGCGTCGTTTCCGTATCGCCCGCATGGGGCTCAATGTTAGGCGTACTCTTCGTTTGTTGCTGTTCCAATGTTTCCATCATCTTTTTGCATTTATGCGCTGCCATGACAATAACATATAAAAACAACAATCATTATTATATATAATCGATAAATGTAAGTCGATAAATTTGTTTACCTTTGCATGCCGTACACCGACGTTGTGTTTACCGTTTATTTAGTTGCGCTTCTTTGTGTAGCCACTACTGCAAATGAAAATAATGGAAATTCATAATAACCGCTATAAATTTGGGTTTGTCATTCTCGTTGATGGGTGATAAGCGATAAAAACAGAAACAGGAAACGGCAACAACAAAACAAAAATAAGAAAAAAACATTTGTTCAATTTGGTATGCTATTCGCCAGCCCTGGAGCCGAACGAAGTGCGCACATAAAGAAGACTAAGATAATTGAAAATACCAAAATAAATTGCGCAAAATGTGGTGCGGAGGCGGAGGTAGTAGAAATAAGCAGAAGCAAAACTTTTAGCTAAAAATAAATAACGAATTTACTTAAGAATATTATTATTCTTGGAAAGTTGTAAATTCTGCAATTGCAACGGGAGGATTTTTGTTTTTCATTATTTATGCACGCATCTCTCTTACCTGCTCACTTTAGCAGCTGCCGGGGCGGATACGCAGCAATATTTACGCGCGCAAAACAACAACTACAGAGAGAGAGGAGTCACCACAACCGACGGCACGGACGCTCGCTGCACAACTGAGCGAGACACGGCAATGGAGCGCCCAGCGGAGCGGCGGCCGCGCGTTTTTCTGAACAAGAACAACACCCCTTGCCCTGCACTCTTCTCAAACACCTTCTTTGCGGATAGGCCAGACGTCGTTGACGGACAGTCGTCGCAGCGCTTATACAATTTTTGTTTTAATTTCGAATATTTTTACGCATTTGGCTGCGTAATAGATTTAAAAACACGCGATTGTATTTCACAATGATGCGTATTTGTTTAGCGCACTCAAATTATTTGCTCTGCTTAAATTATGAATATAAGAAATTTTTTTGCACGTCTCGCATCGCGTTTTGCATTTTTTCCTATGCTCACTATTTGTATGCTTATATTTTGAGCTCACTTTTTGCTCGATTGAAGGCTTGCGCCATTAGCAATTTACTGCACACACTTTCAATATTGTATATGGCTGGTATATTTATTGTTATTGTTGTTTAAATAATGCGTGAAAAGCAAATTTTTAGCTATTTTATCGACGTTCGCAGCCATTGAACACGCGCAGAAGCCTAGAGATGCGCAATGCGTCGATAACATGACAACAGCATGTAGTGGTGACTGTCCAAAAGCAACACTTCCAAGCAGCGTCTACAAGCAACCCTGCGTGCCCGTTTCGAGTTCAGTGGTAATCGCAAGTTGACAGCTCTTTCCGTTTCCTTTTTCGCGTGAGCCGTCATCATGAGAGCCAAGGGATTGGTTAGTATTCGCCAAAAATAATGGAAAACTAGTGCAAACTGTGTTTAAAATGTGAAAAGCAAGCAGGCCAACATATCGTGCAACAAGTGCAAGCGAAAAACAGTGTGAAAATTTTCAGTTACTGTGCGAAAAACAAAAGTGCACCGTGTCAGCTGCAGAGCAAGCAATGCGGCCGTCACACTTGCGTTGCGCAGGGAGATTTTGGAAATCGAACTTCCAGTATTCAGGGAACTTGCTTGAAACGTTAATAACTGTTACAGTTATCCCTTAGCCTACGCTAAGTTAATTCAGTTCGTTTAAATGGAACTCCTATACATAACCTATAAAAACAACAACAGCGCATTTACACGCGCTTGTATGTGTGTGATACGATTGTGTTGTGTGGCCCTTTGAATGCATGCTTGCCGCATTTGTTTACAAAAATTTGAATGAAATATGAAGTGTTAATTAAACTTATCGTTAACTTGCAGTTGAAGGAATACGAAGTCGTTGGCCGCAAGCTGCCAAGCGACAAGGAGCCACAGACGCCTCTGTACAAGATGCGCATCTTCGCTCCCGATAACATTGTCGCCAAATCCCGCTTCTGGTACTTTTTGCGTCAGCTGAAGAAGTTCAAGAAGACGACCGGCGAGATTGTCTCCCTGAAGCAGGTGTACGAGACGTCGCCAATTAAGATCAAGAACTTTGGCATCTGGCTGCGCTACGATTCTCGTTCGGGCACACACAACATGTACCGCGAGTACCGTGACCTGACAGTGGGTGGTGCCGTTACACAGTGCTACCGCGACATGGGCGCTCGCCATCGTGCCCGTGCCCACTCCATCCAAATTATCAAGGTGGAGTCGATCGCCGCTGCTAAGACGCGCCGCGTACACGTCAAGCAGTTCCACGATTCCAAGATCAAGTTCCCATTGGTGCAACGTGTCCACCACAAGGGCAATAGGAAGCTGTTCTCGTACAGAAAGCCAAGGACCTACTTCCAGTAAGGAGTGACACCTACAAATCAACTGGCGTAAACGCACTGCGTGCGTTGTGCTCTAATTGGTTTTCAAATTTTTAAGGAGCAAGTCTTTCTAAGTGATTCTTTCAATAAAATGAGTACGTTGAAGAGTAATTCATATTGTGTAAATTTAAATTATAATTTTTGGAGAGAATGTCAGATCAGCGTCTGCCAGCTCTTCAATGAGCCCTGTTCTCGACACACTCCGGTGAGATCATGGGCTCAACCTAGACTTCTAATTTAGCAGGTGTTTGAAGAATACTATGTAGAAGCAATGCTGAGAGTTTCTTCAAGATCGGTCCAGTTTAAAAAGATTTGAACGGTGAATAAAAAATATTCCAAACGAGGGCTGGTTTCGCAAAAAGCTGCGAAATAAGAAATTGACAGTTTAAAAGTGCGCGCGTTGCATACATCTGGGTGGAACAATTGTAATGTGACCATGTTCTTTTAAAATTGATTGATACCATAGCTAACAGTATGTTAAGTGGGCTGTTTACTTTTCATAGGTCATACTATCTGCAACTGGTGTCAGTACCAATCAACCACTCGAAAACAGTGATCTATTGCTACGTGATCATAGAAAAATTCCTAAGGAACAATTTTTTTAAGTAATTACGATTCTGAGCATGTCTGCAACTATAACTATTGACAAAGGATGATATCTAAAAGGCATATAGATTATGTATCTGGCACTATCCAAAAATATTAAATTGTAAAGTGACCGTTTTTCTTTTGAAAATACCGAATAGTTCACCACTGTTAACTAGCAGTAAGTATGTTAAGTGGGCTGTATACTTATCATAGGTCGGCCACACTATCGAGCAATCAATAAGTTTATTTTTTTGCAGCTGCCCGTGGTTTTTTGGTTCTTTTGTTAACTGCAACTGAGCAAATTACATCATTGCATACGTAAAAGCAGACACAAAAGAACCACAAGAACGCCCCACAAATTAATATCACAATCATGAGCGATCGCCGCCTGGAATTAGAGAGCGAAAGATATGCGACGTTTGTTGGATGGCCCACAAATGCACCCGTCCAAGTTGAAGATTTAGTAAAGAATGGGTTTTTCGCTACTGGCAACTGGCTGGAGGCAGAATGCAACTGGTGTCACATACGAATCGATCACTGGGAATACGGGGATCAGGTAGCGGAAAGGCACCGACGTGCTTCACCCATTTGTTCCATGGTACTGGCGCCCAATCACTGTGGGAATGTACCACTTGAAACGGTGGCTACTGGAGAGGCCAACGACTGCGAGGGCAACAGTGTCATTGATGGTGGTACAGGGCGGCAGGGGCAGTGCACTCATCCAGATATGCTAATAGAAGCGAATCGCCTAGAAACGTACAAGGATTGGCCCGTTTGTATTTGATGTTCCCAACAATTGAAATAATCACTAATGTTCATTTCCCAATCTCCAGAATCCGAATATAACACCACAAGCCTTGGCTAAGGCGGGCTTCTACTATCTGAATCAGTCGGATCATGTCAAATGCGTGTGGTGCAAGGGCGTTATTGCCCAGTGGGAGAAAAATGACAATGCCTTTGATGAGCATCGTCGCTTCTTTCCCAATTGTCCGCGCGTACAGATGGGTCCTTTGATTGAGATCACTGGTAAGAATATGGAGGAGCTGGGCATACAGCCAACAACTCTACCACAACGTCCGAAATACTCTTGCATGGAAACACGACTACGTACATTTAGTGATTGGCCGATTCCCAACATACAGCCTGCTGAGCCGCTGGCACAAGCGGGTCTTTATTACCAAAAGATCGATGATCAGGTACGTTGCTTTCACTGCAATATTGGATTACGCTCATGGCAGAAGGAGGATGAACCCTGGCATGAGCACGCCAAGTGGTCACCAAAATGCCAATATGTATTGCTCGCCAAGGGGCCAAACTATGTGCGGCAGGTGCGTGAGGCGGCAACAACATCATTAACAGCCCCCACAGCGCCTCAGTTACCAACTAGCATTGATAGCGCCATGTATGCATCGCCAGCTTGTGAAGCTTTAGCGCTCGGAATTGATGTAGGTGCTGTGCGCAACACTATTGCCCGTAAACTCTCTAGCTCGGGCTGTGCTTTCGATACACTGGATGATCTGTTGCATGCGATATTCGATGATGCAGGCACTGGTGCCGCATTGGAGGTAACTGAACCGGTCTCATGCTCATCCTTGGCCACAGCATCAACTGCGCCCGTTGAATGCTCAGCAACTACGAGCAAAGCGGCGATTATGGAGACACACAATACAACAGGAGCCACAGCAGCAGCAACAACAACAGCAGCAGCAACTTCAACAGCTATAGTTCCACCTGCCGTGGTCTGCAACTCTAATCCCAACGGTAATCTAACGCTGGAGGAGGAGAATCGACTGTTAAAGGATGCACGCTTGTGCAAGGTTTGTCTGGATGAAGAGGTCGGTGTTGTTTTCCTACCCTGCGGACATTTAGGTAAATATTTGAACTCCAGATCACATAGATCTCTGGGATGACCACATTTTGTTTTCATTTACTTGCAGCAACTTGCAATCAGTGTGCGCCCAGCGTGGCCAATTGTCCCATGTGTCGGGCAGATATCAAGGGATATGTCCGCACGTTTCTTTCTTGAAGCAAGGCAAACAGTTGAAAGACCATAGCATAATAGTTATAATAATAATGATAATTGTAATTGTCTACTATGTACTTGTACCGCCTAAGCAATTGGTGGCGGTGGGCGTGTCTATCAGCTGTTTATCGTTTACTAACTGATAGCAAATCGCGTTTTAAAGTGTTACTAACCTCTGCTGTATCGAATGTGTAAACGTATTATGTGAGTTTTTATTAATTGTATCAACTGTTTACTATCTGATAATCATAATACCCTTGCGGGCCACACAGAGATCGAATCTCTGAGTTCTAATTTTTGTCAACAAATTGTACGCTTTGCAGTCCAAATTAAATGATATTTGTACACATATCAGATAATTGTTCGCTCACAGATTCGATGTTCGTATCGTTACAATTTCTTAAATGCCTTATTTACAGCACCTGCAAGGGTATTTATTGACTTCGGCTGCGCCGAAGATACATAGCTGTCCATTTCTTGTTATTGATTGTGTTATTAGGCCGCTGATTTTAATGGAGTACACAATAATTGAACTACACACATACAAATAAAAATATATATGTAAATGTTGAAAATCCTACGCATTATCAATGTGTAAACACAAATATCTGATAATCCCTTGACCAGAGTCAGGTTAACAACGTCATCACGTTTTAAAGAAACTGCTGGGATTGCAAACAAGATGAAATTTATTAATATTGATTGGGAAATTGAAATTTCATAGTATAAAAATCAATTATTACCTTATAAATTGTTAGATTTCAATTGCTGGGAAGTTTCTTAAAGACTACAGAGGTAACAACATTGCCCACCTTGCCACCGAACTTGAATGTGGGCGTGGGTATCGAGCAATGTTTAATAAATAAATCCTCGAAGCTTAATATCAACTCATCCTCCGTCCAGTTGCAGGATGTGATAATAAAAAGACTGTGCTCGTCTTGAAGAAGCTGTGCCACTGTTGCCAAGTAATTGGTACGCTTCTCTTTAGGATTTTCAGGGCACAAGCTCACCGCATCGTAGGTGCCTTTGTCGTGGACAATATCGAAGGTTCCCAGCTGAGGCGGTTCATTTTGCGTCAGATCTGCAACATCATAATTGATATTTAGAGATTGATCCTTTGCGATGCCCTTGGCCAGCTCAATAGCCTTTGGTGAGTAATCGACTCCAGTTAGCTGTGTAAATCCCTCGTTGCTCAATGCAATAAGAAACATTCCATTGCCACAGCCCAAGTCAAGCACACGTGCTGATTGTTTGTCGACTGGTTCTTGCTTCATTAGCCAATCAACGATGCGCTGCTGTGAGTCTTCGTCGAACCAAATTTCTCCTACATCGCCGTGGCTTTTATAATTTCGAATTTCTCGTGTGTAGCTGCTCTCCCAGTATTCCTTGGTGCCCAATTCAGAACCCTCCAACTCCATTATTTATATTCTACTTATAAACAATGCAATTGATCTGTGATATGAGCGGTAAGAAAACAGCTGATGCTTAACTGAACTGTTATTATTTTGGTAACAGAGCTAAATTACTAATGTATCGATAAAAGCCAATCGATCAATGACCATAAATGAGAGTCTTAAATTTGAATATATTATAATAAAGATTATAATATAATACAAATACATACCATAATAACATATAATTAATTTAATTACTGCTTGAAATTTTGATGGATATTAACATCAGTCTTAGTATTATGAATTGGTTGCTCGCAGTCACAGTTTTAGTTTCACGGCTAACAGACTTCATTGTATTATATTGTTATTATTGCTTGCTGAAATTCGAAATAAATAATCATTATAAGAATAATGAATACATTTTTCAACTAACCTTTCAAATGGACGCCAACCAAATGTAGGGCTGCAAAAAGTTGAAGTGAAACATCGATGTCTGCAACTTACATACTTACATCGATATATCGATGTTGACAACTCTGTATCGATGTAGCCATCGATGTTTCGCTAGCTCTAGTTTGTCAGTCGATTGTTTCTTGACGGAGCGAACGTGTCTCGCGGGTGTCGATCTTGAAATGAATTTTTAAAAAGTGCTTCAGTTTTATTATTTAGCTTAGCTAAGTTGGGGTTTAAGAGTACCGCGCACAGCGAATAATTGTAACAAACAACGTAAGCTACAACGTAAAGAATTGTGGCACAAATAAGTGATAAATTTAGAAGAAAACAAGATACCAAATACCCGCGTTTGTGAGTGCTCTTGTGTGCGTGTGCTTGTGCTTGTATGTTTAAGTGAGTATTATATGCCTATGTATACGTGTGTGCATTATGCTAACTGCAGCTACTAAGTGTGCTAGCGCGAGCGAGATAGTGAGTGAGAGTTAGAGTGCAACATTGTGATTGTGTGGCAAGTAGAAGGCGATGAAGAAGAAGCAGCAACGCCAACGCGCTCCCCTTTCCATTGCATTAATATACGTATTTGTATGTGTGATTAGTGGTGCCTGTTACTCTTGATACGTTTCGTAAGTTGATGCTACGAAAAAATCTTCCTCAAATTGTATATTGGCCGCATTTTCGTTTCGAAATAAGCACAAAATCACTGCGTATGTATGTGTTCACACAGACACGTATCCGTCTATCCGTATATATGTATACAACTCTTGCTCAATTGAAGATCCAATGTTCGTCGTCTGGTTTCATTTTATTCAACTGGGCTTTTGGTGTTAAAATGAGAGCTAACGCCAGGTGGCGCTAACCCCCAGAATGACCAATCCCCAAGGTATTCCCCAAAAACCGCAAAGTTTGTGTTCAAATATAAAAAAACATTAATGAAAAAATCACCAGCTCAGCAGTTTCTTTTTTGTTATTGTGCCTTTTTGGTTACCATAAGAACTGTTATTTTATACAACTGGGACGCGCTCGGAGTGTGTGTGTGTGTGTGTGTGTGCATATGTATATGTATACATATATTTGTTTTGTTAAAAAGTATTTCAACAGCGCAGTAGCAGGGGAACATTTCCCGTTATACCGTGCATATGTAAATAAATAATAAATTTCGCGTTCTACATACATTTAAGTATGTTTGTATTTGTGTTTGTGCGGACTTCTGTTATTGGTTTGTTTAGCAATTGGCACAGACTGCAACCCGTTGCATTACTTAAATATTGATCTTAATTGCAATTGCAATACGAAAATTGTAATTGTTGCCAGTGGCGCTGGCATTACTCATGCATGTAGTTGACGCTATCCCCTGTTAGCGACGCCTCGCGTTTTGCTTTGCTTCGCTCCTTTTTTTTTTTTTTTGGTTTGCTTGCTAGTGGTTTCTCGTGTCTGCAGTGGTTGTTGCAACAACAAAAAGGAAATTGCATACAAAAAAAAAAAAACGTCCAGAGTATTTATGTTGCTGTTTTTGTAACATAATAATAATAGGCGCTTATTTTATAGTTAGTACCAGTTTTGCTCTCACACATATGCGCAAAATAGACGCTTTAATAGTTGAACAAAACTCATTGTTGCAGCATCACGATCAAACAAAATGATCGCTCTCTCTTTCGCTCCAGCTGTATGGTGCGTGCGTACGTGTGTGAATGTCTGTCTCACTGTTTATGTGTATGTGTGTGTGTGTATTAATCGCTGCGTCTCCGTCTCAACTCGTCGATTAACTAGTTTTATTTCATTTTGCTGAATGTCAATTTCATTGTAAATTGCAAGTTGCTGTGGCATTTTTGCAACAAAATCAAAACAAGTTGCAGCTGGCTCTTGGGGTGTTTACCATTTTTCGAATTGAAGGTCAGGTTCCCCGTTTAACGTTTTTTTTTTCTCGTGTGGCAGCACTAATTGCTTATTGCTTTGTTTACTTTTACTCGACATTTCGGTATTCGGTGATCGCTATTCACATTCGCGTTCGAAACGGGAGCGAAATTTAACGGTAGGTCGAACGTCCATCTTGGGGACGGGCTGGGCTGGTTTGTACCGGTCTGTTGATTGCAACTCTGTGTGAATTTGCGATCAATGGCATTTGTTCGCTAAATAATTTGACCTCTTGAGTCAACAATTAATACGTATAAATGTAGAGCTGCTGCTTTGCCTGATTCTATTAGCTTAAGTAGGATAGTTCTCACAAAAGGCAATCGTTTCTGCTCTCCCTCTCCCCACATTGTGTGATAAAAGCTGAGATCTGTTTGCATTGTCTGCTTAGTTTTATGGTCACACTGGCAACGACAAAAACTCGCAGAAGGTCACGGTTATATGCAAAATAAACTAAAAACGACAAGAAACCAGACTTGAAACTCTTGTAGCTTTATTTGTTGTTGTTGCTCTTAATGCTGCTGCTGCTGCGTGAAAAGACATTTGCTTTAATCGAGGTAACGTGCCAACGATCGCCATCTCGCTGCTCTAGACAACAGGCACCACCACTTCACATATTCAGTAGGTTTGCCACTCCCTTTTAGCAACAATCAGCTTCAAAATTTTGATTGTATGAATGTGTATACTTGCATGTGTCGGTAAAAAGTTATTAACGGAAGTACATTCACCTGATCAGTTGAATGAACACGCGCTACGTTGCTTTATTTTTTACTTCTACTTTTTATTTATTATTCATTATTTCCATCTCTCTCTTTGCTATTTACGGCTGTCACAAAGAAAACTGGACAGCTGTTTTGTTTGAAGCCCCTCGAGTGTTGGGTGGGAGCCACTCACGTTCAAACATATCATAAAATGGGAAGCACGCGCTTGTTTGCATTTGATTGCATCTGACTATCTTGTTAAATATCAAAACTGCCAATCAGGTGTTCAGGTGTTAAGCCCAAGTTGAGCTGTGGTTGAGCTCAACCTGTTTATTGTCACGAAGCACCAAAACATAACTATTCAAGGCTTCCTATTTGCGTATTAATTGGAATAGCTATTTTAGTCGATCAATTTCAGTATTTACATCTGTTAACAGTCACTGTTACATTCACTGTTGTCACTCTTGTGCTCATCTCTAACAGTAATAACATGACCTGCCTCAATTTCGTTTGCTGATTAACACTACTGTTGTCTATGTTATTACAGGATTTGAATTGTCGTTTTGCAACACTGAGCTGCAATGCAAACAAAATGAACAGCAAAGAACAAGCAGCGGGCCGGGAATTCAAGCGCAATTCAAACGCATACGCCAGTTTGCCAGCAACAACAATAATAAAAACAACAACAACAAAAGAGAAACGTAAACAACAACAACAACACGAGTCGGTAAGAGAACCAGAACGTTATGGACTCTCGCACAGTTTGTCCAGCGAATCAATAAAACAGGCTTGCGACTATTACGACGACGAACCAAGCGATGAGGACCTAATTGAGATACAGCAAACGCCTCAAGGATTTCATCCGCAACAGCAGCAACAGCAACAACAACAGCAGCTGCAACTGCATCCACTCGGCTTTAAGATGTCGCTGGCCATGGACAATGAGCGTGATGCATTTTGTGACGTCAATCAAGAGCCGCCGTTAAGCACGCCCATTAAACAGACTGATGTCGTGCCGGACGAGGCGCTCAGTGTGTTGAATGAGTTAGATGCCATACTGGATGTGCATGGCGCATCGCAGCTCAATGGCAACTGCAACTCATCCTGCGGCAACACCTCCACCTCCCCATCCTCCTCGTCCTCCGCATCCTGCTCCGATGATGACAAAGTTGAGGATTATCTCATGGATTTGGACAATTATCTAGAGGCACTGGATAAAGAGGATCCATTGGCCATGGCTGGTCTTATCATCGGTCATCCCAGTTTAAGCCGAGAGCCACGCACACGCACCCTGCCGCTAAGCCGCAAACGCAAGCAACCCAAACAGTCAGATGAAGATGGCCATCCAGCTTTAGATGCGGAGTTCGAACGTGGTCATCAGATGCGTAAAACCTTCAGCTGCGGTCTGACGCCAACAACAAGCCCCAAAGGTAACTTGCAAATGATCTCAGCCGTGACGTAGATCCATAGAAATGTGTACTTGTTCATGAATCAAACAGCTAAAGATTTTAACATAAAACAAATGAATCATGCATTAAATAAGAGCTTAACTGAGAAGACATGTATTGAGTTGATTAGTTGATTAGTCTGCATATAATTAGGTATATTAATATTAGTATAACTACTTATACTACTACTTTGTATATACTTTTTGTATTCCTACTACGCTTACTACTTTTTGTATTCCTACTACGCTTACTACTCTTTGTATTCCTACTACGTTTACTACTCTTTGTATTGCTACTACGCTCACTACTTTTTATTATTCCTACTATGCTTACTACTCTTTGTATTCCTACTACGCTTACTACTCTTTGTATTCCTACTACGTTTACTACTCTTTGTATTCCTACTACGCTTACTACTTTCTTTACTAATACTTTCGTAGAAGTAGTAGTAATAGTTACTACTATTTGTATTCGTACTACATTTCTACTTATACGCTTACAAGTAAAACTTTTACAGCACTTACTACTATTTATAACCCGACTACTCTTTATTTTACTGCATTCGATTACTACTACGCTTTACTCCTACTACAACCTCTACTCCTCCTCCTGCAAACTGTTTAACTTTTATCTAAAAAAGTCTAAACAAACTGTTTAACTAAGTATAACTTTGCGGAATGAAGTCATAAAGAGAAAATAGATATAAATAGTGGCCTAGTGAGATGTAGGAATTGCTTTTTAAACAATTTAGTCTGAGAATTCGAGTGAAAGTTTTGAAAGAAATTAAAGAATTAACAATAAGCTGTATGTGTGTGTGTGTGTCTCATTCTTATTTCGCAAGTTAAATGATGTATGTATTTTTACAGCCACATCGAATACATCACTAGAAACTGGCGGCAATGGAGCTGCCCAGATGGATCTGTGGTTTCGTCAATCAATGCGACGTGCCATGGGAAATGCTGACGAAACCAAAGGCACAGCGAATGAGCATGTGGAGTTGCAGAAGGCAGAGCAGGAGCATGAGTCGCCTCTTATAGCTGCACTGTTGGTAAATCTGCCAACGACACCAGCGACGACGATGGCGGCGCCCACGACGACGGAAATGCGACGCAGTTTCTCGCAGCCAGAATCTTTGCCAGAGCGCCAAGGAAGCGCACTACAGATGCTCACGGAGGCACACATCTTTGACAATTTGCTGCAGAACGAGCAGCGTACGGCGCGTGCAGTTAGTGAGCAGCTGGAGCAGCGACCACGTCAGTATGGACGTCGCAGCGAGGGACATCCGTCCATGAGTCCCGGCCGCAGTATTGGCAGCTTCATATCACCGCTGAGTCGGCCACAAAGTGCACCAGCGCAGACGCAACGCCGTGAGCCGGTGGAGACGCCAACGCATCCTATAATGTCCACGCTCTGCTCCGAGATGAGCTCGGCACGTTCTTCGCGAATACCCAGCCCCGTGTCAATGGCGAGCAACAGCAACAGCCACATCAGCAGCAGTAATAGCAGCAGCAGTAGCAGTGACAGTTCCACGGCCAGCAGAGGACCTGAACAGGATCAGTTGGAGCTGGGACAAACGCAGACGACGCTATGCAGCGGCAGCAGTGGGAGCAGCAGCACAACGCCGCTGGAGCCGCAATTGTTGCATGAGAAATGCGGTTTCAATAGCCAATGGCCTCATGCTGGCAGTCGCATCCTGGCATTAATGGGCTGCACCTTGGGTGTCTTCAATTTGTGCCGCTTTGCGGTGCTGACCATTAACTATGGTGGCAACTTTTTGCTGCAGTTCCTCCTGCTCTCCATACTCTTTGGCATCCCACTCTTTTGGCTACAGATGAGCCTCGGCGCCAAGATCAAATCGGGTCCAGTTTCCATGTGGAAGATTAGTCCCATTTGCAGTGGTGTTGGCATTGCACTTGTCATGGTTCAATGCTTTCTGGCCATCTATTCAACGGTTGCAGTTGCTTGGATTCTCGTCTATGAGCGTGAGGTATTCCCAACGCCCTCGAACAGAGTCTATCGTTGGCAGGAGCGTTCATTTCCCTATCGCTATGATGCCACCAATGAGACGGGAAATCTTACCCAGACCGTTGCCAATTACTTCAATCTTGGGGTGCTGCGACGTCTGCATCTGGCCAAACATCCCGCGGCGAGTAGTGTGCCTTTCGATGTCAATGAACGGGTAGGTAAACCCGACACAAAGCATAGCTGAATCATTCCCGTCTAACGTGCATTCCCATTCAGCAGCTGTCTGGCTTTTTGGCCATTATCTGGGCAGGCGTCTTTATGATACTCTGCAAGGGCCTCAAATCGTTGGGCAAATGGATCTATATAATCAATACGTTGCCATTGCTGGCACTTATGGTTGTTACCTGCAAATTTGTTAGCATTGTGGATTTGGCCAGCTTACAGGTGAGTTTGTTCAGCACTCCAGCCTAATCTCTTAACTCATCTGATTGTGATTCTGATTCTGATTGCAGAACATATTTGCCGCCAGTGATTTTGATGACTTTCTGGTGAACTCAAACACCTGGACAGCGGCCACACAGGAGACGTTCCTCACTTGGGGCATGCTGGGTGCCTCTGTGATAGCCATAACGAGTCGAACTCATGCCAATGCCAACAAGGCAACACTTCGACGTGATGCAATTTTGCTGGTGCTGCTTACGTTATTGGGCCTTGGCCTGGTCGCCTTGCTGGGGCTTTGCTGTGCACAGATTCTGCGACAGAATGGTTACGTTTATGTGCCCGGTTCGTTTGGTAAGTCGTTAGAAATTCTGTAACAAAATTGCAACTCTCGCTCATTGTTGTTGGTTTTTAGAGACACCAGATTGCTATACGTCCGTCTACTCGCTGCAGGCGCACCCGAATCCACAACTGTTGTCCTATCCACGTGCACTGGTGCCACATTACTCATCATTCTTGGGTGAAACCTATCGCAGGAATAAGACCATCTTGCACATTGAGAGCGGCTTTCAGGCGCTGCGTTTCATTACGGAACTGTTCCCGGCAACGCTGTCACTGGCCAGCGGTTTCGTCTCATGGATTTGGGCCGCCGTTGCCTTTGGCATGTTCGCTGGCTTTGGCTTCACCCAGTTGTGTGTGATGTGGAAGCCCATTTCCAGTGCGTTGGGCAACTCCACAAGCTCCGTTCTGTTGAGCTGTGTCACTGGCCTCCTGCTGAGCATACCCTTTGCCACCGAGATGGGCATCGAGTTATTATATTATGTAGATTTTTTACTTGGCGGCTCCTGGTTTATACCCATCATATGGGCAGCACAAATCTTTGGTGTATTCCTCATACGTGGACGTCCCTACAATGGCGATGATCTGGTCCATGATCTGCGCATGTGCGGCTCCATGTCCGCATTTCTGGCGCTCTCCTGGAACGTACTGTTGCCCATTGGTCTGATCACGCTCTCGGTGATCGACTACAAGGCATCGCTATCCAATCAATTCTATTATTGGCGCGGCTTGTCATACTTTAGCTATGCGAGCCGCAAAATGGGGAGTCTCATTCAAATTGGCCTATTGCTCATCATTCCTGTCACGGCCATCATACAGATCTATCGCTATTTGACGCATGGTCCACCGGACATACTAGAGGTGAGTTAAGGATTCAGCTTAAAGATCAATGCTTATTAACTAATTATGTCAATTTTCTTGCAGCGCATTCAAATGTTGTACCGTCCATCGGAGGAAGGAGGTGCACGCCAGAGATCCGCACAAGAACGACGCCATGCAGTGAGCAGCCAACAGCAGCAGGAGCATGCCCAGCATGAGGTACAGAATGATGCACCACCCAAATACACGCCTCCGCCATCCTACACAACTGCAACAGGAGCGCGTCTGGCCAAACTATTGCGACAGAGCATACGACGCAGCGTGCGCAGGTGAGATTACCGATTAGAGAATGAATGAATGAATGAATTGTGTGCATTGAAGCACTTCTGGAGTAGGAGTACACTCCTCGACTTTATTGCCAACTGTTTACATCGTAAGACTCGTTAATGGAGCAGAGGCTGCCGAATTGGGCATTGTTGCCTTTGGCGCAAGTGGAAGCTGCCTTGCTGCAGCTGGAGTAAATGCGTTTGCCAATCATGTTTGTGGTTGCATAGTTGCAGGCAACCAGCACCGAATTCCAGCCGTCGCGTGTATATCTAGATGCCGCACAGCCAACGCGTGTATTCTTCTCAAACATCATCACAGTGAAGTGGCCAATGGTGCTAAACGAGAGAGTGACATGGTTAAGGATTAGGATTAGAATTAAGATTATGCCATATATAAGAAATGTAACTTACGGTCCATTGTAGTTGCTGGGATAGCCGCCTTCAATGATGCCACTGTGGGAATTGCTCACCTCATTGTACCACATCTGTACGCTCTTCTCGAGCAACGTTGGCATGTCGGGTATATTGGGGGAGTAGGCTTGCCATGCCAAATTCTGGCCAGAGTATTTAAACGCATCCGTATTGTGGCAACCATCGTGCTTCATGTTGCACTGCCGCACATTCAACTCCGCCAAATAGGCCAACTCATCATCCCACTGCATGGTGGCCATGCGACAGGCGGCATTATGTCTCGGATCATTGCCAGCTGCAATAAAATTGCGTTTCTCATTGTGCGATTGGACAAGCAATCGCTTGTGCTCCTCAGTGATCCTCAACAGTTCGGCATCGGAGGGGCAACTGCTGTCCCACCAATTGTTATGGCCACACGCAATGTGCTTGCCACCATTACAGATACTCGATGAGCAATAATCTGTGGCATATGCCACACTCACTACCAACAGCAAAAGACAAATTGACTTCATTACACCAGCGATCTACTGACCAACAGTCAAACAATTTGCATTGCTCTTATATAGATAGGGATTATCGGTTCAATCGACACAGGGGCGGATTGCTTAAATTGGGCGCCTAACTGGGGCACATCTTGAGGTTGCGATATCGTATTCAATGAATGGGTAATCGTTAAAAATAAGTAGAAATCCCTGGACTTTTTCTATTAGTGAACCTAAAATTCATATCTTATTGAAACTTAATGAAAATGATTAGTAATTAATCAATAATTTAGTTGACAGTATTTAATACTGAAACTAAATCACAATTTGCATATATATTTACTTCTAAAAGAAGTAATTTTAATTGATTATTTCATATTAGCTTATGTTTATCCTCTCTTGGGCCCTTTTCTTCACCTCAATGCGCCACTGGCAATAAATAAATAACTTATTATTTCCTTTAATAAATATTGAAGGGATCACATTGTCGTCCGCTACATATCTAATCAATTGTTATTTATTTAAAAATGATAAGACCAAGATTATTTTATTCATTTATTCCAGGGAATTAACAATTGCAGATAAATATATATCTTTGTATAAGAAGTATTTATAGAGTGGCAGTAGATTTTTACTCTTTGCTATAGTATATAGTTGCACATTTATAGGTAGAATTGTATTTCGTTTGAATACGCTGTAAAATTCAAATAAAATTAAAAATATTCACTGCAATTAATTAAATTGAAATCTAAATCTGTGGAAATAATTTAAAATTAAAATTGAAAACAATATTGAATTAAATTTAATAAAATATTGAATTAAATTTAATACAAATGTAATTTAAATGTAAAATTAAAGCTAAAGTTAAAGTATAAATTAAAACTAAAACTAATTATAAATGAAAATTAAATTATATCTAAATGCAATATACATCTAAAATTAAAACTAAAACTATATTTAAAATTCAATTTATATTTAGACTTAAAACTAAATTAATTGAATAATCTAAATGTTTATTTTATCTAATAGATTGTTAATATTATACATCAATTTATTAACTAATTAATTTCCATCTCTTTGCATTTTTAGAGTACTCGGCGATTCGTCCAGTCGCACACGTCCCATACTCTCGCTGGATGCGGAGTCACCTTCGCCTGTGGCACCGCCAGACTATCTGACCATATTGACGAATCCCTCGGGTTCGGGTGCAAATGCATCGACGTCCGCGGGCAGCAGCAGTCCGGTGTCCGTTGAGATTGGCCAACGACCCGCTAGTTATACACAGCGCTCACAGTCTCTGGGTCGTAAGCTGCAGCGACCCGCCTCGGCCTCTGCCGCATCCAGCTTGGAGCAGCAACAGCAGCAGCAGCGTCAATATACCGCTGAGGATGTGGTGACCATATTGCGCTCCTCGGTGCGCTATCGTCCGATGCCACGTCAAACTGTTGGCATTGCCACAACATTGCCACGTCCCCCAGCCATGTCCACGCACTTGGAGGATGCTTCGTTCCGTTCAATTGAGAATCTGGTGCTCAATGCCGAGCCGCCGGACCAGACGCCCGGTGTGGGTAATGATGATGCGGCTGTGGCAGCGGGGGGAGTGTGGTCAAAATAATAATAACACATCTGTGATTTAATGACTAATAACGTACACATAACGTAATTCTATGGAGGATCACATATCTGCTTGCTTTCTTAGACTTGATTATCGCTAGTTATAAATATACGAATATTATTTTGTAGTTATGTATATCTATATCGAATAATATGTAATAATAAAGAACTAATTAGTATTGACAACAACAAGAATAACCATAAACTGAGTATATCTGATTGGATATGAGAAAACAACCCTCAGCAATAATTCATGCTTAGCATCATCCTTAGGCTGACGTCGCGTCGTTGGCCCTTAAAGCCCTAGATCCACAATGATGGGCAACAATAGGTGCAGGCTACGTGTCAGGCAATTGAGTGCGTCGCATTTGCGCAGCCTGACCAAAAATTTAAGCCGATTAATAAACGTGACCAGTCAACTTTTCAAATGGAAACGGAAGCAGCCCAACAACAATATCAAGAAGAACCACAGCGTCACATCACAGGAAACGGCGCAGTACAATCGAGACTGCTACATTAAAGTTCAAGAGCTGAATTTTTGCTGGCAAGCTGCTCAATTTACCTACATTTTGTTATATTTGACTTGCACATTGCATTTTTTTTATCTGGTGCACACGTCTAATCCGCAGCATTTTGAAATTGTCACGCACGCGCCAATTGTCAGACATTTCGAGTTGCCAGCCTGTGCAAAATTAAAATCAGCGTTCATGTTTATCTTAAATAATAAACTAACTTGCTTACTTTTCATTTTGGCTTGCAATAAAAATAATGCAATATACCAATTCACATAACTAGTTATTATTATTAGCTGATTGTTCAATTTTTAATTATCTGGCAAGCTCTTCTTTTTGTTTAACGGCGCATTTCTGCCTTAACACTTTCAATTGAGTACAGCAACAAACTAACATTAACGATTCTGTAAGTCGTATGTAAGTAACATGTTGCCTGAGTATGAGCAGTAACCTGGCATGTTGCTATGTTAAAAACACATCAACACGTTGCGACTTGCACGCGACTCTCATGCAACGCACGCGTTTTGCTGGCGTTTTTATGCTCCCCACGCTCATTACTCTCACCGTTTTTAACAGACTCTGTTAATCATAATATAAAATCAAATAGCAGCTGTTAACTTCTTGTTATTGTGGAATTTGTCTTCGAGGCGTACGTTCGGTTCAACGGATGCGCGCATATGTTAACTACGAAGTTTAAGTGCAGAAAATCGAAAAAGAAATAATTGAAACGAAAAAATAAAACTCTGTTTGGACGCGCCAAGCAAAGAAATAACAGAAATTGCTTAAAGTGAAATTTACTTTATGCGCTAAGAGGGAACTTGTTCTTGTGTTGTAGCTAATTAAGGGGCGCGCGCGTTTTCAAAGCAATTAAACTAAGCATTCTAAGTTTTGTAGCAGTGCAAAAGTTTTCTCGGCTTTGCCGCAAAACAGCAGCCGCTAACAACAACACCAACGCCGCCGTCGCAGTCGCAGGTCTTCGTCGACTTTGCCATCAAAAAAGTGCTCAAACAAGATTTCCACTTGAAATTCCTGAATTTCGTTCGCGACGCGCAGCATAAAAAGCAAAAAAAAAGAAAAAATAAGAAATAAATCGTAATCGAAATATAAAAGCGCAATACAAATAATACAAAAGTTTCTGCAAGTGCAGAAGGCATCATTTTTAAGTGTTTATATGTGTATACTCATGTATGTGTGTTATAATTTTGTGCAATTCGGCTAAAGTTTTGGATTAGCGGCGCTTTTATTTACATAGCTGTGCCTGACTAAATGGTAAGTGTGGCCATTTTTGTTGCCAGACTCAATTTGTAGGTGTTAAGCAAAGTGGAGAAGTGGAGAACAACAAAAACAAGAACAACATATTCTTACTCACGCGCACAATTTGTTGTAGTTTTTGTATTAGCATTTTTATGTCGCTGTTTGGCCAGTTGACAAACAAACGCACACTTCTCTCTCACACATACACACGCGTACACACACACACACACACACACACACACACACACACACACACACACACACACATACGGACGCAATACACAAAGGATTTCATGACGTTTGGGTGGGACGCTTAACTTACCCTCTGCCACTGACGCCGCCGTCGCTGCTGCTGCGCTCTGCCTGTGCGGACTCTCTCTATTTCTCATGCTCATTCGTTCACTCTCATATGCTCAGCGCCGAATGCTGTGCTACTGAAATTGCTAGCTTTTGCGTCGCTTTGTCGTTGTATGCTTGTGTGCGTGTATGTGTGTTGTTGTTATTTATTTTGATGGCGTATTTCGGCATTTCGCTTTGTCAGAGAGCCTGTATGTATGTACGCGTGTGTGTGTGAGCGTGTATAAGCTTGTCTCCGTTTAGTTTCTTCTACATTAAAATGAATTCGCAATAAATATTGCCTATGTCAAATAAAAGGGCGATGAGCCAGCCTTTTTCTCTCCTGCTTGTTACTTCTTCTCTTTTCTATCTCGCTCTCTATCCATCTATGTGTCTATCGCTGCTCTAATCTCGGGGGACACTAATGTTTTACGACAATTTGTATGCCTACCAATACAAAACTTAATGCACACATCAATGGTAAATTAGATGTACATACTCCAAAGCAATGCACTAATAACAATCATTTAGTGTCTGTCTTGTCTGTGTATGTGTGTGATGTCGTTGATTTGGCTGTTATTTCCAATACATTGACAATTGGAAATGTGTGTCTGTGTGTGGGGCAGCCCACTTATGTATGCCTCATGTCTCGTTTGTCGTCGTCGGCCAAATGGAAATCGTTTTGTTTTTGTTTTGTTTTGTCAACTGACAAATTTTCATTATCGCTATCTCTATTCCTCATTCCACATGGAAGCCTGCACTAATCGCTTACTTAAAAAATACATACATATGTACACTTAAAAGCGAAGAGCAAGATGGGGCACAAGTGTAAATAAACAAAACTACTTACGCACACACGCACACAAATGCGCTGAGACACTTGCTAGATGTGCCATTAAGTCGATAGTAATTGGGTAATTTAGTTGCTGTAACAGAAAAGTAAACTAAAGTGATCAACTAACGAATTTAGATAAATTAAGATAAACATTACTTTTATTTATAAAATTGCAATGAAATAGAACTAGATCATTGCATTTCAATTCCATGCACTTGAAACTGTTGCCCATCTCTGGGCTTCATTGCTTTTAAGTATGTTTGCCGAAGAAACCCATTTTGGTATTCCAAGCATTTAATACTGTGCCGTAGAGTCGTTGATTCTAATCATTGATTTACGTCTCAATTTAGTATGTAGTGCAATCGATTTTGTTTCGATCTAATTTGAGCAAAACGAATGCAAACTAACAATAAACCATTCGATTCAAGACTTTAAATACCAGTCTTCAGTCTTCTTCAATCACCCTATTCTTGTAGTAACTAAACAAACAATCGAAATCGCATCGCATCGCAATCGGCTCATTTGCTTTTTCAACGC
The DNA here is from genome assembly GCA_018901825.1 of Drosophila funebris. Lineage (NCBI taxonomy): Eukaryota > Metazoa > Arthropoda > Insecta > Diptera > Drosophilidae > Drosophila > Drosophila funebris. The sequence continues at coordinate 11,453,354 of JAEIFK010000682.1, forward strand.
ACCATTTAATGCCGTTGTTAATTGTTCGACGGTTCGAGGCAGCCATCGAGGCTTGTAATTAGTTGTGAATTGGATTTGGATCACATAAAAGTGTTGATTACACACACTGATGATGTTAATGTCGATGGTTGTTGCTGTTTGCTGTTGCTGTTGCTGTTGCTGTTGGGCGGACCATCGATGGACTGACTGGGTGCGAAGTGTTTTTTATTTCTGGGTATTAAGGTTAGCTCCCCGGCTAGCTTAGTTGTTTTTGCAGTGAAAGTCTTGCCACTGTCAGGTGCCACAACCTGGTTAGCCATCACAAGCAGAGCATAGCTCTTAGGTCAATGCAATAAAGAAGGTGAGAGAAAATCTTCTTATCTAATTGATGCTCAGCAGGTTGTACTATGAAATATATATTATAAATTTATTCGAACTATCGTTCATTGTAAAAATTTCAAGACTTCAATACTTCTATAGGTCAAACGGTATTTTTAATTTCGTATTTCGTAGCTGTTGCCTAATTCTTGCCTAATGAACCGCGGAAGACCGACATTAATTCAAGAAAGACAACTTTTAAGCCAGTTGATTACAGCAAACCTGAAAGCGAGTTGAAAAATGTTTGTATGAACAGACATGATTATATTGAAAGGTTTACTAAATTGTTCAATTCACATGATGCAAATTTTAAAGTGACTGTCAGAAATACCATATGATAATTATAAAGAATCCTTAAATGGAATGACTTTTCTTATTTGTGTGAGGAGATACATATCAGCTAAAAGAACTGCGTCATTGGCCAAATATTCTACCTGTGCTTTTATTTTTTTTTTTTTGTATAAACTTTTACCAGAAGACAAACTCAATTTGAAGAGACAATTATAAAGTTATCTGAAATTCAATCATTTCCGTATCGTTTCATTCTGTTTACCTTTCGCCCAAGACACACAGTTTGTCAATTACAAATTGCTAAATTTTGTTGCTTTGTAAAGTTAAAGTTAACTTTTCTTTTGCAAGTCATGATGTGGCTCTATCTCCGAAAAAAAAGAGGGTCTCTTTAGAGAATTACGCGATTCCCATTGCCCAGTCGACTAGTGCAGCAGCTAAACATCAAAGTCATTTCATGTCTTCATAAATTGCTGCGCTACTTAAACTCCGACGCTACAGCGACAGCGGCAGCAACAGCGATTGGGGCATGCCTCTTGGCTGCAACCACGTATATAACCACTGGCCTTTCTTTCTGGCCTGCCCCTCACTTTTGACTAAGTGAAATGACCTGCCATTTTGTAGGAAGAAACTGCCAAACGTAACCAGGCAAAGGAACGAGCCATGAGACAACGAGATTGAGCCGAGGGGAAGGTTAATGCCTTATCGACATGCCGCAATCTATGTATTTAATTGACTCAACTGCAATTATAGTATACACTACATATACACATATATATGTATACAATATATACTATATATTTGTTGTCTGTGGAGTGTCTTCTTCCTGCAGATAAAAGTCGCGTCGTAAATACTAAAAACTCGCCTATAATGATTTCGCATAAATCGTGACTACTCGCCAAAATGAAAGGCGAGAATTTATACTAACAGCGGGCCAAGTCAACTGTTGTTGCTACTTTTGTTGTTGTTGTTGTTACAACAACTTACATTGTTGTTGTTGGTGTTGTGGTTTCGCTTCATTCGCATCGTCGGGGTGTCGCTGTGTCGGTGTCAGAGGCTAGTCCCGACTCCCGTCGAATCCATCGCTATGGTCAGTCGCACCAGCCAAAGCCAAAGCAAAAAAAAAAACAGCAAACCAAGAGCAAAAACCTGTAGTCACAATTCGCAATTGGCAACTAGAGATGGTCACGTGACACACTAATCCTTCTCCCTGCCCAACTCTGTCGGATTTCACGGAAATCTTGTTTACAATAATTGTTATTTATTGTAACATATTTATGCTGTGTGTGGCTTAACTGTATTGTTATTTATTAGGCATAGTTATGGCTATAACTTATAAAAGTAAATTGTACCGATTGATTGTGGAGCCTTAAAGAACGTTGCAAATGTATTTAAGCATTATTAAATATCTATTTTAGAAGAGTAGCTATTTGAATTCGTTAGGTTGGACTATATATAAATGAGATTGTAACTATTTAAATAATAACAAAAAATTAATTTAAATAAATATCTCAATACATTTTATATTTATAGATTGATAAATGATAAATTGAACTATTTAAATAATAATAAACAATTAATTGAAATGTAATTATATTTCTATATATATTTATATATATTAATATTTGCATATTTATGGGTATATCTGTGCTATCTATATACATATATCCAAACATTGTATGTATTTTATTGCTTTTATTCTTTTTATACGCCTTTTTGACTGTCTCTCTCTCTCCCTTTCTCTCCCTATCTACCTCTCTCCACCTCGTATTATTCTTTCCCTCGTTCTCTATTTCTTTCCTAGCTCTTTGCCCATACTCTATGTTTCATCCTCTCCATTTAGTCACCCTTCACTTAACATTTCTCTCAGCTCAACCTCTCACGCTTCGCCTCACGATCACGACGATCGCACGCCCATCCCCAATTTGTGCATCCGAGGCAACATTTAGTGCGACTTCGACTCTACGTTGCTAGGGATTTTTTTAAGTTTTTAGTTGCGTTTTTCTCTCTCATTTTTTAGCGACGGACAGCAGCGTGTCCATTGCCAAATCGTTAGCACTTGGCACGGACACAGACTCGAGGCTTCGTCTCCAGTCGCAGTCGCATCATTCTCAGTCTCATCATCATTATTATCGTCATCATCATTATCATTGCCTGTTGAAAATCTCTTAACAATGGAGCAAAGCTCTCGTCGTCTACCACGTCTCGAGCCTTTAGCTCAAGTGTGTAATGAAATAAAAATATGTATTTAAACTTTATTTGATTGTCGTTGATTTGCGCGATGATGGCGATGGCAACAGCGACTGCGACAGCGACTGCGACTATGGCTGCGACGTCGACGACAGCGTCACGGTCTTCCGCACCCGCGCCCACTCTTCTGACCCTGCTCAAGGTTCGTTTTCTCAAGCTTTGCGCTGCCTAATGAAAAAATGTAATAAACCAATTTACTTTATTTTGTTGTTGTTAATTTTGTAGCCGTTGTTGCCTACCATTTGCATTCTTCCGTTCTGTCTCTGTCTCTCCTTCACTACAAAGATGCTCTATAAATTTGGTAGCTAACCAAGCATTGAGACCCATTGAGGCGCTGCCCATCATTAGGCTGACAAAAGTTCCTCAACTCATTTGTACGTTAAAATCTTCCCATAATTAACGTCGACGTTGGACGTTGTATGTTGAACGAATGCTGTGAATGAATGAATGAATGAATGGATGGCTGGATGGTTGAGTTGAACAAGAGGGGAGTACGTAAATTTCTATGCCTCGCTGCACACAAATGACAGATACTCAGTGTGGCAGAGACGCTGTCCAGACGACGAAGTGTCCAGTAGATTGCAATTGCCTGAGGAGTGAGTTCACGATGAGGGGGGAGCTGAAGTTGAAGCTAAAGCAAAAGCCATAGCCAAAGCCAAAGGAAAAGCTACAGCCCTATTGTTATTGTTGTCATTTGTTGTTGCTGTGTGTAGGTGAATGTTGCTGTCCGATTCTCTCTGGGCATTGGCGGAATTATTAAAAGTAACACGGACTGACAGACGAACTGACAGACAAACAGACCCAATTCCCAATCCCCAGCTCTATAGTTATAGTTGTTCCAGACTCAATCTCAGTCCAGTCTCAGTCTCTACTCTCTCATTTGATATATTGCAGGCATCCGGTAGACGTGATGCTGCAATAAAATGCCTGACTATATTCTCAGCTTATTGTTGTTGTTATTGTTATTGTTATCGTTGTCATTGTTGTTGTTGTCACATTGTCGCCGTCTGTCGTCTCTTCTTGCTGTTGTTGCTGTCTCCTGCTGCTCCATCATTTGGTGCCTACACAAAAACTCCAATAAGAATGGAAGCAAACAGCAAAACAACGCTCTCTGCATACTCTAACAATTTGAAATATTTCCATAAAGTTTATATTAAACTTTAATTATTAAACAATTGAAAACACGGGGAGTATAGTATAATTAGAGGATTATAGAGTATATAATATTAATGAAAAGTATGATAATAATATAGTTAATATATATAAGATATTAATTTATATATTAATATTATGATTTAAGTATTTATTCATATTAATATAAGTATATAAATTCATAGATAGATAGATCTTTTAACCACAGTTTCAATAAAAGTTTTAGCTTAACGACAAAGTCTATATAACTCCAATGGCAGAGTATGGCAAAGACACAGTCAGTTGTATTTATTTCTTATTGGAAGGGGTTGGTAGGGGGACTATCGAATAGCTAAATATTTTGGCTCTAAGCAGTTAGCTACACACAACCACAACAATGACAATGACAAGACAAAATCAAGGGCCCACGCTCTGTCTGCACCGTGAAAGCGTGGAAAGTCCGGCGGAGTCCCCAGCGATAGACACTGCGACAACATTGAGACAACTTGCGCCTCATTTTCAAAATATGTCGCATCGTTTTAATTAAATATTTTCAATTTTACGGGCCTGTTTGATTTGCATTTTAATTCGTTGGCCCACAAATGTTTCTATTTATTTGTTGATTTTGATGGTGTTCGGAAGACATCATGAACGAGTAGGTGAAGGTGGTAATGTGGTGGTGGTGCTGGTGGGGGAAAGAAGAAGAAAAACTTGATGTTGGTAAAGCTTCAGCTGTAGAGAGAGAGAGAACCGTGAGACAACAACACCTGGTGGTCTGTCTGCCTTTTGAGCTGCTTTGCATTTGCATTTTCATTTCCATTTCCATATCCATTTTCTTGGTATTTTGTAAATAAATATTTTCTACACTTTGTATAACGAAGATTTTTCTATTATGTATTTTGTATTTTGTGTCGGTTCATTAGTTAGGATTACAGCACAATTATGTCGCCTAATAGTTGTTTATTTATACAATTTGAAATTGAAAGCTCACATAAATTGTGCATCCAAATGGAATCCCAAAACTCAAAGCGCTACGAATTTCAATGCGCAAAGAATTGTGTTTCTTAAGCCAAAGCTGCCAGTGAAAGTTCTGAGGCTTTAAAGCTGCTTAAAGAGTGGAAAGCTGTTAGAACTTTATGAATGCAATAACTTAATGAGCGCTAAGCTGAACTAAAAAACTAAAGAACAACTAAAGAAAGTCTTCAGATCTTGTAAATATTTTTGAATTGGAAATTGATTTTTATGGAGATTTTATTGAACATTATTTTCAGATATTTGAATTCTTTTTACCATTCATAGTTAATCGATAATAGTTTCAAATCGTTTGATGCGGAATATTGTCATATTAAGTTATATTTGGCAATAATCCAATTGATAACAAAACTGTTTGCCAAGCTGAGCCCTTTCGAGTTATAAATACACAATTCTATTTACTTGATGGGCATGTCTAATCATAGCTGCAAAGCTTATCACGGCAACTTTTCCCAGGCAAATGTCGACAGAACTTTAATAGAAATGCTGCCCCCTGAGTACAAAAAAAAATAGAAGTAAACACCGGAAACGTGGGCAATAGTTCTATGGGGTCTCTCAATGCAATGCACTTTATCGAACGCCTCAAATGAAATCAATAATAATAATAAAAAATAATAATTTATGTGCATGTGTGTGTGTGTGTGTGTGTAAGTGTTAGTAGTACAAACATGAAAAGCTTGCAGCTTATCTTTAACACGCTCTCTCACTCTGATAAGGCAGTAAAACTCAAAAAAAAAAAAAAAAAAAAAAAAAAGAGAACCAAAAATACACGAACTAGCAACTTGGACAAATCGACCTTAAAACAATTTCGGAGGGACACATCAACAGTTGTAGCTAAAGCTAAAGGGCGCAATGCCCTCAACACCGGATCTCCAAGTCACACGGTGGTTGTTTATTTATATTATTTTGGGTCTAGGGTTCTACGTTTCATTCCATTGCCCGCTGTCCCTTGCCCGGTGCAATAAAAGCCAAAGGCAAATAGGTCGAGGCGCATACTTAGATATTTATATATGTGTAAATGTGTGTGTGCGTGTGTGTGTGTGTTTGCCCCTGGTGAATGAATGACCCTGCCTGATATTTCCGGTTCACTTTGCAATAGTTATTAAAAACGTCGGATGCGCTTCGCAAAGTAAAAGTATCCGCAAATGCATCGTTAAATGTGTCTCATTAGTTCCTCGGCAGGGCAATTGTCACTCAATCAGTTGCTGCAGGGGGAGTAGGAGGAGGAGTGGTGGGGTGGAGGAGGGCGTTTCATAACGCAGGGTTGTAGTTGCAAGCGATTCGGCTTTTGAATTCTTAACTGAAAATTGCAAGTGAAGTGTCGTTTAAATTAAATTACAGTCGCTTCGCTTCAGCACAATTATTGCGGCCGCACGCACTGCATCCAGCCTCAGTCTCAGTCCCAATCCCAACAACGTTAGCACCGCCACCGCCACCACCACCACCATCATCATCATCAGGCGTAACCTGGTCTTGAACATACACACACATGCATGCATGTACATACATATGTGTGATGATCAGATGCAACAACCCTCAACTGATTCACGGGGCAAACACAATCTGTTTGCTGCCTGTCAGAAGACAAACATTGCCACGGCAAAGGATAAGCGGGAAGAGGGAAGGAGAAGGGGTGGAGCAGGGGAAGGGGAAGGCGGCTGAGGAAACTCATAAAAGTCCACAACGATTTGTTGTTGCTGCCTGGCGAGTGAGAACCGTTATGTGGTGCGATAACTGGGATAGTCTTTTTGGCTTTCATTCATACCCTAAGTTACAGCTGCTCGAAAGGGTATATATACGGGTAAGGGAAGGTGCATAAGGAAATGCTAAATAATGTCAGAGGAATTACAAGTCTTTAATGAAAGTAATTTAGAATATATAAATGTAGTTCTTTCTTTAATTGAAATCACATCAATTATATAACTTACATATATCTATATAAATTATATAAGTATTTCTATTTTCTAACTTTTCCAAAGTTCGTAGAGTAAATTAACTTCGACTGCAAATAGTTTTAAATAGTTTCATTAATCATCTTTCAAATTGATCGAGGTAGCTTTTACTTTTAGCATTTCAGCTTTATAATATTAGTATTTCTGTTCTTTCTTCTTTATTTCCAATCTTGAAATATATTTAATTAAACTTAGTATTCCATTTATTGATTCTTGACTTCTACTCTCTAGCTGCTCCATTCTCACACATGTTTCGGTATCTTGTAGTTAATCAACTTTGACTGCAGTTTTTCATTTTCCTTTTGTTTTTCTCTTCTTTCTTTTTTTTTTTTGTTTTGGGGCAAGGCTATTGCAGCGACAACACCTTAGTCCCCTGCACAAGCAATCGAACCCCTCATCTCCCTCATCCTGCTGTTCAAACACTTATTCTCTTACCGTTTGTGCCTTGGGCATTTTTAATGCTTTTAATTTTTGCTGCGCTGTCGAACAGAGACCGTGTTATCAAGGAGGGGTTGAGCTAAGATGCCCACGTTAGGGGTTGAAATTTCTGATGTGTGTGTGTGTGTATGGTTTTGATTGTGAGGGTGTGCATTGAGCCTTTTGAATACATCAAGGCGAATCAAAAATGTGCAAAAAATGGGCGTTGTTCGACGCGATATATCTAATGGCATTGTTTCCGAGTTGGCTGCTGTTTAATGCATGTTGGCAAATGTCGAAATGATGTACATGAGCCTCTCTACCTCCCCCCCCAAACTTTCAGCCATCCCGTTGTCGTGGCATATGTCAGCCCAGACTAAATATGCAGCTGTTAATGGCTCAGAATTAAAACATTAAGGATGACGCGACAGAGTGTCCCCATCAACAAGGACTGTGATTGGAAATGCCACGTATTTTCCGGAAAAGCGCTGAGTAATTTGAAAAGTGCTTGGGCCACGTTACACCTTGCACTTAGCGGGAAAACGTTGCGTGGAAATGTTTCAGCTCAAAATGCATACATAATTACATGGCTTCACCTCATTGTGGGTTAAAGGTGGGATTCTTGTTGCTTTTTAGGCAATTGAAATGGCGTTCAAAGTTCAGTTCCGTAGCGCTTACAGTTATGAATGCTAGGGGTCATTAACTTATTTGGTGAAAGTTTAGTTAGGTTCACCAATCAGATAAGATAGACTGGCAATTATCAAAGTGCTAGTTCATTCCATGAAAGTGGGCTTGTTGATTGATTGATGGATGGATTGTAAAGCCAAGGCGGAATACTATAAAAATATTCTATCTACTCCAGCTTATATTATACATTATTTATATGTATTGTAGTTCACTTTTCATATTATTTTCGATTTAGAATTTAATATTGCAGTACGCTACTTCATGCTAGAACATTCTCAGCTATCTTTAAGTTTGCTTTCTCACACTTTTCGGTAGACATTCCAATTGCTGGCATTTTCTTTTGCATATCTTTGTTTACCCTTTGCCATCCCCCCGAAATGCTGTAACTCTGCTTTGGCAAACTGAATTCCATAATTCTTAGCTTCTTTACAATTCCCTTGGCTAACATTTTCTAAGAAGCAGCCACCTCCCCCTGTTCTCCGTTCCCCGTTCCCCGTTCCCCGTTCTCCGTTTCTTACAACGACACACACTTCTGTGCAATTACCCCAGTGGACACAATAACAACATTAACATTAACAACAGTAACAACAACAAAGGCAAGCTACTTACAAGCCGCATGCCACCGCAGATTGGAGACACCCGAAAGCCAAAAGCAAATGCCGCTGACAACAGCAACAACAGCAACAGCAACAACCACAACAACGTTGATGATGACGCTGCCCCGCCCCCTTGTGGCACATCTTATCTTATCGCGCAGGTGCATGCAGCACGCCTTAAAGAATAAGAAGAACAAGAAGAAGTAGAGAAAAAAAAGTAAAAATAAAGTCGACAGTTGACAGTTGAGCGGAGTCCAATGAAGCCGCCGTCAAACTGAAACACTGCCTGCGACTGCGCGACATGGCCAGCAAGTTGATTGGAAACCACGTTAAGAATTTATGACAACGAGGCCAGCAGCTGGGCAACATGGCCATAATTCCGACTGACTCTGTCTGTGTCTGTGCTTCTCTGTCTGTCTGTGTGTGTGTGTGTGTGTGTATGTGTTTACAACACCTTTTCAGGGGCGGCATGGGAGAAGCGGGCGGTTGTATGCAAATCACTTTTGAATTTGAAAATGAACGCTCGCATTTCTAATATTTATCGAGGGGCTAAACATCAAACATCAAAGCGCGCCCTCTCTAATGGGCGAAATGCATTTTGACCTCTGGACAGGCGTACTGGACTGCTTTAAATTAGTTCAACATATGTTAGTGGCCCCAGAGTCCAAATCTGAACTCGAGCCCAAAGTCGCTGGCGACCCCAGTGGGAAATGGCTTTCAGCAAGTCGAAAATTAAGAATATATCAGCATATTTCAACATCAGAGAAGCAGGGCAGCTAATTAAATGGCTTATAATTTCATGATTTACACTTGCAAGCTGTTTTTTCTTTCGCTGTTCATTTTCTTTTGGTGCCCATTGGGGTCTAAACATGCTCATAAAAAATGCTGGCCCTAAACACATTGCGCATACGACGCGTGGGCCAAGAGCGAGCACAAAGATGAGCGCGTGATGCGATTGATGTAAGCAACGAAAGATATGAAACTGATAATTAATAATATGTGTAAGAATAATATGAAAAGAGCTAAGGAATTTTATTGATAGTTCAAAATATAAATAAAAGACATTAACAAAAAGAGCTGAAATTTATTTATAAATATTCGTAAATGATAAAATTATGGAACATATAATTAACAACATTAATAAAATGAATTAAAAGAGCTGAACAAAATTGATAAATATTTAAATAACATAAAGAAATGAAACAGAAAATTTTGAATTTAATTAAATGTAGACAGAAACTGTTGAGGAACATTTATAAATATAAATATAAAGATAAATATAGTTACAAATATTCAATAAATAATTTATTAATTTACATAGATAGATACATACTAGATAAAAAGAATATTAATAAATAAATGAAGAATATAAATAATATATAGATAAATAAATACAAATATTTACTTATTTAAGAGAAGAGCTAAAGAAAATAAAGTAATATAAATATAACATTTAAATAAATGCAACAGAAAATGATCAATTTAATTAAATAAAGACACTAACTGTTGCAGAACATCTACAAATATAAAGATAAATAAAAATACAAATACAAAAGTTGATAAAGAGAATTGAAGAATATTAATAAATTAAATAAGAATATAAGTAATATAAATTCAAAGAAGAATGTTATTGACTTATAAATATAAAAGAATAATAAGTAAAGTACACAAATTAATATAAATAAATGCAATGGAAAATGATCAATGTAAATATATTTAAATAAAAAGAGTTGCTAAATATTAAATAATATAAAGACATTTAAAAAGAATCTCAAGTATATTAACAAATATTAATTAAATAAAATGTAATTTATTTTTAAATGAATTGTTGCATTTATGCAGCAACTAGTTTCCCTTATTGCTTCATCTTACGAGCATCTTCTGCTGATTTTATGCACAGCAACTCTGCTCAACTCGTTGGCTTTGTGCAACTTGAGAATCTGAAATCCACTTTGTAAGAAATGCACACAAATTTGTATAATTAAATTCAACTCGAGAAAAGAAACGAAAGTTTCCAATTTGCTTCTCCCCCTTTTTCGTGTGCTTCGTGAGGGAAAACTTTGTTGCCGTCATCTTCGTGATTAACATGGCATGATTAATTTGTCACGTGCCCATCGCTAAACTATGAGCTTTTTGATTGTACAAAGGCAAATGCAGAGTCAACCAGGAAGGAGTGGACCCAGGCAGGCGGGGAACATTTGATTTTTATGCTATCCGCTGCACAAAATATAATTCAATCAACGCCAAGTGCCACGCCTCTCGCACCGCTACCCCGTAACACCTAGAGTAGTAGCAAGCGAAAAAAATTCCCTTAGTTTTTGTTTTGTTTTTTTTTTTTTTTTTTGTTTTTAGTTATTTTTGACTTTGCATGCCGCACGTCAACGTTCAGCGCATCGTTGCTCAAGTGCGAGTTGTGAGTAGTATATATCGTATATATGTATATATCGTATATAGCACATACACATGTACAATGTGAGAAATATGGCATATGAACTGCCGCGACTGAGGCAGTGGCAGTGGCAGTTGCAGGGGCACTGAGTACTGAGTACGGGGTGCCTGGGCCAGATGGATGTTCTTCTTCTGGAGACTCTTCTGCTGGTTGCTTGCTGTCAGCTCACGGCGCGCGCAGCAGCATAAATCAACTTATTTCATTGGAATTTATGTTTTGTTGTGGCGTCGCCCTGCGCTGACGCCACATCCACCATGCCACATACATCCCCCCATGCCTCACACATTCACCAACGCAGCGAAGTAGTTTTTCTTCTCTTCACACTTTTTTTTTATATATATATTTTTTTTTTTTTTTGCTTTTGCCGCGCATATTACTTCATTTTTATAGTTGTGCCTCTTGTTATTGTTGCTGCCGCGCCTGGTTGCTGCGGTGCAATTGCTTCATTTGCGGCAATGTCTTGGTCGTGTCGGAGCGGTGGCAAGTGCGGGGTGTCAGCCTTGTCATTGGCAGCCAGCCGCGTGTTAAAATGTACACTTTGCATTTAAATCATTCCGGGAAGTTGGTTTGTTGCTTCGTTATATTTATCTGCTGCCATTTACCTTGCAACGCGTTGCAGAAGCCATTTTGGCCAGCCTCAATCAGCGGGCGGATGTGCTAAGCAAATTGAAAAAGCTAAGCACCTTCCTTTTTTTCCCTCAGCTTTTCTTTTGCTGCACTTGCAACATGTATCCACACACGGTGCGATACTAAAACTGCCACATTATGTGGCACCAAACGATGTGAGCGGCTTGCCTAACTGCATTTCGGTTTAATTTAGTTTCAGCTCACTTTATTTGTGGTTCCCTCTGGTTGCCTCTCAACTGACTAGACAAGTTTATGACGCATTTGCAGTTCTTTTGCTTTTCCAGAATCCAGTAATTTGGTAAAAGAAAAGATTTGGTAGCATAGAGATGGTAGATAGAGATAGAGATAGAAGTAAGTGGGGAAGAAAGCATTTAAAAGCAAGCGGAATCTATTTAGAAAGTGTGCAAAGCACAAAGAAGGTTTACAACTCTTTTACTTCTTCTTCTTCCGCAACCATTTAAAGTCAAGTCCATAAAGTCATGTCTGGTTTCCAGCTAGTAGATTTATAGAGATCAGCAGCCAAAGAAACAATTCCCTTTCCATATGAATTTTAATTTCCCTCAATTTATATGTTTTCCAATAAGTTTTGAAAACAATTTGAAAGCTTACAGTCTCTCGAGGAGAGAGAGAGAAAGATAGCACGATAGAGAGAGAGAGAGAGAAAAATAAGGCAGAGAGAGAGAGAATGAGAGATAAGACAAGACAATAGAGAGAGAGAGAGAGAGAGAGAGAGAGAGAGAGAGAGAGAGAGAGAGAGAGAGAGAGAGAGAGAGAGAGAGAGAGAGAGAGAGAGAGAGAGAGAGAGAGAGAGAGAGAGAGAGAGAGAGAGAGAGAGAAATATATCAAGAAAGAGAAAGATATCAAGAGAAAAATAGATATTAAGAGAGAGAATGATGTCAACAGAGAGAGAAAGATATCAAGAGATATATATATATAGATATATATATATATATATATAGATTTAAATATATATATATATATATATATATATATAGAGGGATAGAGAGAGATAGATATCAAGAGAGAGAGAAAGAAGCAAAGATATCAATAGAGAGAGAAAGCGAAAAGAGAGAGATACAGACAGTTAACAAGTGACATAGAGACAGAGTCTTTCAGGCATTTCTAACGACACTTTAGCTTAATGATGATGCTTGTTAAATGATAATAATAATGTCATGTTTTTGGTCTGTCTTGCAATTGCTGATTTAACATAGACAACTTTTTATTGTGGACAACACAGGAAAAACAACAACAGCAAAAACTACGACAACAACTACAATCACATAGTTCGCAATTAGACATCATTTCCATTTGTGTTGGACAGTTAATACCAATTAACTCTGTGCACAGTCTTGCATGTCTCATCTCACACCTGCACACAACTTTAACAAATATTTTTCTCTTCTTATTTTTAGTATTTCCTTTATATTTTGTGTGGTTGCCCTAAGAGTTAGAAATGAGTTGTGCACTCGTGACACGATCATAAAACTGCAAATATTTAAAGCGTTTTGTGTTTTTTGTAAAATATAAACATAAAATGGGCATAAATTGTAGAAATTCACATCATTAAAACGGAAATTTTATAACATCTTCCGCTGCGAACCGAAAACCCATAAAAATAATCTTAAACGTTCATTTGAGAGTTGCTAATTGGCATTTAAATCAATGAGATGCCTAAAGTAGCAGTTGATATGTAAAGACTGAATTCGTAAGTCGATTGATTGACTTGTAGTACTTCTCTATTTGCTTTGTATATATATTAGCTTACCGAGAAATAGGAAGAGTTGTAACTAGAGGTATTATAGTTGTAAGGTTGTATCCGTGATTAGTGTTTCCTTTGTAGAATTCAATTCACTTACTTAACAAAGTGTTTTGGTTATTTTGTGTTAGTTTATTAGAATCTAAATAGTTTTCTTTTATAACTACTTTAATTTCTAAAGAATTATCTTCATTATATTATTATTCATATATTATATTATTATACTAAATATTCAAAAGTAATAAAAACCAAAATATCAATTGAAAATCTTTCATGCCCCTTAATTCGTTACGGTATGCGGTCGCAATGCGTGACATAAAATCTTGTCACGCGCGCATCTCTACACACACATATATATATATAGAGAGAGAGAGACATACACATATTTAGACATATAGCAAGCAGCCTCTGTCAGTCAGTCAGTCAGTCAGCGGCAATGCTGGCGCGAACGGTCAACAGCCGCAGCTCCAGTAGTTATTGCTCCCCGTCCTTGTGTCACCCCTCCCTCCCCCTGCTCTACACGATGCCAACGTCGTTATATCTGTCGCCTTCTCAGTCGCTGTTGGCGTCGCTGTCTGCGGCGTTATTTTGCAGTCGCGTCAATTAGCGCCGCGTTACTGAAGTCTGTTTATTTGCATGCAGCACAATTGCAGAATTTCCTTTGCATTTTGCGCCTTTGCAGCATGTGGCACATACAGAAATGATGTGATATAAAGCAGAGATGGAACCGATTCGGTAAGCCAACAAAAATCATTTTCTGAACTCTTTAATTGCGTTTGGACTACGCCTTGTTGTTGCTGTTGTTGTTGTTACTGTTGTTGTTGTTATTGTTGACTGCTTGGCTTTTGCATTTAATTACTTTGTTTATGGCCAGTAGCAGCAGCAACAATAAAACTTGAATTTATGTGCTGCATGGAGCGAGCACTGAATGTTGTTAAATTCCAATGCACAAATTGACAGGCCACCCACCCAAAAGCCAAACTGTACACCCTCTCTCCCCCTCCCACCATTTCGCACTCCTCCCTAGAAGCTGCTTTTGTTATGTAAACAACGCGAAAACTTTTTATTTTGTCTACGCTGCAACGCCTTTGCCGCCCATCCCCATGCCCCTCATCCAGTTCCAGTTCCCCCTACAATACCAAATCTGTATGCCAAACTCTCAGGGTAGAAAACTTTTCCTTTTTTTTCTGCTTCGTCCCCATCCCTAGCTTCGTCCGCGCCCCCCGCTGCCACCCCAAACACGCAGTCGTACAAATAACTCAACTCAACTCGCTGAATGCTTTGCAATTTCCGCTCTTCTAAATTTGTTGAAAATTTGCGAGGCAAACGCACAAAAAAAAGTAGAAGAAAAATAATAAAGGAAAAACGGAAAGAAGAAACCAAGCAAAGTGGGGAAAGTGTGCGGGAGTTGGGTGGGGAAAGGAGGTGATTTGACAGAGGTAAAGCTAAGTTTTGTTTGAAAAAGTTTTATGCAAACACAACACAACGAATTGTTGCCCTTTCCCCTTGTCACCTTGCCACCTGCCCCCTCCTTCCCCCGTTGCCAACTGGTTGCCCAACCTTGCGTAATATTTTAATAAATTTTTGTCGCCAGTCGTCGTCGTCGTCGTCACCACCCAACCAACAATGAGGCAACCGTTAGCGTTTGTCCAACTCCAGGTCTCTTCCGCGCCTGCGCCGCAATTAGAAATCGCTGGGCGAAAAGTGCGTCGAACCTGCGTGACACAATTGAAGCTCAGCGCTCAAAATCTGACAGGATCTAAAATTGGTAACGCACACACGAGCACGAACACCAACACGAACAGTAACAGTTTCAATAATTTTTCCACTTGATGTTTGGCTTGCTTGCAAAGCGCAATTTCCATGTCAAAGCAGATTTTCTAAATGATTTCATGTTCATACACATACACACACACACACACGGACACACACAGTGAGAAAATAAGAGCAAGTTCCTGCACACGAAGCTAACAAAAATTTCTAGTTTTTCAATCGAGCGGCCACCTTCAATGGCGTGTGTCCTGGTGACGGCGTCGGCGCCACTGATGTGGTAATAAACACCCCTTGTGCAGTCTAATGGACCGTAATTAACTTGTGCGCCAACTTCAGCTGCGCTGCCGCAGTCAACGTCAGCGTCAACGTCAGCGTCATCGTCGTCATCGTAGTCATCGTGTGGTTGTCGCTGTACAAGCGATGAATAATAATTTCGCCAGCAAATCGGACAAGCAACCAGGACCAGAGTGCAGAACCAGGCACAGTGGACAATAATGACAGTTAAATGGCCAAAACAATTCGTTAGCTAATTCAATTTGCATATTACACATTATATATGTACATATCTACATATCCATATGGTTAATAGGGGGGTCTGTTATGTGGTTGATACGCTATCGCTGTCGTGTTTATATTGCGTCAAAGTAATTGCCACAAATTGTTGCCCCAAAAGATATGTATCAATACTAAGTAGAGCCATATGTGACCATTTGATTGTATAGTTATCGATAATCAATGCGTATCATTAGAGCTTCATTAATATTAATAAATTAAATGAGAATTATTGCAAATGTCTAACAAAGCATTCTATTATTGAACATAAAAGCAAGATAGTTTGCAATTATGTTATATTACTTATCGCTAATACAGAATCGTAATCGATAAGTTAATAAAATATTTATGATGCTTCAACATTAATATGCTTATTAATGCAAATCTTACAAAATACCAACATGTATCGATAATTTAATTTATCAATTTATCGATTATTCGATATATATATTTTCAATTTTGATTGAAATATATTATGAATTTATGATTTTGTTAACTATCTATATTATATTATCGATATTGATATCGATATTTACAATAATCGATTACCATTTACAACCTTTGAAGTTGTAAAGTTTCACGCTTATTAATTTAATTTTAAAATAATATTGCCTTTAAAAAATAGATGAATGCTTTGCTTTTCGATAATTCGATTTACTGAAATTGAATTTTCCAATATGGTTTAAGGGTATTTCAGTGCTTCTAGCCAATTTTCGTATTGATTTCTTACCATTGTGCTGGACTGATTTTATTGCTCTTGCTGTAATTGTTGTTGTTATCGTTGTTGCTGTTATTGCTGTGATGGTGTTGCTGTTGCTGTTGCTGCTGCTGCTGTTGTTTGCGTGACGGATATTGCCTTGTCACTTGCATGTACGAGAAATGTTAAAACGCAGAGAGCGGGTTGAGTTACCAACTGGCTGACTTCTTTTTTTTTTTATTTCACTTAATGCCAGCAAAAGCGTTGGCCACGCTGGGGCCAACCGTGCGGACCACGAGACCAGCAGCCAACAGCAGCCAACAACCAGCAACCAGCAACCACTAACCACAGCGCGCCAATCAACGCAGAGAGTTATCCAACAAAAGCAGGAACAGCAACAGCAGCAGTAGCAACAACAAGGATTCAGTTGTTGTACCGTTCGAAAGTTGTGCTAAAATTTAATTAATTTTGCAATTTGCCTAGTCAAGCAGCAACAACAATAGCAGCAACTGCCAACGACAATTTCTATCTACAGCTATCGAAAAATTATGATGATTACCATTATTGCCACTAAGCACGGGCGTAGCTAAATGTAAGGTGATTTGGCTGGCGACTATTATAAATACAAATTTAATGAGCGCAACATGTGCAACAGCAGTAACAGCAACAACAACAGCGACTGGACTTTAATGCGATTACATGGCAGCGGCACATTTGTCATTTAGTAGGGGTCCATTTGGGTGCAACGGGTGGTGTGTGCTTGTGTGTGTGTGTGTGTATGTGTGTGGCAGCTTAAACAAATCAAGTCAAATTACTGCGCTGCTATAGAAGAATCTGTAGCAGTCAGCCAACTGGCAACTAGCAACTTGCAACCAGCGACTGTTGTACCAGCCACAATGAAGGTTTCTGCGCATCCGTAAGATACATTTTGCTGCAGGCAGACTGGCAGACAAATGGACAGACAGTCAGACAGACTGGCAGACAGCAGCAATTGCATGGCCATCGTGCATAACTTTAACTTTATTGTTGCCCTCTCTCTTGCACTCTGTGGCATGCGGGCCACTGCAGCAGTAGTAGCTGCCACAGCAGCCGTTGCTCATTAAGTGCCACTCTACGACAGTTGTCGCTAATGCCGCTGGCATGCCGCCTTGCTGCCCCTGCTTGCCTGCCTGCCAGCCTGCCTGCTTGCCTGCCTGGCTGCCTCCAATTGCAGTGCCTCAGTCTCAGTTACTGGCGGGGTCGTCGTCACGGGCCATGCTGGGGTTACACACAGTCAACGTAAATTTGCAAATATTTGCTGAAATCAGACGACGACAAATGCAGCAGTAGCAGCAACAGCAGCAGCAGCAACAGCAGTTGCATGTGGGGGCAACCAGGGGGCAGGGGCAGTGTCAGAGGCAGGGGCACATAGGCACGCCTGGAATGGCAGCTCAGTTTGTTTTTCGGACTACACTGCATAGCGCTGTTTTAGGCGCTAGTGAAGCCTCCTCCTCTTCCTTCCCCTGCCTTAAATGAGTGTTACTTGAATGTAGTGTAGTGTAGTGTAGTGTAGTGTACTGAAGAGGGAAGTAGAGATACACTCGGAGCAGCCACTGCAAATAGATTTAACACTTGAGAGCCAAGCCAAACGAGATGGTAGTATCTTCAGCCAAAGCCAAAGGCATTCTCCCTACACGACAAGAGAGTGAATTAAAGTATATAGCTTTAGTCCTAGGTGTCCGCTTAACGAACTTAAGCCAAAGGACTAACAAATACAAATACTAATGCGAATGCGAATGCAAACGCAAAACGCAAATACAAATACGTACTCAGCTGAGCTCAGCTATGAAATGCGTTAAGTAGAGAAGTGTTTCAGCTCAACTGAGCATGAATATTAAAAGGGGTTACAGCCACATGCAACTCAACAAGATTTTTAACTTGCCTGCTTCTTTGAAGGTGGTCTAAGGAGCTTTAAGCTCTGACGTTAATTCAAAGAATTGAAATGGATTTAGAAACTAATACTAAATGTATTCCAACATAACAACTAAAGCGAACGACATATGTACTACCTAAAAGCTTTGCACAAAACTCTAGCGTTACGTGCTCGTTATTGTGCTCTCTGTCTCGCTCGCACACATGTGTTGCCTGAACGCAATGTTATTCAATTTAAAGTTTCTTTTCTTTATAACTTCTTTAATTCTAGGCAGATCTTTAAGAAATGCAGAGGATAGTTTTAACCCAATATTCTTTAAGCAACTGTTAAGTTCGTTGAGCAAATTTTGAGAAATTAGCCTAAATATCGCTGAATGGACGAACTAACATGGCTTGTCTGTTTATGCTAATCCATATATAAATACTCACTGATATATAATAATTATATGTCTTGCTACAGGGTATAATTAAAGCCTCAATCACCCCACGCTTCTATAGTTCGCTTTCTTTAGACTTTCGAAATAGTTAACTTTGTACAAACTTATGCGAGTTATTAATAAATAATAAGCTAATTGACGTGTAATTGACAGTTGCAGAGAGTATATAAATAGTTAAAGGTTAATTTACCATGACATTTTAAAATTTAAACTCAACATGCAAAGGTTTAAACAAGGTTAAAAAGCTTCAATGTAAGAATAAGTGATCTATGTATAATTATTGGGAGTAATGAAACACTAAGAACTAATTTAAAAAGTCATTTAATGCAAGAAAATAAAAGATTTAAATACATATCGAAGTTAAAAGTCTAGGAAGAACAACTAAGAACCTTATAAGAATACTTAAGCAGGAAATACATGTCAAATCTTTCTCAATGTCTGGAATTCCCTTTTACTCTTCTTTCCATTTCATATACAAACCATAATTAACTGTCTGTAAGCCCCCAAACTCCAACTCCAACTCCAGTTCTTCTCTACGGCCTTCTCTAGGTTGCGTGTGTGTTGTAAAGCATGTAACTTGGGTTTCTTTAGAATGAAAAGAGAAAAATATATACAATAAGCAGTGGGAACCGTTTATTAAGCACTCATTGTGTCTTACCTGGATGACCCACTTGCTGTTTGAGTATGAGTCACAATTGTGTATTGAATATACTCATAAGTATCGTGTAATTTGTATTTTAAATGCAACAAACCATAATTTAAAAGAAAAAAAAAATAAATGTGATGGCAACTCAACATTCTGGATCGGAGAACTCTGCGTGCAGTTTATCAAAGGGACTTGGCACCGAACTCTCCGAACCCACCGCACCACCATGAAGTCTGGAGACGTAAACGTTGTGTGGCTGTCGGCCAGGGGGGTGGAGATGAAAATGAATTACATGACGATGTTGGCGGTGGCAGCAACCTGCAGAGTTGCGGCAGTTGTTAAAAATTATTATTAAGTATTTGCCGTGGCTTTCGTCTGAAACAAAGGCCAAGCTCTTAAATATTTAATAAGTACAGTAAAGAGAGCCCAAAGGAAACGCGCGCAAGAGAGCGAGAGGAAAAGAGAGGGAGTTGGAGATGGAGAAAGAGAGAGGAAGGGGAAGAGAGATAGAGAGCATGACTGTTGTTGAGTCATGTCAATTGGGCTTTGGATCTGACGGACAAACTGGCAAACTGACTGACTTGGGCGTCCCGCTGCGGTGCTGGAAGTGGAATCAATACCCAGGCTCTGGCTGCCCGTCGTGTCATATACATACATATGTACTTGTAAGGATACACACACACACACACACACATATACACTTGTGCGCCCACTAACGGTGACAATAAATGAGTAAAAATGACTTTCAACGGAATGAAAATGAAACGACAACGACAACGAAATCGACGCCAGAGCACACAGAAAATCTGTCATCAACACGCACTCGACTGTGGGCCCATTGTGAAAGCCCATGAAATTTGATATTGATGCGTGGAGTACCATCCTCAACAACAACAACAACAACAACAGATAGCACAATCCTCCAGCACCGTTGTCAGGCCCAAGCAATTTGAAAATTTCAATACCTTAAGCACTCTCTCATTGCCTCTCTTATGTTGTTGTCATTATTATATGAAGCGCATCAAAATTATTTATACATTTTTCAACTTTCAGTAACAATTTATGCCAGAGAAATATTGTTAAAATATTTAGCTTGATGTTGCTAATGTTTTTATGTTTGTCATTTTATTTATTTTTGGACTCCGCCTCGCATCCCCCCATTGATCGATACTCCTGTGCAAAGTGCTGCACTTGTATCGAGGGTGGCTTGATGGGTTTATGGTTAACTGTCATAAAATTATTAGAGAGGGCGACGATTTTTATTTGCACTCGACGTATATGGCAAATGTGTGTGTGTTTGTTTACCAAATGGCTAAATGTGCTTTTTATTAGCCAGCCACAATGTTTAATACTCGTCTAGTCTCGATATTATTGGCCCTAAACATTTGGCACTTGCCCCAACATGTTTTCCCATCCTCCACTCCTCAAGGATAAACTGGATTAGGCCAAGAGGTCAACGAATATTAGCTTTATTTTGGCAGTTAAAAGCTGGTAACTTTATCATGTTTTAATAAAGTTTTGTTTAAATTGATTTGCAGTGTTAGAGATTTCATCAAAACAAAAAGAGATTCGTTAGATTAGAAAGAAAGTTAGGCATATAAATAAAATATACTTGATGTTGGTTTTAAAATTATAGCAAAGTGAAGATTAGTTTCAATGCAATTGCACTTTTGTGGCAACTCTCGCGATTTGAAAATTTACTACCTGCCACTAATCCCTGTGACGCATGCAGCAATGCTGAAGAGACTCCCTGGCAAAACGTATGTAGTTTGTATCTGTTCAGACTCTCGTACATACATAGCTCAATTCCCTACGCTGGGGAATAGAAAACAATGCTCGGGCATTCAGACAAAAACTACCTGACCCCGACAAACTGACAACAAAGCCGGCCCTCAACTGCAATGCATTGCACCTGGTGCTGTGCTCTGCTGTGCCATGGATGGGATTGGGTTTTGGGCTTGGGTTTGAGCTGAAGAATGAAACGAAGCCAGTAGTATGAGGCCTAGACTTAGTTGGACGTTATGCGTTTGAATATTTTGTTGTTTTTTCTTTTTTTATGCATTTGTGAAATAGCACGAAACATTTTATAACCTTACATGGAAATTTGGGTTTATGTTGCTTTATTTTTTCAACCTCGAAACAGAGTTGGCCACAGCTGCTACACCCCAACAACAATCACCACAAACAAACAACAGATGAAGAAAACTTAAATAATGTTAAGCTTTTTGATGAACCCACACACCACCACCACCAACAACAACAACAAAAGCAGCAACAACAAAAATGAAGAGACAAAAAAATAAGATAAGCAGCAGCCGAGCAGTCAACATTTTGACGGTGCGGCACTTGAGGCGCCATTGTAATAATAAAGCCAAATCAAGTCTAAATCAAATAGAGCAGCATAATCTGCCATAATACTCTCAGACACTCCCCCGCTTGCCCCGCTCGCCCCACGGCCATTGCTCCCATAATCTATCACTAATTTGAGGTGCGAGCGACACTTGATCGTCCATCGTCAGCGTCACTTGTGTTGATCAAGAAACGAAAACTGAATATGAAAATGAATATTACTCGTATTCGGATGAAAATGAATGTGTGGCTGTTGGGCATAAATTGAATTTGATTGTTCAAGTAGTCGCAGTCAGGCGACTTGTCTTGCTTTCAGTCTGTGTATCTAATGTAAATCGTAATGTTGCACAGTGTGTTGTGTCAGGGACAAAACATAACTTATACGTTAATACGTTTTTTATATATATATATATATATATATATATATTTATATACATTTAATATATTATATTTAACATTTGGTTATTGTTGCAACTATTTTTACTTCTTTAATTATCATTAATACTAAAACTAGTTAATTAAATTGTGAAAGTTCTCAAAGTTTCATAGATCCGTCCAGAAATACGAAAACTACTCAGTACATAAAGAAGTAAGAAAAGAACATTGAGTAGTTGTGCTTTGGCAGCTTTGTGCGCGAGCGAGACAGAGTGAACAACAGCAAGCGCCAAACTTAAATGCAAGAGTATGCCTGTATTAGTATGTGTGTACATTAGGCTAGCGGGAGCATTTAAAACGAGTGTAAATACTTTTGACAACTGATAGGCATCAGTTCACATGCGTCTATTTTTAGTATAATAACCGTTATCTTTTCCAATTCTTCTTTCATGTGCTTCTGCAGAGATCAAACTATGAGATAGCAAGACTTACTTGAGCATCTCACTCGCAACAACAACAATTAGGTTATTTAGTTGTACTTGCAAGAAATTGTCCGTTGTGTTAATACTTTTGATCAACTTTATCTGTTGTTCTACATATATATATATTATATTATATATATATTTATTTATATATTTATTAATTTTATAAACACTGGTACAGTGTATTATGCTGTAATCCGCTTGTTTTCATTTAATGTTCGTCTAAGCTCGTTGCACTGTGCGATGCCTTTTATTCAAATTCAGATCTCAAAAACAGCTGCTACACTTCATTACCATAAGGTTTTCATCCGAAGGGCAGACCTTGGAGGCACATACATATAGCTCTTGATATCCTCAGTTGCCCTTCAGTCCTCTTTCAAGTCTACAGTCTCACCCTCATCCTACTCACATGCAATTTGATGTGTTATTATGCTTTTTGTTACTTATCAAACTGAAAATTCAAATTCAACTAGCGGCAGCACATTGTTTACAACGCCCCCACCTAAGGCAACCACAGCAACAACAACAACAAGAGCAACAGCGACAACAGCAGCAGCAGCAACAACAACGACAGCAACAGCAACAGCAACACAACACAACATACAAACACTTGAAGAGCTGCAAAAGTGACACTTCTAAGAGATTAAAGTGACATGTAGTGCTGGACCCTGGTACCCAGAGATTCAGCAGCGACTGTAGAAAGTTGAGCGGCATGAAATGGAATTATTTGTTGTGCAGTTGATATACTCTCTGTGTATGTGTGTGTGTGTAAGTGTGTGTGCTATGCATAGATTAATAAATTATAAGCCTGGTTGGCTTGTCGAGACCTTTGCGCTTTCTTTCTTTTCACTCCGACTCCTTTGGGACACTCACAATTCTCCAGCTACCAACTCTCCCAGCTCACAAAGCCAACATTCAACATCCAAACCTCCAACTCCAAGCTCCAACTGTGTGTGAATGTGGAGCAATTAATGTTCGTGTTTTGTCATTTCATGCCCCGACTCAGTCAGGGAATTGTACAACATGCATACACATACAAATGTGACTTGTTGTTGTTGCTGATGTCGTTGTTGTTTTTGTATTTTATGCACATAATTAAGCCGGTGTATCCGTAAAAGTATGCGACACTTCCGGCTCTGCTCAACTGAAGATGGTCTCACCAGCCCCCTAGTCTCTCTCTCTCTCTCTCTCTCCTTCATCGCCATCTCTATATGAGTCTCAGTACCATTCTCAGTCAGTCACTCAGTCTCCATCTCCATTTCCATCTCTGTCTTCCAGTCTTAATACAATTCATTGAGCGTTGACCACGCTTCATACTACTTACGTACTCTATACTATGCCATACAAAAAGGGGTTATTTTTTTTCCTTTTATATGGCATTTGTAATACGGTATAAAGGAGGTTTACGGGGGAGGAGGAGGAGCACACGGTATTGTCACATTGTGGAGCTGAAAGAGACTGCGGAAATGCCAGAGCACGAGTGAAAAAATGCAGCTGGACAAGACGTGGGTCGAGATGAAAAGATATAACATAGCAAGAGCAAAAAGAAAGGCCTTTAATTAGTCCAACAATTGGTATACTTAGAATCTTAGATAGCTCGGTTAAATACCAATCAAATTAAAGGAATGGCCTTAAGAAGAAGTACTAGTATATCCAGTATTACGGTTCTTGGGATCGTAAGCTTTATTCATTTCATTCTTGATTGACAGTCCATTGATATTAGTTTCTGATGCATTGATTCAATACATTTGCACTTGAAATCTCTTAGAGAAATTCTGTTTTCTATCAAGATGTTCAAGTGATTGCGTTTCTAAAAGCAAAACTCAAGTTTAGAGATAAACTGACAAATATACTTTGCTGTATATGTATATATAAATATATAGATATATATACAATATATATATATAAAGATTGTATATATGTATATCTGCAGAGGGCAGCTCTTTTGTGATTAAGCCATAAGTTGTGCACTTCTTGCTTTTGCTGACTTCAGCTTAATCCCATTTGGCTGCTGTTTATAAAAAATCAACACTCCTCCTGCCGTTTGAGCTTATCTGGACAGCTGAGCAGACAAGTTGTGAGGAGTACGATACAAAATTTGACATATGTCATAAGCAAATATACATCTCTTGGTACAACAAAAACTGTCAGACAATACTTCGCATAGCACTCAAATGATGGGAGCAACATCTACTCATTTATAAGCCACAAAAAAACAAATCACTTGGGGCCAGCACGGGGCTCTAAAGGAAGCCACATCTCCCTCCACCCCCTGCGCTGCTGTGCCCCATTCCTTTTCCATAGGGGACAGGCGCACAAGTTGGCATTATTTGAATTAAGTGCATACTTAAGCGTAATTTATTGGAAAATCCACAAGAAAACCACCAGCAGGAGCAGCCTGAGGGCCAAGCAGATTGTGGGCACACTGTGTAAGCGCCAGTGGGTTTTCCATACTCATAAATCTATTGTTTCAGAGCAATACTTAGTGGTGGTGGTGTTGGTTGCTGGTTGTGTGGGTGCCTCATTAATCTGCAAAGACCACTCTACAACTCTCCTTTCCCTTGTATCTATGTACGTCTATCTAGCGTCACTATTTGAATAGTGCGCTTTTTGTTTGTCCAAATGTCAGAATGATTTTCACGCGTTATCTTAATAAACCCAGGCGACAACTGTCCCCTCCCGACTCCCGCCTACCGTCATCCACCACCTCCCACAACATTGGGTGTGGATTGTGCTTTGTGGCTGATGTCGAGGCCTTCTTTTCATTAGACTGTTATCCAGTGCCAGAGCAGTGGCCTTCCATCCTCCTCCAACCGCTTGCCATGTGAAACGAGTTATTGGCATGCATTGAATTTTGCTTTGGAATTTTTGTGTGTTGTCTGAGCACAAACCAAAGAGTAGACAATCATTGGCATGTATAGAATTTCACTGATTTATGTTTCATATGAGACGAAAGCGAATGACACACACAGGGCAAAGGAAAGGATGGGTGCTTCAAAGAGTAAAGAGTGGGTGGTAAGTGGCTCCCTAGCTTCCAGAAGGCTGTGGCTCAATCCGAGACTGAGCCCCGTCTCCGGTTGGTGACAATGCAGTGATTACATCTTTTGAGCATTTTACTCCCGCACTTCCGCTCTTGTCTTCATCGTTATCGTCATCGTCATCGCCATCGTCGACGTCATCGTCATCATCATCATGTGAAGAAAGGCATGCCTTTGCAGTAAAAATATTTTTGTGCGCCTTTCCTTTTGCTAGAGAAATGATAAATTTTTGATTAAAGGCCCGTTGGGTGGCTGCCTAGTTGTCTGTGTTTGGCATGCCTTTGATAGGAAGCATACACACACACTCATCACACACACAACCGCACACACATACTGAAAAGAGCAAGATGGAAAAGTGTTGCTTAGCTTTGATATACCCTATGCTGAAATATGCCTTAACTTGAATTGAATTTGATAGTTTAACACAATTGATTACATTTATAGTTACATTTATTTCATATATATTCACATACATACGATATCTTGCAAGACCCTCCGTTGCATCTTCAAATGAAACACATCCTAAGCATAACTCAAGTACAGGGTATATAAATACTTTCCCAAGCTTGTTAAATTACGTTAAATTCGTTGATTGCCAGTTAAGAATATTTGACATGCCCTGCCCCCCTCCGCTGTCTTCGATTACTCCAGTTAGTCGTTATCATTTATATTCTCAATCAAATTCCGAGTCAATCGCTGCTGTCAGCAATCCAAATGTTAATTTAAACAATTAATTTCAATCTATGGCATTATAATGTGTGGGTATAAGCAATGAGTATGCATGTTAAATTCCATCGAATTCAATGTAAGAATATCTTTAACATATCAATTTGCAAATTAAATACCCAACTTGACAGACGCAAGGGACATTGGGACAGAAGTGTGCCACAAACGAGAGAGAGAGAGAGAGCGAAAGACAGAAATAAAGAACAAACTGCAGATGGAAATTGATGGACGAGTGGCGAGAGAGGCAGGGAAAGCAAAGCAAATGAAAGGAAAGGCAAAGAAAATGGGAAGACCACACAATGTACGAGTGCACTAAATATAGATCTGATTTGGGCAACGGCAACAGTTGGAGAGTTGAGTTTTGTGACTGATTTTCGAGTGGAAGGGAAAATTGTAAATTGAGGGTCAGTACTTAGAAGACAATTTGTGGAGACTAGTATTTAATTGAATCAAAGTGCTCACTTAAGCTCTTTAATCTTTAAATGGCACAAAATAGATCAAATAGTAAGGCAAAGCAAAACAACATGAGTTTGACCAGACCAAATGCGTAACATTACATTCATTAGGCAAATTATTAGGTAAAACGCAGGAAATAAATTACTTAATCATCGTTCATTAAAATTCCAAACAAACTTTGCTTAAGAAAAGTGAAAGAAAAAAGTGGTAGAAACACATGTTCTTTAAGGTAATAAGTTGAGTTGAGTCATTAGCTGTTGAGAATGGCTTTCGTTATCTCAAAACGAGCTCAAACTATTCTTAAAGCAACATCTGGTCACAATATAATAATAGTTCTTCGACTGAGGTGATTAGTCTTCCTCTATTGGGGCTGTCAGCTACTGCTACTGACAGGTGGTTTTCCGAAACAACCCCAAAAAGGAAATTGTAGGTAGGACCCTAAAGGTTTCTTGGGAATGTAACGATGGCACCTACAATTTTAGTTTACAATGAAAAAGGAACGAAGCTTAAGTATTTATTATATATTTCAACTCTTATAGTTCACCAGTTTAATAATAAATATAGAGGAATAAAGCTTTGCTTTTTATTATAAAAAGTAAAGTATAATAAATTATATATTATATACATACATTAATTCGGAGTAATGATGTTTATAGTATAGATTTATACATATATATTATGTATACTATACTATTTAAACTTTCAGAGCTCTGCTATTTATTCACTGTAAATTGTGTATTTATTATGTAATTGAATTTCTCTTCAATTTCCGAATTGAAAACTTTTATTTCAAGCCAACAAATCTCAACTGTCACATTATTTTCATTACTTTTTGTATTTTTATTTAAGTGATATAAAGCATGACGTATGTATAAACTATAAGTGTGTGTGTGTGTGAGTGTGTGTGAGTGGATCTATATATTTATATCACAGTCAGTAACAATTTCCTGCCATTGCACTGACATAGACACGCTTGCCGAATTTATAGATAATTTTTCATGATTTTTCTTGACATTCTTTTCTTTTCTCTCTCTTTCTCTCTCTCTCTCATTGCCTGCTGCAGATGCGCACAGCAGGTCACAGGCAAACGGAGCTGATGATGTTCATGAAGATGATGAAGTTGCAGGCGAGGCGAGTCTAACTGCTGACAGCAAAGTGCCAGCGCCAGTGCAACGACGCGTCGTGCGTATCTCAAAGATACAAATAGTAGAAGCGCATTTCCGCCTGGACGCCTACCTAGCAGAGTGGACGGGACTTGGACGTGAAGGTCTACCTACGCACCGCAGTCTCGTTGCTCTTTTGTTGTTCATCACTCGTCACTCGTTGCTTGCCGCTCTCGTCACTTGTTACTCGCTGCACTCGCTGCAACTGTCCAGCTGCTATCAGTTCTGCCGTGGCGCGCGGTCGCGACGGGCTGCAAAACCAAAAAAAAAACAAAACGAACCGAACATAGAAAGGAAATAAATAAGTGAGCGCCGGACGTGAAGAACGACAACAACAGCAAATCGAAGAACGGCAACAACAACAACGAAATATATAAATATATATAAATAAATACGAAGTGTCGGGCATATACATACGTTTACGGTAACGGAAAACGGGAAAACGCTCGCCATCAATCCTTTTTCCTTGTGCAAATATTTGTGGAAACGTGATTGCTGTTGACAAAGTGGCGTCCGCACACGTCCTCGATACTTTCAATTAGGCACGTTGCTTATAAATGTGCCACAATGGCGTCGCCGTCGAGGACGACGCAACCGTCAACGCTGCAACCACCGACGCGTTGTAAAGCCAAGGCTCTAATCCTGTTCCGTCTGCGGTCCCGTCTATTGGCTTCCCCCATCATTCTGCTACAGCTGCAGCTGCTGCTGCTATTGGGCATTGCCGTCCATGGTGAACCGTATGCTGGCGGCTTTGGCAGCTCGGCCATTGCCAGTGGCGGTCTCGGTTCCGTTGGCATTCACATACCCGGCGGCGGAGTGGGCGTCATCACGGAGGCACGCTGCCCCCGGATTTGCTCCTGCAGCGGCTTAACCGTTGACTGTTCGCATCGCGGATTAACGCAGGTGCCACGCAAAATCTCTGCGGATGTGGAGCGACTGTAAGTACACAGTAACTTTATATTATAAATGTTTGTTCACCCCCATAACTTGAAGGCGAGTCTAGAGTAATCAAATCAAGTTGAGAACGATGCAAAATTTGCATAGTGATAACTGAAATTAAGGGGTTTTATAGATACGATCAGTGTCTGTGTTATTTATAATAAAAGTAAATACAAACAGAGAGAAAAGCAGCAAGTAAACAAATAAACTGTCAAGGATCCTTAGAAATGAAATGTTTTATAAATAAAAGCCAAGAAAATCTAGATGATGAGATGAACCTAATGAACGGATAATCAGCTTCCCCTACAAGTTTAATCATACAGAATGATTAGTTTTATACTCAAGAAAATAACTTGATTTAATTATAAATAATATTAAAATTTATGAAGATAAGTTTAAAGAATTTAAACTGTAAAGAGCTACACCAATCAGATAATATAAACAATATTAAAGATGTTGCGAAATTCCTTTTCGAAAGGAATTAAGAATAAAGCAGCTGTCTTGGAGCTCAGCCAACAAAGCGATTCAGATGGGATTCAGAACTGATATGATAATCTAACACACACACAAACATGTGTGGAAATGCTGTTATCTAAAGTTGTTTGGATTGCGAACTGCCCGATCGAGTTTTTAGCCTTGACAATGAATGATCTACATGCTTATATGGATGTTGTTCTGTTACATAAGCAACAGTCGTGAGCAGATGCTCATTTTGTGATATTTACATAAAAATCAGCATAGACAAACAACAAGAACAACGCTTAGAGGGGAAGAACTGAAGGCAAATAAAGCCGTGACCATGTCGTGTGTCGATAACAGCGAACAACAAATGGACAAGAGACGTTGAGCCGTTAAGTCGCTGAGAACTGCCGTCTTGGGCTGACTCTGTAGTCGTACATTAAATCGCCATTAAGTTTATTAATTGTCGCCAAAGGAGGCAGGAGCGCATCAAGCTTGCAACGGGTAGCGAGCAACGGGCAACGGCCACTTTGGCAATTGTTGCATGCAACTGCAAATGCATTAAGCCGAACGTCTGCGTTCGTCGGACGCCACATAAATTAACGCGCCGGCAATTAGCAAGTGTATGCAAAATACCATAGAGCCACACCTCTCCACTCAACCGCCCTACAACCCCCCAACAACTCAAATGAGCCATAGCAACATCCAATTCTCGGTAGACCTATAGACCGCTGCACAGCGTCAGCGTCAGCGGCAGCGCCACTCGGCGACCTCAAAAGCTGCAGTTTATTTTTGTTTTAACTTTTTTTTCTCTACATAAATTAATAACAGATATCAACGTTGACTGCTGCTGCAGCAGCAGCAACAACAATAACAACATAGCCCAGTTATAAGCAGTCGGGCGCCCCGAGCCAGTCAAATAGCGCTCAGGGACACATTTGTTTTATGCAAAAAAAAAAAAAAAAAAGAGCTAAAGCAGAAAACAGAAAACATATCAACATGCACGGCATATTTGCATTTTAAAATACCAAGCGGTTGCCTCAATGCACAGGGTGTTTCATGCTTATTGCGGAAAAACTGTTGTGGGAAAACTACAGAATGACATTTGGAGATTTTCAGGCAGCCAGCAATTGCCAAAATTTCACTCAAATGCAAATTTACGAAAACTATTGAATAAAACAATGAAAATTCTAATGTGGTTAAAGAGAACAACAATTGCCCCGCAAGAGTTTGTCGAAAAAAAGGTAACAGCTCTGAGGAAAAGAGATTGAAATGCGAGTACTATGCAAGGAAATTAATTGAATGATGTAACATGAGCTGCACAAGACGAGGGGATACTTTAAAATGATTGACAGTTTGATCTAAAATCCATAAAATAATATTTATAGCTCTTTTGGGGTTTGAGAGTTTTGTTGATGTAATTGAAAACCGATTTAAATAAAAAAATAATAATTTTACTTCAATAAATATTGGGTGAGCTTATTCTATTATAATTTTAATTAGAGGCTTTTCAGCTTTTAAATAATAATATTAAATCTGAAAGGGAATATGTTGCAATTTGATCTCTTTTGAAATCCAGAGAGAGTTTACTTATGTTAAATCAGACAGCATTAAATGTTATTATTTTGTAAATCAAATATAAATCAAAAACAGTTAATAGAGACAGTCCTTTGGTTTAAGCCACAATTCTAGCAAAACTTTTAATTAAAGGATTCCTTATAACATTTTAATTGATGTTTTCACATGCATAACAGAAAAAAGTACATTTATTAGCAATGATAAACATCAGTTGAATGAGAGTTGAATCACCCTAATGCCATAGAGAACACACAGCACACACACACACACACACACTCACACTCACTATATGTGTGTTGATGTGTTCTGTTGTATTAGTTGTGTGTGCACATCAAATATTGAACATGCCCACAACTATCGGCTGGCAAAGCAGCAAATAGCAAAAACAATGCCAATGCAATAGTGAAGCCCAGCCCAACTTAGTACATCAATGTCCCAGAACCAAGACCCCAACCCAGAACCAAAACCAGAACGAGGCATAGAACCAGAGTCAGCGTCAGCGTCAGAGCCGAGTTGCCATTTAATTACACAGCAGAGTCATAGTACGGAAATGGGAATGAGAATGGCAATGGGAATGGTCTGCAGTGACAGGGAGGATTAGAATGGTCACATGGCTGGCACTAGAGGCACAGGCTCTGTCAGTCTGTCAGCTCGTCAGTTCGTCAGCTTGTCAGCCACCCACACTGCTTATATAATTGACACGAGAACGGTTTTGCATATATTTGTTCTATCACTTTTTGGTTCTGAGGCAAAAAAAGCCGAACCCGAACCCGAACCCAACCCAGGCGAACTTAACCCCAATTTGTGCCCAAAAAGCCCTTTCACACCTCACACAACTCTCGCGCCCCTAGGTGCCCCCAAAACCAACAACAGTAAAAAGGTGAGCCTAATTTATAGCTCTGCCAAAAATCTTCAAAGAAAAGCAAAAATAGAAATATATAAATAAAAAAAAAGCTTAAGAAAAGAACAACTCGAGCTGAAATCTAATTGGATCCTAAAAAACTAACAAAAAACTTTGGCCAATTTGTGAATGCCTCAAAGACTTAATGAAGTTAAATGTTAAATGTTTAATTATAACAAAACGGCAACACACACACACATCATTTGGACATGCGAGTTAGTATAATAATTTTTGTAAAATCTTTTGAAAAATGTCTGTCAATTAGAAGCGTCTTTTGTTTCAGTATCTCTGTAAAGTTGTGGGTCTATGTAATCAGTTGGATCTAACCGAAAGATGCCCACATCTTGCCAAGATATTAAGCTCATTAAAAACAACTCCATCTGTGTGTGCGTGTGTGTGTGTCTGTACATGTGTGTGTGTGTGTGTGTGTTGGGCCTGTGCACGTTGGAAGCAGCTCATCGGCAACTTGATGCGAGTTTCATTAAGGCTTAAGCGAAAGCGAAACAACAAGATGTCTGACCGAATAAGTAAATACTCTTGCAGATTCTCAAATATACCTAGCAATAGTTCACACAATTCTTCCTATGAAATTGTTGCAATATAATTACAAAAGGCAGCATCGCTGCCAAGTTGCAACCACTTTGACAACGGACAGACAGTTGGCCGCCTCTGATGCGCAGACACGCCTCCCGAAACGTCACACATTGTATAGCCAAAGTGGAATACCCTGAGCAAGTGTATAGGCGAAATATTTCTCGTTTCTGGCCCAGACCGAAGGTCTTACTACCTGTTGTGGCTCTGCCTCTTTACAGCCAACCTTACTCAAAAAGCAGCTGAGAGTCTCTGGCGACTCTGAACAGGGTAACAACGAGTTGTTGTTTTGTTATTGTTGCTGCTGCTATTGTTGTTGTTGTTGGCTGCTGGCTGCGCATGCGCACACAGTCTGTGGGTCTGTAGCTCTTTTAGGTATTTTGTATCTCTTAGGTTGCATTTCATTGTTATGACATCTGCAGGTAACAAATTTTCTGTATCTCTCTCTGTCTGAAAAGAAACAAGTTTTATTCCTGCGTCTGCGACTGCGACTGCGCATGTTAAATGATTAAATATCATATTTTTCGTTATCAGACAAAAGGCTAAGTTTTCAACAGGCTGCTGTGAGTCCACACACTGCTGGCATCTTCCACAGGCTGCGTTGCAAGCATTGCTCGTATCTCAGATGTGGTGTTCCTGCGGCTGTTGTTGTGCCTTGTCTTACAAGCAATTAAAAATTATTATCGCTGCAACAGCGTGGTTGTGTCTCAGCTGATTTCGATTAGCAAACTACTTGGCTTGCAACATAATTACCAGCAATTTCTTATCAACTTTTATAATCTCTTGATTGTGTTTCTTCTGTTTTCTGTTGTTTTGCAGCGATTTACAGGGCAACAATTTGACCGTGATATATGAGACGGACTTTCAGCGTTTAACCAAGCTGCGAATGCTGTAAGTATAACTTGATTTTATTAAACTTTACTTAGTTTTCTTCCATTGCGTAAGTCGTAGAATTGCATGCAAATTGACACCAAATGTCGTGATAACATTAACATAGATTTTAACGCAACAATTTTAATTGAAAGTATCGAGTAAAACTGGTTGTGATTATGTTGTAATGAGTATTTTTTCTGCTTCGTTTATATAGAAATTAAAAAAAAAAAACTTGTTGTACTTGATCTATATCTTAACTGAAATCTATCTATAATTTTCCTCTTCTTTCTGCAGTCAATTAACGGATAATCAAATACATACCATTGAAAGGAATGCATTGCAAGATTTGGTTTCGTTGGAGCGACTGTAAGTAGAGAACTTCTTCATATGGAACTGTTGAAAAACTGTTGGAAAATGACTTTTGCTAGTGCATGAATATATTTTACAACTAATTCACTCTGAACTAACCAAATTTGCTGCTCTTTATAGAAATAGATTCACATAGCTCGTAACTATACCTAAAACAATTCGATTTCGTTGAGTTTTAAGTTTAACATTTTGTATCTTTTTTCTCGTTTCGTTTTATGCATATCTCTCTACTTTCGTTGCGTTTCGTTTTGCGTATCTAATATGCTCGTTCACCAACAAAAACAAAAACAAAAAACAAAACTATACAAAAAAAAAACCAATCAAAACACCAAAATCAAAACACTTCACTCTATAAATCAGACGCCTAAACAACAATCGACTTAAGGCAATACCTGAAAACTTTGTGACAAGTTCAGCGAGTCTTTTGCGATTGTAAGTAATCAATGTAGACATATAGCGATTATATATCTATCTACATAGTAGTCTGTAGTACCTTAAATTCTGATCACATACTGACTCTCCAAACCTTCCTCTTCCTGCCTGCCTGCCTGCCTCTCTGTGCACTTCACCCACTTACAGGGACATCTCGCACAATGTCATCACAACGGTTGGCCGAAGGGTCTTCAAAGGCGCACAGTCGCTAAGGAGCCTGCAGCTGGACAACAATCAGATCACTTGTATGGATGAGCATGCCTTCAAGGGATTGCTTGAGCTGGAGATACTGTAAGTACCAGGGCTGGGTAATTTGAGTTGGGAAAATTGCAAAACAAGAATGATCATAATATAATAACGCATTTTATAACGCAAATGTACCATTCTTGATTATGATGTATTTTGTACCACATTTCATGTAGAAAATTTTGTATTTTGTACCACATGTTATATAATAAATGTAAAATTTTCGAAAATTTGCATATTGGAAGTGTACTATTTTCGATAATTGTGTACCAATTTTGTATTTTGTACCGCAAATCATATAGGAAATGTACCTTTTTGAATAATTGTGTACCAATTATGTATAATGTACTACATTTTATATAATAAATGTACCCTTTTCGATAATTGTGTACCAATTATATAATTTGTACCACAAATCATACAGGAAATGTATGTACTTTGTATCACAATTCATAAGTGAAATGTACCCTTTTTGAGAATTATGTACAAATTTTTTATTTTGTACCACATTTCATGTAGGAAAAGCACCATTTTCGATAATTGTGTACCAAATATGTACTTTGTACCGCAAATCATATAGAAAATGTACCCTTTTCGATAATTGTGTACCAATTATGTGTTTTGTACTACATTTCATATAGGAAATGTACCATTATGTAGCAATTATATAAACAGTCTTCCAGCTGTTGATTTTAATACATAAATAAATATTATATTAGAATATTATTACAAATATTATCATATAAAATAAATGAATTTATAGCTTTTCAAAAACTTTAAACTCTCATAACTTTATCAACACTTGATCGATTTTCTAACCGAATTTCAATTTAATAACTATTTAATTTCTAAATTGTTGCTGTACTTAAATGTAAATACATTGAACAGAATATTTTTATTATTTAAATTAACAAATAATCGATGATTTGATTTGATGATTTAATGGACGACATAACTTTTCACTTTATGATTTATGATAAGTGTCGAGTGTTTGTTTGCCCATCCCTAGCTTGAACTAGCCCAGGAGATGCCAAGCGATGCATTCACTTGATAATGCAACTTAAATTTCCAATTTTCTTACCACAACCTCCCTCTCTTTCTCTCCGTCTCTCTCTCTCTCTCTCTTTCATCCATGCTGTGGTGCAGCACACTGAATAACAATAACTTGACCGCTTTGCCGCACAATGCCTTCGGGGGATTGGGAAAATTGCGGGCGTTGCGCCTATCGGATAACCCGTTCGCTTGCGATTGCCATTTGTCCTGGCTGTCGCGCTACCTACGCAGTGCACCGCGCCTCGCTCCCTACACGCGCTGCCAGTCGCCATCGCAGCTGAAGGGCCAAAACGTGGCGGACCTGCACGATCAGGAGTTCAAATGCTCAGGTATGCACCCATGGACACATGACAGTTGTGTGTTTGGGGGGCAACACCCCCTCTCCAAAAATGGACAAATGTCGTGGTGACTTACAAAGTTATGCCAAATTAATTAGTTTTATATGCCAAACAACCACATCCGAGTCTCGCTCAGTCTCAGTCTCAGTCGCAGTCACAGCGCGCACAACAAAACAAAGCATTGTAAATCATAAGCAGTCATATGGGCACGCCCCCCGCTGTGCCGCCCACTCCAAAGCAATAACATCAGCGGCAACAATAGCTTGTTTCTTGGCAAGCGGGAGGTGGCTGAGGGAGGGGGAAACAAGGGGGAAGCATGGAGCATCATCGTGTGTTTGCCAAAACGTTTAACGCCGTCAACGCTTGCTTGATTGGGATGCAGATGCTCAACCGCTGCGGGCCCAAGCAGCATTTGGAAAGCCTCCATCTGAGAGTCGAACGACTCCAAAACTTTGCTGAGTTCAATGAAGCGGAAAATGTGCGCCAAACGATGCCATGAAACGAGTTTATTTTTCTTCTTTTTGATTCCATCGTTATTATTACTTGTTATGCTCTTAAATATACAGAGCTTATCACATTTATCTTGCAGTTTGCTCAACGATTTATGAAGTAGAAATATTGATTGCATAAAAGCATATTTTATTCTTCATATATACATATTGCGAAAATGGGAAAAGACTTGAAAGCATTGAGCGAATAGTTGCTTAGAGCAGTCCTAAATATAGTTTAATAATTATTATAATATGGTTTACATCGTTCCCATCACTGCCTCTCAATAGGGTTCAAATTGAGAGTTCTTTATAGGTTCTACATTTACTTAATTGAAGTATTCAGTAACAGTTCCATGTTATCAGTGAAAGAAAGATCGCAGTCAAGCTCTAGTTTAGTTATTATTGGAGTTCAAGCTCTATTTCCGATTGATGAATTACAAATAACTCCAATAGAACTCCAGAAATCTCTCAGGTACATCCTTTAATCGCTATGCAATATGTAGAGCATTTAAAATTCGTTGTGTTGCTGGCTTCTTTTGGTTACGCTGCTTGTTTGACTTTCGTTTTGTAGACGAAATGCTATGGAATTATGTGGGTAAACATTTATGACCAGCGGCTGTTTTGGAGCTCTCGTTGCTTTTGGAGCCACATCTTTGCCGCGTTGTGTGCGCTGTGCAGTAGCATTAATAATTATGTGGTTTGGTTGTAGCCGCTGCTGTGGATCAAATCAAAGCCAAGTGGCTTGGTTGTTGTAACCAGCTAAATATGCAGTATGAGTAGTTTGCTTTACACTTGCCACTTTGCCACTTGCTGCACCACTTGCAGGTCTCACCGAGCATGCGCCAATGGAATGTGGCATCGAGAACAGCTGCCCCCATCCCTGTCGCTGTGCCGATGGTATTGTCGATTGCCGTGAGAAGAGTCTGACGAGTGTGCCCGTTACTTTGCCAGACGATACCACCGAACTGTAAGTGTCCAATGCAAATCAATCTCTTTTTGAATCATATGCTTAAACGATGTTTCATTGTATCTGTTGCAGACGCCTGGAGCAGAATTTCATTACGGAGCTGCCGGCGAAATCCTTTTCCAGCTTTCGACGATTGCGACGCATTGATCTGTCCAACAACAACATCTCGAGGATTGCACACGATGCTTTAAGTGGCCTGAAGCAGCTAACAACACTGTAAGTAGACACGCATTAAGCAACAAGTAGCATGCCACAAAATGTGCACTCGCTTCGCTGAGTGTATGCGAGAGTGAGCGAGTTTGAGTGAGTGTGTGCGAGTGTGTGCGAGTGTGTGTATGTGTTTGTGGAGTGGTGTTAGTCAGTCACACTCCTTGACAGCCACTGGGCCTAGGCCTGAGCTTCAGCTGCAGGGGCTAATCGGCCTATGCTAAGCGTTGCCAACACCGCAAGGCATCAGATTACCTGTGTTGGCCGTCGTCTGTTTGTTGCCCCAGACGGTTGGGCCTTTATGCATGCATATGTGTGTCTGTGTGTGTGTGTGTGCGTGTGTGCCAAACCAGTTGCCGCCCGCAATGACAACAACAAGAAGCCACCGCAACAAGAGCAGCCTTGCTGGCCTACCTTTTTATACCCTGTAGCCGTGAAATAGCTAAAGTGGGTATAGTTAAGTTTATAGTAGAGTGATGACTCTTTAATTTATAATGTGTAATGTGATCTTATATATATTTACATATATATTCTTGATATCACCATTGCAGTTATTTAGCGTACCTTGTCCGCATTTCTGTTCATCTTGAGCTGCTTTAAAGTCAATTCTGCTATTCGTTTATCGTTGTTAATGCAGTGCCTAATTACAGGATGTCTTTTAGTCTAGCAATCAGAGCTTATGAAGTATACATATATATATATATATACTTAAGTATTGCAGTCATGCTCTGTGTCATTTGCAGTTTATTCTTAAGTATATCTGACTATGACTTCTGCAAAGTTGTTCATTACAGGATATTCTGTAGGCTAGCTTATCCATATACACATTATTTGTAAAACAGTCTCCCTCATATAATTACGTAGTATCTGTTAGTCTAGCAGTTGCTATCTGCATGTCTATTTGAGCTTTATTCATTTTTTCTCATATTTTCTTCTTGGTTTTCGTTTTTTGCTTTTGTTTTTTACTTCCAGCGTGTTGTATGGCAATAAAATAAAGGATTTGCCCTCGGGCGTATTCAAAGGACTTGGCTCACTGCAGCTGCTGTTGCTGAATGCGAATGAGATCTCGTGCATACGCAAGGATGCCTTCCGCGACCTGTACAGCCTCAGTCTGCTCTCGCTCTATGACAACAACATACAGTCGCTGGCTAATGGCACATTCGACGCCATGAAGAGCATCAAAACGGTGTAAGTACCACGCCCCATGCTCCCACCTCCCCCATTCCACATCCCATGCTTGTTGTTGCTGTTGTAGCTGAAGTGCATGGCAAAGGCGACGCCCAGTTTCCAGCCTCCAGCTTGAATGGAGCAGGCACTTTGGTGTTAAACCTCTGAAGTGCATTTAGTAGTTGCTTTGACTTGGCAGCCCCGCGTTGACATTTGTTTAGTAACAAACAAGCAGCAACATTGCCTTTCCCCCGCCCCTCTTCCTCTTCCCCCTCACCATTTCTTACACTATGCAACCCATGCTGTAATATCGTCTGTGAACCGTAAATATGTTCGTAATACAACTACGAACAAAAGCTTTGGGGTGGAGTAGTATGAAGCCCTGCTTGAGCATCGATAAATGCGCTGACTTTAAGTGCTTTGCCATTCTTAAGATGGTATGGACTATGCTTGAGTGGGTTAAGTATTTGTCAGGGTTGTCAACTTCTACGCAAATAAAGCACAAAAGGATTGCGCAACGTTACGAGTGCCAACAGAAGAAGAGAAGCACCCTATAAAATGTCTGTTACTGCAGAAATTACAAAGAAATCTTATTAAAACTAGATATTCGTAAGATAGAAAACAAATCAAAGAATCTAAAGCGAGATAATAGAAAAGATAAAAGTAAAGAAAGCTACAAGTATTTGTGTGAACGATACAGAAGAAAGTGTAGAATAATACGTAGTTTAATTAAATATGTTAAGCCTAACTGAAGATTCTATTGGGATATGTAGAACTAGTAGTAATATATGTATACATGTATATCAATTAAGATACTTTCTGATCATTTGATATTCATTTTAGATACATATTACAAACAGCAAAGAATCATAAGAGTCTTAGCCATTACTCTTAACTGTTACTATAATTATGCAATGGTTACAAATATCTTTGGTTAGAAGCATTCTTATGGGCACTTTGTCGCACAACATTAACGGGGACAACTCTGGCTAGGATTGCCTTTGAAAATAGTTTTCAAAACACCGACAAAAGCAACAGCAACAACAAGAACAACAACAACAACAATAAACAACGGAAACATTGCCAGCCGCAGGGCTCGTGCACTTTTAAGACGTCTCAAGCCTCCATCCAAGAGCCAACAGTTTTGCTTTTCCAACTCTTACTCCCCCTCATCCTGCTGCACTCCTGTCTATGCTGTACAAATGCTCAATGCTACTTTCATTCTTTCTTTTCATTTATATACTGCTGTACACACTATTATATATATTTATATATATGTATGTATGTATATTTGTATGTACTATATACAGACATTTGGCCAAGAATCCTTTCATTTGTGACTGCAATCTGCGCTGGTTGGCCGACTATTTGCACAAAAATCCCATAGAGACAAGTGGAGCACGCTGTGAGTCACCCAAGCGGATGCATCGTCGTCGCATTGAATCGTTGCGCGAGGAGAAATTCAAATGTAAGTGCACCCCCCTCCCGGCAACGGGCAACGTAGAACGTGCAACGTGCAACGGACAACGTGCAACAAGACCAGAAAAGAATATGTCTTAACTTTGGGACACTCACCACCAGCAAACCAACCTAACCAACCAACCAACCAACCCACCCACTTGTCTATTCTTCAGGTTCCTGGGATGAATTGCGCATGAAGCTATCCGGCGAGTGCCGCATGGACTCCGACTGCCCTTCGATGTGCCAATGCGAGGGCACAACCGTTGACTGTGCGGGACGTGGACTTAAGGAAATACCACGCGACATTCCGTTGCATACCACAGAGCTGTAAGTTATCCAGGAATTCGTATGCCACACAAATTATTACTACGTTAAGCGCTAACAAGAGTTTCTCTTTAAGTCTATAAAATATGATTACAAAAGTATTTCGAGCTCCTTTAAGTCAGCAACACTTTAAAACTAGTCTTAATTAAAGCTGATAGAATTTTGACAAGGTCTTTAGCTCTTTGATAAAGCAAAATAAGAAATTTTGGGTTTGAGAAAGATAATAGATACCAAATTGTAGCTGAAAGTCTGAGTTTGAAATTCAGTTTAAGCAGAACTCCACTTACTCTGATATGATATGAACTAAACTACATCTAAGTACTTATGCTTACGTAATATTTATGTCTTAGTAGAACTCTGTTTAGTAATGACTTCTCCTTGAGCGAGTAATTGTTTAAGAATTGTAAATGTTTATAGCTGTCATAAAAAAAGCAATTGCCTCCTAAGAAATTGATTTATTCATTTGTTATTAATATTAGTTTATTTCTGATGATGCTAAGTAATCTAAGTACTTATGTTAAGCAGAACACTGTTAACACAGATATTATAAGAAAGCAATTATGACTTCATTAACTCAATCTTTTGTAAAGGAAATTTTCTCCCAGATCGTTAAGAAAAGCAATTATATCTAAGAAATTGATTTATTATACTATTATTATAACTATAATTAGCAACTTATTCAGTTAGTATTAATATAACAATTCAAAATATACAGATATGATAATAGCAGTAATATATTATAATTTTTCTATTTTATACTAACTACTTTACTTTAACTCTGATTAAAGTATCATGTCTAACTAGAACT
The DNA here is from genome assembly GCA_018901825.1 of Drosophila funebris. Taxonomy (NCBI): domain Eukaryota; kingdom Metazoa; phylum Arthropoda; class Insecta; order Diptera; family Drosophilidae; genus Drosophila; species Drosophila funebris. The sequence goes on from JAEIFK010000682.1 coordinate 11,494,708, forward strand.
GCATTTACTTACATATTATTTTACCTTAGAAAGTTAATTTTTTTTATTTCGATATTTTATTTAACTTTTGTCCCAAAAAACAATTGAAATTACCTTCGCTCAACAGAGAAGTCCAGTTAATTTACTAAATTTAAGCTTAATGCACATTTTTTTTATTTATTTATTTATTTATTTGATATTTTTGTAGTTTACTCAACGACAACGAATTGGGTCGCATTAATTCGGATGGTTTATTTGGTCGACTGCCGCATTTGGTTAAATTGGAGCTGAAGCGTAATCAACTCACTGGCATTGAGCCGAATGCCTTTGAGGGGGCATCCCGTATACAGGACTTGCAATTGGGCGAGAATAAGATTAAGGAAATCTCGAATAAAATGTTTCTCGGATTGCATCAGCTGAAGACGCTGTAAGTACTGTTTCGAGGGAAACTCGAACTGGAAAGCAGTCTAATACAAATTAAATAAAAATGGTTGGAAAATTCAAAACTTTTCCTTTCGTTGCAGCAATCTTTACGACAATCAAATTTCATGCGTTATGCCCGGCTCATTTGAGCATCTGAACTCGCTGACGTCTTTGTAAGTATACGATCTGATCTTCCCTCTCCCCCCAGCCCCCATTAACTACACCCCTGCCCCGCCGCATCTCTGTTTTTTATAAGCTTATGGAAGTTGGCAGTTGATGCATCTGCTGTCTATGCAAAGCAATTAAAACTGTGCCAAGTGGCCAAGCATCGGCATGCACTTCAATAGATAAATGATTTAGCTTTGGCATTAATTGCCCAGAGCAGAGTCTTCGTTTACATCTTTGCCCCTAGTAGAAGTTCCCCCTTCCCAGTTTGCCGTACCTCACCCCTTAATTTCTCTATCGCAGGGCAGAGGCGCACATAAAATGAGGTTAATGGTTTTGATTGTTCTCTAGTTGAACTTCAATCTGATTGCCAGAGTTTCACATCAAAACAGAAGCTGATGCTGTGGCTGCTGCTGCTGTTGCTGCTGCTGTTGATGTTGATGTTGATGCTACTTGCTGCTGCCTCTATACCAAATCAGTTCTACTTCTTCTACTTTGTTGGTTGCATGCCACCGAAAGCAGAGCAAACTATTGTATATAATTCAATTGAACTCCAATTTATAGCAGAGCTGCCTACGATAAGAGCTCTAGCACTCCCGCTGTCTTTCTCATATATCCCAGCTGTGTGTGTGTGTGTGTTGCTTCATTTTGTTGTGCGCGCCTGTTGTAAATCAACCCTCAGCAGCAGACACTTGCGAGTGTGTGTGTGTGTGTTTGTGTGCGCTGCCTTCGATGATTTAATTAATTAAAATTGAGTTCAATAAAGAGCGCAATACAATATATGTATGTACAGTCAAACCAAGCTAAGTGCAACACTTGCAGACACAGTAAAAATTGCTATTGATGTCAAATAATATAATCAGTGTTGACAATTAGTTTAAATATTCTAATTAGATGGAAGATACTACTTCTACTTTGTGTGATGTGTTCATCTTAATTAGGTTCGACTGTAATTGGGCTGGTGGTGCTGCTGTGAGGTGTTGCGGTTCGTTTGCCTCATCTAAAATTATTGTAAAATTCATTTAACTAGCTAATAAATAGCATCAATGAAAGTCATTAAGTGCTGTGCACCACACGACACCCACATGCTCAATCATCCAGGTGGTTGGCGGGGCAGCAGGCCAGAAGGCAGCCAAAAGTGTTAGTTGGTTGCCTGTGGCTAACACACACAGCACACACACACAGAGACACACACAGACACACACACAGCACACAATGCTAGCGTTGATAGCATGACAAGGCAGCATTGCTTATTAAATTAGTCTGGACTTGGTGTGTAACGCTTGGAATTGCCAATGTAATTTGCGAACCATTGTTTCACTTGCCGTTCTTAGCCAGGCTCGTAATTAAAGGGCCTTTCAGCCTGGCCAAGAGTGCAAAGTGAATAAGTGAAGCATATGTCTGCTTCTGATCACATATCTATAGTCATTGTGCAATGCCGTAAATCATTAATGAAATGACTCATTTTTAATTGAATCATCTCGTCAATATTATTAGAAAACCACACTTCAAAAATTTAATATGACAACAATTTGTCACATCAAACTTCCTTATCAAAATTACACAGCTGTTAAATGAATAATTATCCAGTTCTAAGTTATTTAAATATAAATTAAATTGAACTAACAAGTGCTTTCAAAGCTGCTTATGATTAAAGCATCAATTAGTTTACTAATTGAAAATTTCTTATCTATTTCTTTAACTTGACTCTAATATTTTAATGTGCTTTCAAAGCTGCTGAAGCTTATTAATGAAATCCCAGCTTATATTTCAAATATTTCATTTGATTAGACAACTTTAATGTGCTTTCAAGGCAGCATCAGCTTAATATATGAATGGTCTTCTAATTCTAAGTTAGTTGAGCTACACTTTCATTCAGACTTGCGAGCTTTAATATGCTTTAAAGTGTATATTATTAAATAGCGAGAAGAAGTTAAAGACCTGTAATCTAATCCGTCTTAGCAGAGTTACGAAGACCATTAAAGTTCAAGCTTTAATGTGCTTACAAATCTGTCAAGGCGTAAAGCATCAAATAGCAAAAAGAAAGCAACTTTATGTAATACCACCTTAACTGAGCTCTAAATGTACAAGCTTTAATGAGCTTTCGCAGCTTTTCAAGAGTTTAGAACTGTGCTTTTAAATCGTAGATTATTAAATAGCGAGAATAAATTAAAGTCCTGTAATCCCGTCTTAGCAGAGTTACAAAGTCCATTAAACTTGCAAGCTTTAATGTGCTTTCAACTGTGCTAAAGCGTAAAGTATCACATAGCAAGAAGAAAGTATAATATATATATAATACCACCTTAACTAAGCTCCAAGTTCCATTAGATGTGCAAGCTTTAATGAGCTTTCACAGCTGTTCAAGAGCTTAGAGCATCCATGGGACTTGGCCTAACGCTTAGTGCTCAACGGCTTATTATGGAATCGCAGCGCGTACTTGCAACTAATTGAAATAAAAAACTGAGAATTGATGTATGTATTTATTTTCATTTTGTAGGAATCTCGCATCGAATCCATTCAATTGTAATTGTCATTTAGCCTGGTTCGCCGAATGGTTGCGTAAAAAATCATTGAACGGTGGCGCGGCACGTTGTGCTGCCCCATCGAAGGTACGTGATGTGCAAATCAAGGATCTGCCCCACAATGAGTTCAAATGTAGCAGCGAGAACAACGAGGGATGCCTCGGCGATGGCTATTGTCCACCGGCATGCACGTGCACCGGCACTGTGGTTCGATGTTCGCGCAATCAATTGAAGGAAATACCACGTGGAATTCCAGCCGAAACATCCGAATTGTATCTGGAGTCCAATGAGATTGAGCAGATACATTTTGAGCGCATCAGGCATTTGCGGGCACTCACACGACTGTAAGTACCATATTTGCAGCATACACATGTGGCAAGTTTCATAAATCTTAACATTTGCTGTGTTTTTGTAATTTCAGCGATCTCAGCAACAATCAAATCACCATGCTGTCCAATTACACCTTTGCCAATCTGACCAAACTATCCACGCTGTAAGTATGGGCCATTTCTAATGACTTTTTAATTGCCACAATGCACGTAGCAGCAAAACGGCCAACACGAATCGAATCCAATCGCAACGGCTCAAGAGGGCTTGACACAATTTTTATATTTCCAACTTCTTTTTTTTTCCTTTATAATTTTTTTGCTGCAATTGCATTTGCGGTTGTGGCCACCCTTGGCCTGGGCTCGTCTTAACCGGGCACGAAATTCATTCGAGACGTTAAGTCGTGACTCGTGCTTAAGCATTAGTTGTCGTCTCTGCCCCTGCCCCATGCTGCATGCTGCCTGCCGCTTGCCGCTTGCCGCTTGCCCCGTACCTCTTGCCGCTTGTCTGCGCCTGTGTGCGCTATCCACAATCGAAGCTGTGTCGTTTATCATACCCTGTATTTATTTAACTAGCAAAAGGGGTAGGCAAGTAGAGAAGAAAGAGAGGGAAAGAGTATGATAGATATATATACTAGAAACTGTAGGGTGTTTGCGTACTCTGGCTAAAGGGTATGCATTAAGCCATAGCTATTCGATTATAAGGTGACTGCATAGTCTGTCATTTGGTTAGTTAGTTAAATATTTTACTATTTAAAGGGTATATAGTCAGAGCTTCTCTTAATATTACATTACAGGGTATCTATATAGTCAGTCACTCTTGAGCGCCAAGCAAACCCTCTGTCGTTTACTTTACTTAATGTACATTATAATTTATACAGATAATATACCCTATCTGTATATATTATAAACTAAAGGGTATATACACAGCTTAGTATAGTTACATACATAACTGTTTACAGGGTATATATTGTGAAAGCTACTCTTAACAAGAGCGTATGCTGTGCTTTAGTTGAATGCATAGGGTATCTACATAGTCAATCAACTTTGTGTAGAAAACGCAATCAAATCTTGCAATATTTACTAAAAGATTTGTGAAAGAAGTAGAAAACAATCAAGTGAATTACAAATTGCAGGGTGTCTACATAGTCTGACAGAATAATAAATGAATGTTATAGTACAGGGTAACTACATGATCACAACTAACTGTAAGCAATTACGCAATTGCTTAGTTAATTGTTTGTATTACACAGTATAGGGTAACTGCATAGTCTGTCAATCACAGCATTTGAGCAATCGCCGCATTTCTTTTCGATTCTCTTGCCGTCTGCGCGTTTTGGGCCTGGTTAAAACGTTTTGCAATTACTTTCATTTCTTCATCATCAAGTGTGTGGTGTGTGTGTGTGCGTCTCTCTCTCTCTCTCTCTGTGTGTGTGTGTGTCGGTGTGTACAATTTGGCAAACGCTTTGGTAACATCTTTTGGCCTTTTCACCATTCTGCAGCATCATCTCGTACAATAAGCTGCAGTGTCTGCAACGTCATGCGTTGTCTGGTCTAAATAATCTGCGCGTGCTCTCGCTGCACGGCAATCGCATCTCGATGCTACCGGAGGGCTCCTTCGAGGATCTCAAGTCGTTGACACACATGTAAGTGGCAGAATGCACAGTAGTTATTATTTGCTGTTAACGGTTATTGAACCCTTCATTCACTTGACCCCAAACAGTGCGCTTGGCAGCAATCCACTGTATTGCGATTGCTCATTGAAATGGTTCTCGGATTGGATCAAACTGGATTATGTGGAGCCGGGCATTGCACGCTGTGCGGAACCGGAGCATATGAAGGATAAACTGATATTATCGACTCCATCGTCGAATTTCTCCTGTCGCGGCCGGGTGAGAAACGAGATATTGGCCAAGTGTAACGCTTGCTTTGAGCAACCATGCCACAACAAGGCCCAATGTCTGGCCTTGCCACAGCGAGACTATCAGTGCCTGTGTCAGCCGGGCTATCATGGCAAGCACTGTGAGTATATGATTGATGCCTGCTATGGTAATCCCTGTCGGAATAATGCCACATGCACCGTGCTGGAGGAGGGACGCTTCAGTTGCCAGTGTGCGGCCGGATACACGGGGGCACGTTGTGAGACGAACATCGATGATTGTTTGGGCGATGAGATACGTTGCCAGAACAATGCCACCTGCATTGATGGCGTCCAATCGTATCGCTGCGAATGTCAACCCGGCTTCTCGGGTGAATGGTGCGATACAAAGATACAGTTCTGTAGCCAGGAATTCAATCCCTGTTCGAACGGTGCCAAGTGCTTGGATCACTTTACCCATTACAGTTGCGATTGCATGGCCGGATTCCATGGCATCAACTGCACGGATAACATCGATGATTGCCAGAATCATATGTGCCAGAATGGCGGCACCTGTGTCGATGGCATCAATGATTATGTCTGCAAGTGTCCGGATGATTTCACTGGCAAATACTGTGAGGGCCACAACATGATCTCCATGATGTATCCACAGACATCGCCATGTCAGAATCATGAGTGCAAGCATGGCGTCTGCTTCCAGCCAAATGCCGCTGGCTCCGATTATCTCTGCAAATGTCATCCGGGTTATACGGGCAAATGGTGCGAGTATCTCACCAGCATTAGCTTTGTCCATAACAATTCGTTTGTGGAACTGGAACCACTTCGCACTCGGCCCGAGGCGAATGTGACAATTGTCTTCAGTAGCGCCGAACAGAATGGCATTCTTATGTACGATGGACAGGATGCACATTTGGCCGTGGAACTCTTCAATGGACGTATCCGGGTTAGCTACGATGTCGGCAATTATCCAGTGTCCACGATGTACAGCTTTGAAATGGTCGCCGATGGCAAATATCATGCCGTGGAATTGCTGGCCATCAAAAAGAACTTTACGCTGCGTGTGGATCGCGGTCTGGCGCGATCCATCATCAATGAGGGCTCCAATGATTATCTCAAGCTGACCACGCCCATGTTCCTGGGTGGTTTGCCTGTGGAACCCGCCCAGCAGGCCTATAAAAACTGGCAAATACGCAATCTGACCAGTTTCAAGGGTTGCATGAAAGAGGTTTGGATCAACCACAAGCTGGTGGACTTTGGCAATGCCCAGCGTCAGCAGAAGATCACGCCAGGCTGTGCTCTCCTCGAGGGTGAGCCGAACGAGGGTGAGGAGGATGATGAGCAGGATTTCATGGATGAAACCCCGCACATCAAGGAGGTAAGTCAGCCAACTTATCAGATCTCATAATAATAATAATCAATTTTCAATTGCAATCCACAGGAGCCGGTGGATCCCTGTGCGGAGCACAAATGCCGTCGTGGCAGTCGCTGTGTTCCCAATGCCAATTCAAGGGATGGTTATCAGTGCAAGTGCAAGCACGGACAGCGTGGACGCTACTGCGATCAAGGTGAGGGCAGCTCAGAGCCCCCAACAATCACTGGTACATATTGCGCTCTCTCTCTAACACTCATTTGGCATACCAAGCGGGCATTAAACATGAATAATTAGTTAAACGTTTAAAACTAAACATCATTTAGTTATTGCTGATATCATTATTAAGATTTTTGTAAAGTAAACTCCATTTAGAAATTGGTGAACTCAATATTTCCATAACAAATTCAGTAATTTTTAAGAAGTATGTTTGCTTGGCTATCAAACGTTAATTTTATAAAGAGATCTACACTTAGATATTGTTAATAGCATTATTAAGCTGTGCAAATCAAGCGATTAATTCGATTTTTACTTAAACTAATTAGAAATTCTCAACGGAGAATGTTTACTTAATTTTTTAATTAATTTTGTAAACATTTTTATATTGTTTATAATATTAATTCCATATCAAACATTTCATAATATTAGCGCTTTAACTGCTTGAGAATTGTAAGCGAACTAAATATGTTTAAAGTCTCGTTCAGCTTTTAAAGCTTCATACATAACAGTTAAATTTGCATGCAGCTTGCAAAAAGTTCTAGAAATGAAAGCTCTTTGATTCCGTGTCCTTTCATCTGAGAAATATTCTCGCACCTTACCTAAATTTAACTCAACTTCTGTCATAAATTGAAGAGTTGTACGCACCCGCTTGGATATGCAGCATAACTTCATTTGCTTTCTCACACACACACACACATACAGACACACACTCATCTCACATATGGGGTGTAATCTCATTAGCTGGCCACCCGCCTTGTCAAAGGTGGTTCACTAATTGCATTTTCTACGTTTTGTCTCACATTTTATTGCAGCCGCCGCAACGTGTCGCAAGGAACAGGTGCGTGAGTATTACACGGAGAACGACTGTCGCTCAAGGCAGCCTCTCAAGTACGCCAAATGCGTTGGCGGCTGTGGCAATCAGTGCTGTGCCGCAAAAATAGTGCGAAGACGCAAGGTGAGTAACACTACTACATGGAATATTAATTGAGAATTCAAATGTGAAAATGTCAGGCATTAAATCTGCATAATTGAGATGTAGATACATATGTGTAATACATATAACCCCTTTTTATAAACTTTGAACTTATTTAAGCTTGATCAGCATGATAAGCTGAGTCGATATACACAGTTACTACTGTCAATTTAAGCAGCAGTCTTGCTTGTTTTCTGCTTACTAAGATATCATTTATGTATGTGTATATTAGTTAATTCGAAACAATTATTAATCTCCTTTTTAACTGCAATTAAGTAATTAACATTTATTTATATGCTTGGTGGGTATAACTTAATGTTATTATTTATATTTTTTGGCATTCTTTGAATCAACGAGATTCCCGTAGTTAAGCGAAATACTCCGTTATTTTGGGCATTTTGCCTATTCCTTCTTCGTAGTCGGTGAGCACTGCAACAACAATACACAAGCTCACGCATTCTCTTAGTAATGCAACAACAAAGTATATGCAAGTGTTGTTGCTGAGCTCGAAGCATAGCCAAAGCAGACTGAAGATAAGAAAAGAAATGTTCAAAATTGTTATTGTATTCAGCTTAAGCTCTTAAGCACTTCTCGCAGCAATTACAAAAACAAATATTGCAAATATTGTTGTTGCTCACGGGCTGATGTACAGGGTGGCCAAATGTAACTTATTAGTTCAAGAATTTAATTGGTATTCCATACTAACTTTGAATTCTAGTGCAATAAGAATTGAAGTAGCTCTTACCCTTTGTGCTCTGATATGCATGTATGTCAGTGTGCTTTAAATATTTACATATTTTAGAGAAATATATACTAGTATGTCCATCATTCCGTCTGTTTCTCTTCAAATTATCTAAGTATTGATGCTCAGTTCAGTCGTTCTGCTATTCTTTTAGTATGCGAAACATTGTTGTTGCTTGAGATATCTCACATAAACTCAACAATACATCTTTATAGCTACCACATTAAATCTTTGACGTGCTGAAGATACCCTTTGTTTCTTGTTTTAAATCATTAATTGCATAATTAATTATGTATTTGAACTTTAATTGTAATTTATTATTATAGATTATATTATATATAATATATATTATATATATAGAAGATAAATTAGGCAATATATTCAACTATATTATATATTATAATTATATTATATTATTACAAATAATAACGTGTTTCTGTCAGATAATATTACAAAATAATTACTTATGAAACAACTTGATTATTTTAATTAATTAAAAGTGTAAACTTTACGCTTATTGATACATTCTCTTCCACCTTGATTCGCAGGTGCGCATGGTATGCAGCAATAATCGCAAATACATCAAGAATTTGGATATTGTGCGTAAATGTGGATGCACCAAGAAATGCTACTGACTGAAAGATGCGACTACCCAATTGCTTATAGGAAGCAATAGCAGCTTAGATGTTAGCTTAGGAACACATTTAAACTTAACTTATAATATCAATAATAACTATAATAATAATAATAATTACTATAATAATAGTAGTAATAGTAGCAATAGCAGTAGCAGTAGTAATAACTTTAGTTTTAAGCCGCAAAGCAGTAGATTTAATAACACGGGGCAGCAGCTGGGCGTGGCTGCTGTTGAGCATGTTGAAAAGGGGAGGGAGGTGGATAAGGTAATGAAGGAGGTAGATGAGGAGGAGGAGGAGGACGAGGCGAGTGACTATGCCATGGAGGACATAGATACAGATACAGAGCGCATGCAAGCGGATCTTTATGACGATGACGATGATAATGATGATGATGATGATGATGATGGTTTAGACGAGGAGACGAGCTTATTTGCAGATGATGACGATGAGGAGCCGGAAGAGCTGCCAGATCCCAAAGGTCTGGTATCGCCTCCTGCCGCACAGCAGCAGGAAGAGGAGGATATGGGCTACGATGAGGATGATGAACGTTTGGCCTTGGAGCGACCACGCACCACACGTCCACGCGCCGATGAGGAGCATTTTGTCAATGAGGAAGGCAGCGGTGGTGGTGGTGGCGCTGGCTACAAGGGTCGCTTCAAGCCCAACAATAGCTTCCGATTGAGTCAACTGGAGAACATACGAAAGAAACTGCTCACGGAGAGCGAACAGAAGGCAGCTGCAGTGGCTGTGGCCGTGGCGAGCACTGCGATTGATCTGCGCGAGAGCAGCGGCCATTTTGCTAACGATGATGAGGATGGCGAGGATAACGATGACGGCGTCGATGATGAATACTCTGACGGCGTGAATGGTGACGGTGGCTTCTTTGGTTCCCAGCGCTCCAAGGGCAGCGCATCTGGTTCGAATCATTATTTCCGCAAGAATAGCAATGATGCCATCAAAATCATATCCACACCATTGGGTAAGGTGGGCATTGTGTATCAACAGACGCCCACAGATGGGGAACTGGATCAGCAGCAGCAGCAGCAACAGAAACAGCAGCTGGAGCAGCAGGCACAACAGAAGCCAGCGACACAGTTCACCGATTTCGATGCCTTGTCACCGGATCCGGAGAGCAGTCATCGTTTTCCATCGCCACATCCAAAAATAACGCCTGTACTAACACCCGATGGCAAGGTGGCGCTGCTTTATCGCGGTGATTCGGAGAGCTCCAAGTACGAGCCCATACGCAATCTAACACATAAGTTTGCCACCAACAACAACGCCAAGCAACCCGATCAGTCGAAGCCAACGAACGAGGACTCCTCGGATGATTCATCCGACGATTCCGTCTACACGGACAGCGAGGATGAAAGTGCCGGTGATAAACCCGCTCCGGCATCAAGTGCTGCCGCTGCAACGCCCAAGCCTCTGCAGCCAGAGATACTGGAACCTCCAGCACATGCCCCGAATGGTGGGTCCTTTATAATCCGACCAACGTCGGACTCGCTGCTGCCCATGATCAATCGCCCGCTGTCCGAAGTGCTGGGCATTAAGAAGAATCAGTTCCAGGAGACGCGGGTACGTGATCATTTATCCACATTGGGCGGCACAGAAGCCACGCCCCGTTCGCTGCTCGCACAGCCGGCACAACAGCCGGAGCAGAAACCAAGTGGCAGTCTACACTTCCTCACCAAGGTCAATCTGGCCGAGTATCCCACAACCAAGCAGCAACAGCAGTTGCCAACAGGCCGTGACTTTGATTTCAGTCGGGACAATACAATGCTGGATGAGAGATCGAGAGTGCGGGAGCTGGAGCAGCAGCGAGAGCGAGAGCGGGAGCATAATGAGGCAACTAGCAAGGGCGGCGGCACAGAGGCCCATACAATTGCCAATGAGCAGCTGTTGTCCAAAACGGAGGTGATCAATTTAGCCATAATACCGCAATTTGATGAGGATATGGAGCGTTTGCAGCGTCTGCACGAGAGCAGCGGCATTGGTAGCCGACGACACCATCGGGCACGGCATCGACACAAACAAACGGATGAGGAGCTGTCTGGCATACATTGCGTCATGCAGGTCATGATGGGCATTGCGGCTGTATCCACCGTCTTTGGAATGCTCGGCACGTTCTTTAAGCAGCGCATTTTGGATCAGCTGCGACTGATGCACTGGTAGTACAACAATTGGTATTCGATCGGTATCGAATACCTCCCCCAGCCGAAACCCAAACCCAAACCCCAAATTCCACACCCATATCCAAACCCAAGACTCGTCACCTCAAGTCAAGAAGCCTCGTCATCATCGTCATCAGCAAACCAACTCTTACTACTACTATCATGCGAGGCAACACCTTTCCATCTACTACTACATACTACTACTACTACTACTGCTCATATATACTCATACCATATGCCATTAATATATATATAATATATACACTATCTAATAAGTAGAGCTGGAGCATAATCGTTGGCACCAAACTTCATTTTCCTTAGTTCCTCTCAATTCTACAAATCTTCTTTTGGCTGTAAGCTGTAAATTAACATTCTTTCACATTAACAGTTGAGCTGTAAACTAAATTTACATACTGTTAACGTCACATTAACTGTCTAGCTGCTTAGCCTGCGCTATAATTCGATTCTTTGTGCCTACGATTACCAACTTTACTCCCTATATACACCCATATATATATATATATAAATGCATACTATATATCAACAGCTAATACTTATACTATATTTTATGTATCAAGGAGCGGTCTTTCTCTGATTTTTCCCAAAAATTTCTCATAAACTTCCGCTTCTTTATATGTGAAGACATATATATAACTTTATACATATATATATATATATCAACTATATACTTACTAGCAAGCTACCCAGGCGATGTACATATAACAGCACATTATAACTGAACCATATTTATATGTATATGAACGCAACTGTAGCCCCTGCCGAAAAGCCAATGAACATTGTTCATATTTTCCTCTATTTTCCCCCAAATGCAAATTCGTTTCTAAATTTAATCAATTTTGTATACTTTCTTCAAATTTCATACTCACGCCACCACATACATACAACACTCACAGAACACACATAACAACACCGTTAAGTGTATAAGCTTTAAGCAAGTCATTGCATGTGCCACGCCTATACCGCACGAACGCCCAAGAAAGTCGAAAAGAAAAGAACATTCCTTCCTCCTGTCTGCGCCCCATCAAAGAGAATTGAATGAAGTGAACAGTTTCCCTTTGTAGATAGAAAACAGTTGTTTAAAGATTGAAACGATAAACGATTAACGAATAACGATAAACGATTAACGATAGCACTGCAAACAGCCGCACACCACAACTTGTAACGGTCGTTTTAAACGCGCCGTACTCTCAAAGAAACGAGTATAAGATAATAATAATAAGAGTGCATAAAGAAATTCAATTTAGTTTAAAAAGTTGCTCAACAAGAAAACAACAAGAACAAGATCAACAACAACAATAACAACAAGATCAACCCGAACAACAATTTAACGAATTTTCAACAATTGTTGCAAAGTGTTTTTCCTAGAATTAGTTTACTAATTAATATATATAATCTAAAATAATAATAATAATTATAATAGAAACGGTAACTAAACTAAATGTGTGCTAAACGTAACTAACATTTAAACTAAAAAACAAAGAAAATCCTAAACATAAATCGGATAACAAACATCTAAGCTGGGTAGTCGCATGTAAATCTCTAACAATTAACAATTTACCAACCTAAGTTAGACCTAATTAATTGAAAAGATTATAAAACAAAACAAAAAAGCAAAAACAAAAAGAAATCGAAATGCATTTACCTTAACCTATAAATATATAAATATATAATTATTTATACTAATGCTGTATGTATGTACAACTCTATATGTATATGTAAAATGTTTTTGACTATTTTTCACTATTTATATGCTACATATATAGTATATATACCATATATATGTTTATATATACTATATACGATACGATACGTCATTTTTTGTCCGCATTTTTAAGTTGTGTCTTATGTATATGTACATGCATATATATATGTATGTATATTATATATATATATCTATATATATATATATATATTTTTATTAATGTATAACTATTCGCACTAATTATATGCATATTATTGTATATGTATAACCAATTGAAAAAAATATAATGTGTAATAGCTGTTGCTAAAAAGTTAACTATCAGTTTTCATTATTATTATCCTTATCCTTATCATTATTATCCTTATTATTATTATTATTGTTTTCCTGGTGTATTACGGCACACGAGTCCACAACATTTCAACGGCCATACACCAATAAAAATAATTACCAATTCGAAAATAATTGATTTTTGGAATTAACAAAGCATTACAAGCAAGACAATTGCTTTGATTTATCTGTGTGTAATATTTATTTGGTAATAAACGTGACAAATATGTTCAAATATCAAGCGTTATCATATCGTCTAAGGGTCTTAATTGAAGTGAAACAGCATCGTGTCTAAATAATATAATAATCTATTAACAGGCCAAGCAATGATCAACTTAGCATTGATAAAGTTATGATAGTTCGAAGCAAATTGAACAAAACTTCAATGATTGAATTGAATATATCGAATATCATATTTATTGGAACTGGATTAACATTCAATAACTTAACGTAGACACATAAACAGATGCTTAGCGATAGGTCATAAAAGAGGAGCTGCAATTAAAAAGAGAAGCGTTAAACTTTACAAACATTTCGAAGAGCAGACGTTACTCACCCGCCAAAGGTGGACTTTTGTTGATTAGTGTTGCCAGTTTGAGCCAGATTTCCAAAGGATAGACCTGTATCGGTGCCGCCGAGTGTTTCAAATATGTTACCCTCCGCTGGCTTCGGTGGGGCACCAAACGCTGGCGCAACCACACCGGGATTGTTGCCAAAGGTGCCAAATCCCTTGGGACTGCCGAATGTTGGAGCACCACCAAATGTGGGACTTGCACCGAATGCCGGACTGCCGCCAAAGACGGGTTTGGCACCAAAGCCGCCAGCGGGCGACTGTTGTGTCTGCTGTTGTGGTGAACCAAAGCCAGACTGAGCCACAGAAGCACCAGTGCTCTGGGCAAACCCAAAACCGCCAGTTGCCGGAGTTGATTGGGCAAAGGAGCCAAAACCAACAGAGCTGCTGCTGCCACCGCCAAAGATAGAGCCGCCAGAGGCAGCTGGTGAGGTTGTATTGGTCGCGGAGCCACCAAACACGGACCCGCTTCCAAAGCCCGTTGGTTGCGGCTGTGCCGAACTAGCATTACTAAATAAATTGCCACCACTGGATGTGGCCGATGAACCAAAGACGCTCTGGCCAAAAATGGAGCCTGTGGGAGCAGCTGCTGTCGGGCTTTGTGCGCTGTTGCCGCCACCAAAAATTGAGGCACCGCCAAAAGGCGAGGCACCACTGGTTGCACCGCCAAATATTGAACCACCAGCTGGTGCTGGCGTTGCTGCTTGAGTACCAAATCCACTGGGCTTCACCGCCTGAGTGGCAGCAGCCGCCTGGCCAAAGATGTTCCCACCGGAACTGGGTGTTGCAACTGGAACGGCTGCTGGACTGCCACCAAATGGTGAGGGGCTGCTGTTGGCAGCAGCTGCTGCAAATAGACCAGTGGGTGGTGGTGCTGCTGAGACAGATGCTGCGGCAACTCCAAAGACACTTGCCTCTGGTTTAGGCACGTTGCCAAATAAATTAGCAGTCGGTGGGGCAGCTGTGGTTGATGCCGCGGCTGCTTGAAACGGGCTGGCCACTGCTGCAGCTGGCGCAAATGTGTTGGTGCTGCCAAAAATCGAAGATGCGTTGCTAGCTGTGGATGTGGCCGAGCTGGTGGCTGTCAGTGAACCAGCTGGCGTAGAGCTTGCCGTGCTCAGGCTGCTGAAGGCATTCGAGAAGGAGAAGCTGCTGCCAGGCGCCGCAGTTGAGGCTGTTGTTGCTGTCGCGGGAGCTGCAATTGTTGCAAATGTTGTGGCAACTGTTGCTGCTGCTGTCGTGGCAACCGTTGTGGCAACTGCAGCTGGCGATGTAGCAACAGTTGTAACTGTCGAAGCAAATGTTGCTGCTGCCGTTGTGGCAACCGTTGCTACAGCTGTTGTCGTGGCAAATGTTGCTGCTGTCTTGGTGCCACCATCTGCAGCGCTAGCAATGATACTGCCACCAAATAATCCCTTCGATGCATCGCCCAATTGTAAGCTGCCAGCTGCAGCAGCAGCTGGAGTGCCAGCACTTTGGCCGAATCCGCTGAAGATATTTGCCGGAGGTGCATCTGTGGAGTAGCAATCATGTAAAAGAATAAAAGCAACATAGTATAAAGTGCAACTATTGTAGACATACTGGCAACATTGTCCTTAACTTGCGGCTTGCAGATGTTGACTGAACCAAAGAGATTATCAATGGGCTCCTCATTGCTGCCGCTGCCGCTGCCACTGCTGCTCGTCTCGGCCTGTGGCGCAGTAACTTTGCCAAAGTTGAGTGCTGTCTGCGGTGCAATGCTGCTGGATGTGGTGGAGCTGCTTACGACCGTCTCCTGATTGCTTTTGGCAGTTGCAGTTGTGGCAACAGGTGCAGGCACAGCGGTGCTAACACTTAGAGCTTTGGGCGCTGTAGTGCTGCCCAGCGATGAGCCAACACCACCAAAACTGAATGTGGTGCTGCCAATGGTGGTGCCAGCGTGGGTGCCAAAGCTTGCAAAGCTAAAGGGTTTCGCAGCTGGCTCAGCAGCCGTTTTAGCCGGTGCTGTGGTGCTGTTGTTGTTGCTGGTTTGTGGCTCAGCGGCTTTTGGCTTAATCTCAACTTCCTTTTTGGGCTCAATGGGTTTCACAGTCGCATCCCTGGGCTGCTCAGCGGCTGGTGCAGGTGCTGGCTTTGGTTTAGTTGCGTCCACGGGAGTTGTGCCAAAGCCAGCGAAAAGATTGGATGCAGGTGTTGCTGGAGATGGCGATTTGGGTGCTGCGGATAGTCCGCCAATGGACAACGCCGGCTTATTGCCTCCCAACTGGCCAAAGCTGAACGAAAAATTGCCACCAGACACGGATGTTGGAGTCTTGGTGGCGTCGGCTGCGCTTACAGTTGCCGTGGGCACAGTGACTGCTGTGGTCTTTGAAAAGGTGTTGCTCTGGAAGAAGCTAAAGGGCTTGGCCGCTGCAGCAGCAACAGGTGCAGGAGCAGCAGCCGCAGCCGGAGTTGGAACAGCAACAACTGCTGCTGGCATGCTATGCGGCTTCTCGACAGCAGCAACAGTTGCTGCCGCCTTGGAGGCTGTAGGCTTCACAATAGCTGCCGTTGCAGCCTGAGTGCTTTTATGTGCCGTTGCTGGCTTCACATTTGCTGCAGCCGTCTTTTTGTTCAGCTCTGCCTTTAGTTTCGTCTCCAATATCACCTCCGACTTGAGACCGACACGATCTGGACGCTGTGGACTAATGATTTGTATCTTGTGGTTCTGCAACAACTGTCGTATGCTTTGCAATTTGTGCTGCGACAGCTTGGCGCGATTCGTTTCCACAACTTGATTCAGACTCATTGCGAGTATAGAGTCGGCAAGAGTGTCCACGCTGCAAGGGAACAGGATATAAGCTAAAGTAAACAACACACAATTATCATTTTATACTCACGATTCGTTATTGTGATTGCGTCTATTATCCTGATGCAGCAACGATGACTGCAGCAGTCCACGCTCCTTCAGTTTAGTTTTGATATTTGTTTGCTTGATGCGTTGATCGGATGCGAGATTTTGCAGTCGCGTCAGACGCTGATAGATGCCCTCCAAACAGGGCATATGCATTTTTGACTTGGAATTGCGACGCAGCACATCCTGGTACTGCTCCCACTGTGTATCAATGTGCTGCTGCGCCAGACGAAGCTGAGCCTCATTGGCGGCCAAATAACTCTGCAAACGTGACAGCAAACGTCGTCCAGTTGCATCAAAACTGGCGGAGCTCATCAGCCGTGTAATGCTATCGGAATATGCACACTTGAGAATTGAGATCTATTGCAATTAGAAGTAGTACTCACTCTGGATTTCTATAGACATCCAGCTTGGCACGACACTCGGCCATCATGGCATATGCTTCGCTCAGCGCATGACGCAATCCTTGGACGTCCAGTTCGAACTCCACATCATTAGCCTGGTCATTCAGTTCCTGTAGATCATCTAGCCGCTTCGCATAGAACTTTATTGAGGTGGGTGATTCAATCTGCAAGAGATATCAATAAATACCAAATTCAAGATGTAATTAAAGAAAAATTCCCACCTGGGACAGCAGAGTTTGAGTTTGTTGCTTTTGCTGCTCGATTTGATCACTGAACGCGTTGATCTGCACGCTCATGATCTCGGCAATGACATCGTCTACTTCGCGTGCACTAATCTCCGAGTTCTTGCCAGTAGTCAACGGGGTTTCATAGCAGCTGAAGCTGCTGAGTTAGCAGTGGCTGCAACTGGCGTAAAGGTTGGCGGCACAGTGTAAAGCGGTTTGCTATTGTTGATTTTCATAGGCCCCGCTGTTGCCTGTACAGTAGCAGGAACAGGAGCAGCAGCAGGAGTTGGAGCAACTGCTGATGGTTTGTCCATTTGTCCAAAATTGGGTGCTGCATTTGCAACTGGTAAGTTGAAGCGTGGAGCAGCACCTGTTGATTGTGCATTTGTGGCGGCCCCAAAGCCACCAAAGCTGGGAGCAGGCGCTTTAGTTGCTGTGGCAAAGTTAAGCGGAGCATTTTGAGCAGCTGGACCACCAAAAGAGGGAGGAGGAGCATTGTTGACAGCATTACCAACGTTGCCAAAGCCGGCAAACAATGAGGGCGGCTTATCCTTGGCTGGAGCGGGCGTCGAAGTGACCGTGTTGGGCGTAAAGGCAAAGGAAATATCTGACAGGGCAGGTGTAGTCGCCTCAGCAACTGTTGCTGGCGCTGCTGTCAATGCAGGTGTTCCTGCTGTTGCCTGCTCATCGGCATCAAACAGCGTATCCAGCGCATAGAACTGTCCGGAAGAATCCGCGAGGGGAGGCGGCGGTGAGCAGACAGAGGCAACGCCTGCCTGCAGGTTAAGAAAATTGAATGTAAGTAATGTGCCGTCGGTGCCCAGAACATGCACCATTGGCATACTGGGCAACTGTTGCTCATTGATGATCAGCTGATGACTTGAGGATGTATCGTAGACAAAGCCTAAGGGAAAGGTTTCATCTTGAGTTGCTTCGCTGAGTGGTAGCTCAATGCGCGCTTCGTCGAGGAGCGTCAACTGTTGCCAAGTGGGCGTATCTCCCGCCTCCGTGGTGCCCAGCACACCCACTTCTACTCCATTCGCGGAGCTCACCAAGAGGAGATTCCACTGCTGTACATGGGTGAAATGGAACTGATGATTACGCGGTCCATTCAGGCTAAAGCAAATGTCATAGTAGTTTGTATAAGTGGGTGTGCCCACCTTGGGCGCGTTTATAATATACAATGACGGATTGCAATCCTCGCCGTGCTGCAGAAAGACGACTGCAAACTGGAATGTGGATAGCCAGTGGACAGCAATCGTATCGAAGGGCGCATCATGCACATTTGGCGGGCAGGCCAATGTCTTGGCGGGTGTCAAATCCGGTTTGAACTGTTGCAATTTTCCATTGGGAAAACCCAGCACTAATTGCTTTCCTTTAGGTGACCAGCAACCACATTTAACCTGCTGACTCTTGTCGAGCGTATGCAACTCAAAGTTGCCGCCTTCCTTCAGCACATACATGCCCAACCCACCGTTGCTCAGCACCACAGCCAAGCTATTGGGCAGCACGGGATTCCAAAGCAATTGCACCGCATGCACAAAATCCTCTGGTGCCAATCTAATATTGTAAAGTGCCCGGACCTCAGGCGTCATAAAGGATTGCACGGCATAGATGACCAATATACTGGTGCCGCTTGGCTGTGTATAGTTAATCGCCAACAGATTGCCATCGGCGCTACAGGACATGTAGTTAGGGATGTGAGGCAATGCCACACGCCGTGCCAAAGGCTGTTTGCCACTCGTCTTGGCAGCGGCTACATCTTTGATAATGATTACTGTCAACGAGATGAATGCACTTAGCTAACACACCAACAAGCAAAATCATTATAGGCAAACCTTTCAATTCCGGCGCCGTTGGATTGCCGGCAAAAAGCAGATCGCGACTGCTGGAGACGGCAAGTAATTTAACATTGCTTCGCAGTTCGCCGCATTTCTTAAAGGCAACAAACTTGTCATGCAATTTGAACTGCACATCCTGTGTGGGCACACGTAAGAAATGCGGTCAGAATAATACTATATTTGCATTCAATTGCATTTTCCTTACCTGTGTGTCTCTGCCGTTTGGAGCATTTAGCGCCATTTTTGCAATCGCTTCGTCGTGGTCAGCGTTGTTGTTTTAACACGTGCTGGGGGCTCCTGTGAAGACGCTGCAAGTGAATTAAGATTGAATTTAAATGTTATTCTTGCTCAATATACAAAGAATATGCTGACACCGCTACAATTGTGTCAAAAAGTGAATAAAAATATAGCCAACCGAAAAATGCGAATTCGCGTTGTGCGTCGACGAACAATTGATGTCGCTATCGATATTATCGTTCTGGGCTATTTCAATATATTGCTGACACTATCGGCAATATAATTTATGCTGGCAATGTAGTAGAACAGCTGTTGCTCAGTCGATAGACTTTTCGATATGTTTTCAAAAGCATATACACATCTCCAGCTGTGTTGTTGTTTGTCTGTCTCTGTCTGCGTTTTTGTTTAACAAAAGCATTGTTCGCGCGCGCAATGCTGCTGAAAAGTGCATTAAATACTATAAACGAAATTCAATAAAAAATGTAGTGGAAACGAATGCCCAATTAATTCTAGGAGTGCTGCGCAACACGGTGCTACTGCGTTGTAGTTGTTGTTGCCATCGTTGTAATTAGCAAACGGAGAATCAAAGCAACCAACAACAACAAAAAGTCCCCATAAAGCTTCAAAATTTGTTTGTTCTTTCAACGAGTACACAGAAAATAAAAGTAAGAAATACGTAGAAGTAAAAAGTTTTGCGAAGTAGGTGAGCTCTTTCGCAAGGAAATTCTAGCAACAAGGTGAGTTACATTCACAGTTAGTTGTGAACAGAGCACCGCTCGTTACATTTGTTGTAATTGAATTTTCATTTGCACAATTGACAGGCAGAGTTACCAGCAGCGCAGCGAAGCGAAGCGTAACAAAAAGGACGCGCAAAGCTTTCAAAATGATCAGCAGCTTATTTTCACGGCTAATAATGTAAGTAGAAAATCAATTAGAATTAAAGGAAAAGCTCTCTTTGGCAAGCCGAAGCGTAAATACTCTTGCAGACTTGATTAAAGTGATAATATGATAAATGATGCATTTCTGCGATTGTTAATCGTAATTCGATACAGTGGAGTAATAGGAGTTGTAGCTGGCCTACACTGATTCATCATGGATTGTTATATGCTTTGTGACTAATTCTTAATACAGTCTGCAAGTGTATAATAAATGGCCAGCAGCAACACCAACACACACAAAGCGTCACACGGACACACACGCTCGGCTGAGCTGTTACTGTTGTTGCTGACCCCCAAAAAATTGTGAGCGAGCAAAACTCTTTTTATTTAACTATTTCAAGTTTTTGGCCTTGCCTCGCATAAAGTTTGGTTAATTTGTTGATTCTGCTTCCTAATTGTGTGGGCGTAACGCAGTGATTTCTCAAGCGTTGCCATCCAGCCAATTGTTTGTTTATTAATCAGCGAAAGAAGTTACCGTTACCCCGTTGTGCATCGTCAAAGTCAATTGAACAAGCGCCTTATTTGGTATTGCGTGTATGTATGTGTGTCTCTGTGTGTGTGTGAGAGTGTAAGTGCGAGGTTGACGCACTTGGCTTCGCCTTGCCGTGCCGCAATATATGGATATGGCACCAGAGACAGCCACCGACACACAAAAAACAACAACAACAACAACAATAAACGGGAGGCCAGTCGATATGTTCCATGTAAACACTTGCCACAAAACTCCATGCAAAATTGTTTTTGCTCACATTTATAGTGTCTGGCGAGCGGGCAACAAATCCAATAGATATTCTCTTGATTTCTATTTGGGAGCAACGTGTAGTCTGCGCCTGCCTGTGTCACTCTGGGTTTTCTATTAATAGACGAGATTCTATGCCGAGCATTAGACGCTCTCGGGCAACCAGAGCTGCCAGAATAGTCTGTGCGCGTCGTTTTAGCTGCGAGGAACGGCAACGCGCAACACGTTGGGCAATGCATCGCCATGAGCCGGCCTAGCTACCTGCAGGAGCAGCTGCTCTATCAGCAGCGTCCAGCTAATATTAAACGCCACCGTCAACAGGCATTGCCCATTTACGGACGCAGTTACTCGCTAGAGCAACCAGACGTCCAATTTGTGCCCGTTTACTCCAAGTTTATATATCCAAATCAGCAGCAACAATTGCTGCAACATCAGCAGCTGGGACTACACGATTCACTCAATTCTCTGGACAGCACTACTGACTATACGGACTATGACTATGATGGCGCGTATGTTGTGGAGCAGCCAGCACCATTGCTGACAACAGCTCCGCCGCCCGCCTCCAATGTGGTGCAGAATCTCAATGCCCTGGGACGTTTGTTAGAGCTACTACAGCGTTGGCCACTGCCCCGTCTATCCTTCAACACGGCCTGCATTTGCTCGCTCATCATTATATTTATAGCCCCACGCACTTGTGCACAGAGTTTACTGTTTCCCGCTTTCAGATTATTCTTCGGCACACTATATCCGGCCTATGCCTCCTACAAGGCGGTGCGCACAAAGAATGTCAAGGAATATGTGAGTATTGTAACGAAAGGAGAAGAAACTTCTCCTATTGGAAATGTATTGTATCCTTACTAATTTCTGTTTGTTTGTTTGCAGGTCAAATGGATGATGTACTGGATTGTCTTTGCCTTCTTCACCTGCATTGAAACATTCACAGACATCTTCCTATCCTGGTTCCCGTTTTACTATGAGGTCAAAGTGGTAATTGTCTTGTGGCTGCTATCGCCAGCCACAAAGGGCAGTTCCACTTTGTATCGCAAGTTCGTGCATCCCATGCTGACACGACGTGAACAGGTGTGATCTTTCTACATATACATGTATATTGTATATCTGATATATATGAGCTGCTCTCTTTCTCTCTTTGTCTCTTTGTGTTTGCAGGAAATCGATGAGTATTTGAATCAGGCACGCGAAAGGGGCTACTCGGCGGTGCTTCAACTGGGCTCCAAGGGTGTAAACTATGCCACAAATGTTATCATGCAGACAGCCATAAAGGTAACTCAGACAAATGCAACACCGTCACACGCATAACACACTCACACAGATACGCACATGCACACACTCACTCACACACACACACACACACACATCAATTCATATGGCATATATTTCAATTGCTTCTACAAAAATTTGCCACCAGCGTCGTTGCATAAAATGAAAACTGAGCAACAGAACAACAAAACAAGCAACAGCATCAGCAGCAGTCGCCGTCTCGCAATGCCTCAATTTCAATATAGAACAAAAGTTTGCGCAATGTTTTCGCTCACTGTCCCCGTTTCGATGATCATCATCTTCATTTCATCATCATTAATACGAGAACTTCATCATCAACAGCATCTTGAGCAGCTGCCGCGTGCCAAACGCGCGTCAACATCATCAGCATCAGTAGCATCAATAGCATCGTCGTCATCGTTCCTCCTCATCGTATTATTCGTATATTTCATTGTTTTCATTAACTTTTAAATTATCGTTTAAACAAACAACAACAAAATGGCATGATGATGTTGCGTCCACTCTTCTGTGCCATGTTTGTAACATTTTAGTTTGTAGTTTTGTTTAATATTCTCTCTGTGTGAGTGTAATTAGAAGATAGAAGATTAAAAGCCATGTAATAAAATTGAATAATTCTAACAGAGCAACTATATATATATGTATATAGTATATATACAAGAGAATATCCATTAGAGTACATGCACAAAATTCAAAATCTATATGTAGCTCGAGCTGAATATCAAAACAAACCATTTGTTGCCTTAGTCCCAATTCAATTCCATCTGAAGTATGTAAACAATCAAGTAGTCGTGCACAAAATTTGTTTAGATATCGTCTGGAAACTGTTGTTGGGATCTATATAATTATTTGTACATTGCCAGTGACCATTCAGCTTTAATCAAAACTTGAGTTTACACACAATGAGCATTCATCATCAGGGCCAGAACTCTGTGTGTGTGTTTCTTTGTGGCTGACCACAAAGAACTTGCATATATATATATAGTTAAAGTATTTTCATGACAGAAATGCCTTTGTTAGCTGCTCAAGGAGTCATCAATTTCAATGTAGAATTCGTTTACTATTTTTAAATATATTTCACACTGTTTTCTTTATCATTTTTCCTGCTAACTTAATCAAATACTACTTCTCTGTTCTCCATGTATCTAATACCAAAACATATGCAATTGTTTATGCCACATTCCTCACATAGCTTAGTTAATCATTTATGAATTGGTTGATTAAGCTTTGTAATTAATATGCATTTTTATTGTGAAACTAGTTGATTAACGAGCTTTGTTCAGGGAAGGGATTCATATGTAATTTTGTTCGATTAGATTTGGTGAGTTAATTATGTGTAATTAATACCGTAGAAATTAGTTCACGAAAGCAGTAACTAATAATAAATACTACATATATAATTACATATATATTATGTAATTGGAATTTATATGTAAGGCAAGACCTGGTTGTTGCAATCGCAATTCAGAAATTTCTGCCTCTAGGGTAGGGCATAAAAATAGACACGGGAATGGCACTTGAGTTGACTAAATGAGACAATGTGTATGTGTTGAGTATGTGTGGGTTATGTGTGTATCTCTGCTGTACTCTTTTTTTAATTGCACTTTATTTTCCATATACATATTTCATTGAAAATAATTGATATTAACTTTTTCGTTGCCTTTATTTTATTAACGTTTTTCCTTTTTTAATTTTCTCACTTACGTTTCTTTGCATTTAACTTACAAAATAAAAACAATAAATAAAACGAAACCAACACCTGCACCGCCTGCCTGCCACTACTAACACCTGCTCCACGTTCCGTGATCCGTGATCCATGATCCACGCTCCTTGCGCTTTTCAAGACCATTCAGTTGGCCTCGCCATCGACTGCGGAGCTGCGTGGCCTGCAAAACTCTCAATCCGCCGTTGAATTGGCGCGGGATCACGATATGTTGGATGTCAATGAGCTAGTGATACCACGTTCCAGTTCGCTGAGCGGCATTGAAAGCTACAGTAGCCCACGGATGATCATAACCGAGTTCAACGAGGAGCAAGCCATTGCCGAGCTCAATGCCAATGATGCGGGCGCAGCACGACTCCGTGACATGCCCGTGCGGAAGACCAGGACCACCAGAGTGACGACGACAACAGCTGCAACAAGCTCAGCCACTTCAGCGGCTGCTGGCAAACGAACCACGCGTGGCGCCTCAAAGGCCAAGACGCACGATATTGCGTCCGGCGATGCTGGCATAAAGGGACGCCGCAGATTGCGTGATGCGACACCCGATGTGGATGTTGAGGGGGATTAGATGGAGGGATGATAATAAGATAGCATCGCATGATACTCAGCAAAACAAGCACAAAATTAAAGCGAATTTGTCATAGATTCACAGATTCACACGAAACATTTAACCATAACGTCATCATCAGCCACAATATATATATATAAATACCATTCAATATACATAGTTAGTTTAATATATATATATTTTTTTTAACTTTTATGGAATATATTTAAAGTTTAGTTGTAATTTATTATTATATTATTATACATAAATGATGCCAAGTCACAAGTCTCTCGCTTTCAATCCTCGAAAGGGCGGCG
Organism: Drosophila funebris; assembly: GCA_018901825.1. NCBI lineage: Eukaryota > Metazoa > Arthropoda > Insecta > Diptera > Drosophilidae > Drosophila > Drosophila funebris. Next base: position 11,519,876 of record JAEIFK010000682.1, read on the forward strand.
GCAACTTGGTGCAGACCATAAAGAGGAGCTACAGCCTCAGCGATCTGAGCGAGCCCGATATGCATCGCACTCAGGATGAACTGGATGATGTGATGTCCACGTCTGTCATGATGCGACCACAACCCACACGTCTCATGCGCCAGCGTCATCATACCCCAGTCGGACGTTCCGCCAGCGGCACACGCCATTCGACGGGCATGTACTTCACTGAGGTGGATGTCACCTCCCCCTCCACTTCCTCCTCAGCCAACGCTCCAGCCGCGGGCAAACATGCTGGCGATTTCAAGTGAGTTTCAAATAGTTTCTGCTCCAGCAATTTTAACACGCTTCTATTCCCCACACACACACACATAGCTACAATATACGCAGCACAGATGACATCAGCTCGGGTTACTCCAGCGCGGAGCCGGTTAGTGCGCCCATGGGCAGCGGCCTAAGTCGCACCTCATCCATGACAAATGCATCCAAGGCTCGTGTGAAGTCCAAACGCAATGAGGTAAGTCAAGGGATTCCAAATAGTCCTTCATAGAATTCATTTGTATACAGTTTAATATAAACTATGATTAAAGAATCGATTCAGTGATCATTTAACGAGTCTTGAGGTCATTCCAAGGTATTTGGAAACATCTCAAATGAATCAAACAGTCTTTAGATAAATTAGTGTAACCTCCTGACATGATATGATAATGATTCGATTAGCAACTGCTGGAAGATCTTCGAGCTGAGGCATTTTTGGATAATGAGCGTTACTTTCAAGTGGGTGAACCACAACAGGCATCAGCTGTTGTCCAGTTGCAGATTGTGGAAAGCGAAGAAGAGAATGAGATGCATGCGGCTGATGCTACTGATGATGTAGATGAGGATGAGGATAGCTTCCATGAGGCACTGCCATTGCTGGATGATATAGAAAACACAACTCCAGCTCCAGCTGCAGCAATTGAAAGAGTGGAAACTGTAGAACAAAGTGACAACGAAGAGGAGTCCTTTAAGGAAGCCCTCAATACAACCGAGAGCAATTTGGAAGCTCCACAAAAGCAAGAAGAAGTTGATTTAAATGTGGATCCCTTTTTGTTGGTTGTCACTGAGTCAAGTCTGGAAATGGAGGCAGCCCAAAACAATGCTAACCCAACTCGACCAGTGTCGCCACGTGAACTGCTGGCAACACTGGAGGAGATTAAGCATAGTTTTCGTGCTCAACTGGCACCTGAGTCGCCTCAAATGTCGCCTTTGCGTCCCAAAGCGCAACATGGCAAGGGACGGGCACCGGCTCCTCCGTTGCCACCACGTAAAGAATCACGTACATCACCATCAGCTGACAATGTGAGCATCACATCAAGCATCTCTCAGCAGTCGGAGCGCAGCAAGTCAGGTATCGGCCATCTATTCAAAAGTATCAAAGACAATGTGCTACGCAGCAACAGCAGCAGCAGCAATAGCAACAGCAACAACAAGAACAGCAGCAGCAGCAGCTGCAGCAAAGCTAATCAACCGCTTGATGAGCTGGATGTGGGGCTGAGTGCAGCTAAAGAAACGCGAATTTGATGTAAGCTTAGAGAGAAGACGCTAAAGTTCAGTTCTGCTCAATATCATCATCCAAGTGTTTGTTGCATTGCCTCCACGTCTGCTCTTAACTACATGGTCACTTCTCGCCCTTTCCCCTCCTCTTTGTACAGAGCCTTGCGTTGTCTACTAACAAACGTTATTTGCATTTTCAGCATGTTCTTTATATGCCGTTTGGGATGAATCCAGTCTAATCCATATTCATTCATCTCATTGCAGGACAAATCAATGTCCGTTAGCTGCACAACATTGCCTCGCATCAGTAGCCGCAAGACGGATAAATCTCAGGCAACCACTGCTTTGGGTCAGGCCAAAACACGCAGCAAGACCGACAAATCGGAGAAGTAATGCGTGCACCTAAATCTACTAAATCTACCAAATTTTACGTACATATTGTAAACGATATACACTTGTATCTATTCCTGTCGAGAATGTTTTTGAAATTTAATTCGCTCGGTGCTCAAATTGGCCAATGAACAGCAAAGATAAACAAATACAAATATAAACCTCATGTTTTAGTTTAAATTGTAATTAATTAAATGCTAATATCATAGGGATGATCACAAGAAGATCATCATTATAGTAATGATATACATATAATATAATATATAATTTGTTTGTGATTCTGTTTATAATGTTCCAATGAAATTTGCATAGATATTATTGATATTTGGATATAGATATTCGTTTCGTAGATCGTTTAGCGTTAAGTGATTGATTGATTGATTGATGGTCCTATGCTACATCCAGGTTCTATTGTACTAACCAAAACGAAAAACAGAATTAACTATCAATATCTAGTTTAAATTCAATGCATTATAAAAATAAATGAAAAATATAAGTAAATTATATATAGTTGTATTTATTTCTGAATCTACTACTAATACTTTAAATAAATCCCTTTAAATATAAATAAATATCCCTTTAAATGATTCTTTTCTATAAATTTTTTAAAGTTATATTACTGCTTCATTAATTGTTTTAGGTATATGTTTAAAACGAAACACACAATTGGCGTTAAACTGAATTATATAAATAAATAACTTAAGACGCTTTCCCAGCATAAATATCGTAATTACCGGAGAGTATAATCACTTAATAAGTACATACAAAAAATGTAAGTACATAGACATTATCAAGAGCATTAAACCATGTCAGACCTATAAAGACGTGAAAGAATGCAGTCAGTTGCAGCATACGCTACTTGGAGATTCCCTACAAAGCTAAGGTCTAAAATAAATATGTTAAAAATAGAATGGAAAATATAAGTTTTAAATATGTATGTAATTTTTAATTAAATGTATTTATGTATGTAATATTTAATTAAATGTTTGTTCTTATAATTTGATTTAATTTTTTAATATAATACATCTTTTCTAAATATTGGAAAACGAGGTATTAACTTAAAATTTGAAGACCTGATGTGCAGAAAGAGAATTTCCAGTTTTAGGCAGCTTGAATCGTGACTTTAAAACAGACTTACATATGTACATATCGTTGAATACTCCTTTTCTCATCCGCACGAGCTTTACATGCATGCAATGCATACACACACACGCGCACATATGCTTATACTCCTGCAAGCCAAGTGTTGGAAGAGGCAGACTGCAAGTGAAGTGAAGAGTACCACCAGCAGCTTGAAGTTAACGTTCAGCTTGAAGAAACTTGGCGTCTGAGTCGCACATGCGCAGCAGCTGATGCGAATGCTCGCTGACCTTGACCCTCAATCAAAGCGGGTGCACAGCAGCGCGATGCGAGGCAGACAACGGTTGAACGCGATGCGCATGCAGCCAGACAGGCGAAACTTGTTGCCAAGTGCAGCAAATCAGACGACGCAGTCAAGTTGAAGTTTTGCCCCCAAACCGCAAGCGTCGCCAGCCCCCATTCATACTTATATATATGTGCGGATATACGTGTGTGTGTGTGTATGTGTCGCTTGCAAGTTTTCACCATTAGCAGCGCATGGCGACGACTGTACTTTGCTTAAAGAATCACCACATCCAAACATACACACGCATATGCTTTATTCCCACGTGTATGTATGCGTGTATACTCGTAAGTATCGTTGCACAAGGAAGCAAAGCAAAGAAAGCGGCGCACAAATACAACGACATACACACACAGCACAGTACGCTAGAAACAATGGCAGAATTTTTGCTTTATGTGGCGGCACCTCCACCAAGCTGACTCAGAGACACATAACGCAAGAGAGTGAAAGAGAGACCGAAAGACAGAGGGAGAGCGACCAGGCCATCAGCTGCCTCGCCATGTGTTCGCGCAAAAATCAGAGGGGGCAGCTGCTGCTGCATTTGCCGGCTCAGAGAACAAGAACTGGAAGCCAAACTGGTTAGCCAGGCGTGTGAGTGCCGATGGCAGGGGACGACAGGCGAAAGAGGAACACTATAACAAAGATCTGCAAAAAATGTTTGTTAAGTGAAAGACACATTTATTGTGGGGTTATTATTATTATTTCTTTTGTCTCAAATCAGCAGCTCCAGCATTTTAATTTACAATTAAAAAACAATCACAGTGATATTTGAATTTTCTCATCATCTTCGTAGTTCGCCTTGTTTTTTGTCCCGTACAAGTGAAAAAGTTTATACAACTGAGTCTGTCTGTTTGCTCATCTTCATTTTCATCCTCATTATGCAGCTTTTTGCTTTTCTCGTCTACTATCTGCCATTGTTGAGTTGTTCTTGTTTCTGCTGTTCTTATATGTAGCCGCTAGCTAGCATAGCTAACCTAGAGATCTTGCTTATTGATGATAGGTGAAGTGCAAAAGCTCGCCGGCCGCAGCTTTATGGAGTAACGTCGCTCTCCCAATCCCTCGCTCGCTTACTTGCTTCTACATTTTTCTGTTGTTGTTTATCTTCTGCGTGTTGGAACTCCTAATAGGATACTTTGTAGTATATATGTATATATATATTTATATATATAAATATTTTTTTTTTTTTTAGCAATTTTCATGTTGTTTAAGGTAAATTATATATTCTTATATAGTTTTTGTTTCCATTCGTTATAATTGTAATTAGTAAATTCAAACACGTTTGCAGCATAATCATAATATAGTTGTTATTTTTGTTTGCATCTGCTATTGTGGTAGTAGCTACTAAATACAACGACGTCCGTCTCTTCAACTGTTCCCGACTGCACAGCGCCGGCAGCTATATCGTTGTCTTCTTCTGCTGTTCATCGTGCTTTCTCCTTGCTCTTCCTCATCGTCTTTATCTTCATCGTCGACTGCAGGCTCAGAGCTTTGGAATTAGAGATGTGCTGCTTAGATGATGGTTAAATATATGTAGGTGTAGGCATGTATGTATGTGTACGAGTATGTATGTGTGCGTGAGTGTGTTTTGGGTTGTTTTCGTGTGTGTCTGTTGATCTTGACTTGGTTTTACTGATTGGTCGCTTCTTCTTCTTGTTTGCTATTTGCTGTTCTTGTTGTTGTTGTTGGCTGGCAATTGATTTTTTTCATTAATTTTTTCTTTTCATTTTTTATTTGACAAAACATTTTCGTTGATTTTTCTGAGAGCGCTAACGCAGCTCTCTCCTAGTTCCGTCCTCCCTTCTCATCGCATTCACGTCTCAGATGACCGCTCTTGCCACAGCCATAGCAAGTCTTTGACGTCTCCGGGCAGTTCTTGGAGATGTGTCCGGTGCGGTTGCACTTGTAGCAGGAGACATTAGCCTGTCCTGATCCACGCTCGTTTACTGCCTCTGGGCAGTTGCGCACCCAATGTCCGGGCTTGTTGCACCTGTAGCATGACGGATTGTCAGCCTGAGTGCAGTCCTTGGAGATGTGGCCAACGCCATTGCAGCGATAGCATCGCTCCGCCTCTTCTGGGCACGCGCGTGCGAAGTGCCCAAATTGATTGCATTTGTAGCACTTTTCACGATTGCGACGCATACCGCCGCCACCGCCACCATCCCGCATGCCGCCACCACCGGGTCCACCACCTCCTGGTCCACCTCCGAGACTGCAGTCCCGGGCAAAGTGGCCCGGCCGGTTGCACTTGTAGCACGTGGCAGACACTGACATTGTACTGTACTTGAGTTAATTAGATCTGTGTACAACTCTTAACGACACGTTTCAAATCTCCGACACACACACGAGCTTAGTTGCTGCTGCCTGCACGAGCAAACTGACTTGCGTTAAATGCAAAAAACAAAACTACAGGATATGCGAATTTCGCTCGCCGTAGTTTTTTCGACGCCAAAAATTAAAATGGCTACCACACAAAACTAGTACAATGGTATCGACAGAAATTTAGTATCGAGTATGGAAAAACGCCGCTGAACATTCACTGCACAACGCACACACAGGGATGCTTTGATTACAGTATTGCAACACTGCAACTCCACGAGGTTGACATTGGTACAAAATACTGCAAAACGTGAAGGGAATTTTAATTCGTTGGAATATTATTAAAAATGTATATGTAACGCTTTCCAGTAAGAGTTAAATGAAACTACAACTATGATTTATATATTAAACAAAAAACTTGCACTAAAAATTACAACTTATTTAGATTTGTTACAACTTTCATTGATAATAGTTGATGCTCGTCTTTTTGTACGGTTGAGGCGGTTTGTTGATAGGCAGAATACATTCGGAGCTCAACTTATCTCTCTTGCACTCTCGCAAATGTACCTTCGGCAATAATTCGGGTCATATGTATTTTCCGAGCATTCTATAAATATCAAGAGTGTCATGAAGAGAACGTTCCATTTTATCGGTTTCTTTTTATTGCTACATTCGTACCACTGTACTTATTTCCTTAACTTACCAGATTGTTGTCAACGGCCTTGCCACATGCCAATGAGACAACAAGTTGGCAGGTTATAAAACTCCAGCTATATTTTGCACCCGTGCTATGTGTTTTTATGTGTTTTTACTAACAGTAAATACGCGCTAGTTATGAGCCCAAAATGTTAATTGTTTTGGTAGTAATTGCCACACTGAGCCAATGTATAGCCACGTCCACGATACACATGCCAGTGACGACGCAGGACATAATTGCAGGTGACGTGTTCTTTGAAATCATTTCGCCGCAAAATCTCGAGTACACCTACAGACTGCGACCGGCCAAGGACTTTGGCGTCTCCTTCTCGCAAAAGCTAGAAGGTGTACCCATGGTTCTAGCTGATCCACCCGAAGCTTGCCAAACGCTCCGGAATTCCCGAGAGATGCACGGCAGCATTGCGCTCATGGACAGAGGGTAAGTGGGTGTAGTATGTTAACTGATTTTGATTTCTCATTATCTGCTTTACGTCAACAGCGAATGCTCGTTTCTTACCAAAACTTTACACGCAGAGGCTGCTGGCGCAATCGGTGCTATTATCACGGAGTACAATCCAAATTCACCGGAATTTGATCATTACATTGAGATGATACATGATAAAACCAATCGCGATGCACAAATACCGGCCGGCTTTTTGCTTGGCAAAAATGGCATGGTCATACGCAGTACACTGATGCGGCTAAAGCGAGTGCATGCTCTAATTAACATACCTGTGAACCTGACCTTTACCCCGCCATCGAAAATCAATCATCCGCCTTGGCTGGGCTGGTGAGACGCGGACACAGAGCCGGAGAGAGAAGCGTCCAAATCTAAAACCAAAGTGCACACTTAGTCAGCAGCGCTTTACTTGAACTTTAAGCGTAGTTCCATATTATGATATATATTTGTCAAGGTTGTAAACCATTTAAAAACTAGGGAATGGTATCGAGGCACGCCACGAATTCGATATTCTAAAGTATTTTTAGGCTTGTATCAAAATTTTAGTCTAATTATATCAACTTTTTTCAATATTTACTAAATAATCATTGATTTGAGCATATTCTTGTCTGCATTTTATAAGAAACATTAACTATTTATTGACTTATAAGACAATTACTTTCTTTATCAAGTTTCACAAGATTTTAAATTATTAAAGACAACAAATACTTTACACTGAGATGCAGAAAATGCGACAAAATATTCGATTTATGTTATTAATAATAACTGTATATTCTATGATTTGTTTAGAGAAATAACACATAACTTTTCCGGTTTGTTGGTTGGGTTTATTATCCGACTGTAAAGCAGCCGTGCTCTTTAAACTTGACTAAAAACAAACTGAACTGAATTTAAGTAGTTAAATTGTAAACAAAAGCAATCCCCCCTTAAACAAATACCCAACAACAACAACAACAACAAAAGGCCTAAAGCATACATTGTAAATAAAATTGCTAAGCAAAAGACAGGTCGTAAATTTGTAAGTTCATTAAACAAAATACAAAGCAACAAAATACAAAATATAGATAAATCTTTATTATAGCTAAGTACAAATGTGACTAATGCGCCTCATGTGTCTCTCTGTATTCAAAACTTACCCAATGCGCTCAAATTGAGACACATGCCCAGGGTGAGCACCACAATGGTCACAACGAGTATGGCAAAGCAGAGATAGTTGGACTGAATGGGCATGCGAAAGAGCTTGGCGGACATGTCCAGAGAGGAGGCGAACAGCAGCGTTGAATTGAGATCCTCGGCGGAAGTATTGTGATAAACGAATGGACGGACGCGTATCTGATGGCCATTGGCCTGGGCATTCTGGCAGACGCGTGTCACGGATCCGGCCACAAAGAATGGCAAGAGGCCCAAGAAAAGCCACAGCATGACGTTGGCGATATTCAAGAGGACCAGCTTGAGGGCGCAGTAATGGAAATCGAAGTCCTTGAACAGGTAGACAAGACCAGCAAATGCATAGGAGAGATTCATTACGATCAGAAAGCACACGGGTATGGACACATGCTGATTGACCCGTTCCAACAGTTTGCGAAACTCAAGAATCTCTCGCATCCAGTCCAGCGAGTCTATCGAATGCATCAGCAGCTTGTGGGATAATGTCTCCAGATGGACACGCAGCAGATAGCACTCAATGTAGTAGCTGCTCAATATGATAATCTCCACCAGATCCTGCAGCAATATGGTGCACAACAATCCAATGCGCAGGCACAGCTCCCAGTTGCGCAGGGCCTCGGCTAGCCAGGCCACCTTGATGATCTGTTCCGGCTGCATGATGACCACACAGCAGGCATAGCCAAAGAGTAGCAATAGAAGCGCCAGAGCCACACCCAGATAGAACCAGAGCATGCGGCACAAACGTTTCGGCTTGGCCGACAGCAGAAACACACGCTCGATGAGATTCTGCAACTGCTCATGCTCAATCACCTTGCACACGAGAACCGCTGAGACGAAGCTAATCAAATTCAGGACGCTGGGCACCACATAGCCAAAGAGCAGTTCCCCTATAGTATTTGAGGTTGTCGCGCCGGAGGAGGAGTCGCAAACATCTGTGCCGTTGTTATAGACACCGGGTCGTATGTCCCGGTAACTGCTGAATCCTCGATCTCCCCTGGAAATGCAAATAAAAGAGATTATCTATTTACATTTGTTGTTTGATCTCTCACTCACCGATAGCCGCACAAATAGCGTAGCACATAGCCCACGAGGAGCACGCAGAGCACCATGAAAGCCTGGACATAGCTGCAGCAAGCACGCACATTGCTCATGTCCGTGGAGATGGGATTGAGGCCAACCAGGGTCAGTATGGCCACATAGGGACGCAGAAACTGCAAGGATTATATATAGGGGAATTCTGGTATAGACTGAAGTACGTACCTTGCGTTTGCAATAGCTAAGGAGTGCAGATGTCGGCTCATGCTCGCCCGGCTGCTGCAGTTCATCATGGACGCCGCCATTTAAGCGATTGATAAAACAAAAAGAACTATCCGCATTATTACGATACATGACAGTCGGAGACAAAGAAGTTTACATGCAGCGACAGCGACAACAACAACAGTAGCAACAATTATACAAATACAAACACATAACGTGACGTCGTTGTTGTTGTTGACGACAATGACAGTGACCGCAACTGAAGCGAATGGAAGACGATCAAGCGGCGCTGGCAGCACAGCAACAACTGAGAGCTTATCCCGTAAGTCTGAGCGAAGCAAAACGAGAGCGAATTGAGAAAAAAATTGACAGCGCACTTACGGCGAGTTCATGCAGCCAGGATGAGGCTGCGGATGTGGCGCGGCTGCTCAAGAGGAGCGATGGCGACTCACTGAGCTGCGCTACTGTCGCTATTGTTGTATTCGCCTCAGTTGTCGTTCTCGCCGTCGCCGTTGCCGGCGCTATCGCTGTCGCTTCACTCCACTCTGTAGTCGTCGCGTTCATCAATTGTAACTATAACGGTAAATTAAATAAATTGAAACTCGAGCCGCGGCAACGCCGAATGGCAAGCCGAAGCTTTCCTGTCACAATTTAAGCTCTCTTCGAGCTTTGCTCACTCGCTCACCGTGTTCTCCCGAAGGCCCCTTATCAATGAAAATTATCTCGGTAACAAAACCGACGCCTGCTCAACGTTGCTGTGCACCTGTTACAGTTTAGATAGGAATCAGCTTGTTATCGTACCCGCTATCTATCCAAATTACACGCTTCATGTTCTACATATGCATATCATGTGCACACACATAAATGCAGACATATGTATATAATGCATGTAAATAAATTCATACATATGTACATATATAAACAGTTTCTTTTTTATGCTTTTCTTTCGTTGCGTTCTCGCGATCCGTTGACGCCGTTTATTCTATATTATTTGTTTATTGTGAGAATTTGCTGATGTTATCTATATGGCAGCAGCTTTACGAGTATTGTAATATCACCCATTGCTGGACTAGACTGCATTGTTCAGCTGCCTCTGCACGTAAGCAATGCTCTGATAACCCGGAGGATCAGCATGACACTTCCCATTAGCTGCTCGCTGCGCTACATGTTAAAAGCTCGACTCTTTGAAATAAGTAAGTATTTAATTACTAATATATTTGTTAAATAAACCAGTCTAAGTACATTATTATCCGTTTCAAGTACGTAGTAAAAAGAGGGTAGTAATAATAAAATTAAGCAATTATCATCTTGATTTGATATTTTTATCGTAGCACACTTCTAAGCTTTTTCATCCAATGAACATAACATTTTATTTTATTTGTATTTATTTGATTTTATTCTTAACATTAGTAGAATTTTACTTATTAAAATTTAATTTTTAATGCAATATAATAATAGAAATAATAATAATATATTATTTGATGAATTATGATGATAATAATATAAATAATCACTATATTTAAAAATTGAATCTATGATCAATTTAAATTTGTAATAAAAGCCTCAGTGCATAGTGTAGCGCATATATAGGTCGCTAGAGCCTAAACTCTCTTTCGCTGCTGTTATCTTAAACGAAATGCGAATAACAATAACAAGCTAGTCCACAAAAAAATACATATATAAATAAATAAGGCGAGACTAAAATTTGCTTTTCTCGTTTCCCAGTTTGCTGAGAGATTCGCTTTGCGCTGCCCTTCAGACGATCAGATCATTGTGGATCGTTGATGTTGTTGGTGCTGTTTCAGTTGTTGTTGTTATTTTTGTTGGTGTCACGAGTGTAACAATTGTTGCCCTGTTCCCTGTCACACGCAAGGCAATAAAGTATCGAAATTAACGGTTGAGTGTAATTAAATTAAATTAAAGACAAGTCGCAAAGTTGTTTCAACTTTTTGTGTTGCGGCTCAACTTGAATTGTTACTGAACGTCGATTTGCATGATGGGACGAAGCCGCAGTTGACATTGTCATTTCCATACCCCGCACTAACCACGGGCTGTTCGAAAAGGGATGGTAAGCTGGTTTGGGCGAGTGATGGGGAGATGGGTGGTGGTCAATGCTGACATTGCCTGTGGAACTCTCTGGTCACTCATGTAAATTAGCTGCGTTGTCAAATAATGCTGATTTGTTGTTGGTTCGTTGTCAGACTAATAAAAGCAAAGTAACCCCATGCCCCAGCAACCCCCCTCCCCACACACACACCATGTCCCATGCTTCATGCCACAGCAGACTCATCCCTCCCCTGCCAAACTTGTCAGACCAAACTGACCAGTGGACATCACTTGACGCATATCTGGAACCATTGCAGAGAGCGACAGCCCGGATAGTGTTCAACGTGCAGCAGCAGCAGCTTTTTGTTTAAAAATCAAATCAAATATTACGAGAAAATTTCAATGCGGTTAAATGCATAGAAAATTTTATGCCCCCAGCCGCAACCGCAAAAACGCAAATGTTGAGTCGTCACTCTTCAGGGACGGAATATTGATATATAGGGTTATTCTCGATTTAATTAAATGTTCCGTCGTTTCACTAGCAATTGATGAAGTCTGCTATTTTAATAGTTAAATTGTATTATTCTCTGGTATTTTTATATTTTAAATTGACTGTTTTAATAAAGACATTACATTATTACTCTTTGGTTTGTTATTTAATCATTTACGTTTTATTTATTTTCTCTTCTCAACAAAACTGAAAATAGGAACATAATTTTAAGCGAGCTTAATAAATTCAGTAGTTTTAATTGATAAATAGTATTGTTTGCTTTGCCAGTTATATTAGTTAATTCATTTCCCTTTTCACTACTTTTCCCTTGACTATTTTTTTTAAAATTCGTTTTCATTTCGTATCGTTTCTCTTCACGAAACAGAAAATGGGAACAGGGAATCCGGTGGTATTTAATTGCCTAGCTTGCTTTTTAGGTGTATTTGTGTGTGTGTAGCCTGTGTGATTACACATATTAAGTTGCTTTTTAAAGGTTTTAAAGTTTTGCCATGCCCATATGCACAGTGCTTGCAGCATGCTGCTTGCTGCACGCCCCAAAAAGATCAGATTGTGCGACGTGTCAAGTGTCCGAAATTCAATTAGACTTCATTAGCATTAGCAGCTGGTGGCACATTGTTGTTGTTGTTGTTATTGTTATTATAGTTGTTGCTGTTGTTGCATTTGTTGTTGTTGTTGCTGCTGCTGTCTGGGGCCAGGTTGTGGCTGTGGCGTGCACAGATTTAACCGTTTGCAGATTAGCATAAATGAGATCATTAAAATGCGCTTACGTTTGTGTGGGTGGCTTGCTCTAAGTTGGGTGGTGGTTGAGTGGTTGGGTGGTTGGGTAGTTGGTTGGACGTCTCTGTGTGCAAGGTGCGACTTCCTTTCGCACGTAGCAGACGCAGCCTGCAAATTGCCTGTCTGAAGGTGTCACGACTGCCATTGCCAATGCCGTTACATTTTGTTTGCTGTTGTTGGTTCGTGTCTTGGCTACGCTTCTACATAACCTAAATTTGCATAATTATTGCTGTCATCTCTGGCATTAATGTTTAATATAGCAACTAGTTTTCTGGCTGCTTATTGCTGCCCATCTCTACAGTTTTTCTCTGCTCGTTTTTCTCTCTGTGTTGTTAGCTAAATTGCTCATTACATTTTGTCTAACGAGTCAGTCAACAAACACACACACTGTACACTGTCGTACAAGTCTGGCGTACTTGCAGAAACATAGTTTAATATAGTAATTGATAAACAAAGTACCAGTTGAAAACATTACTGCATCTGATTTATTAAACCTTACTATAATTATATTCCCAATACGATTATAGTTGAAATTATATAATCAATACAATAATCTTATTATATTTATATACACACATCCCAAGTATATATATTTATATATATTTTCACAATTTCATCTGATCTTGTATGTTCTTATTAACTAGGTCTATCTCCTCCAGCTGATGCTTAATTTCGCTCTTCATTATTCTAGGTTATATGTATATATTCTAGAAATACTATACATTGGTAAATCTATTTTTTAGATGTATTAAATTTAAGCTATTTAATTTTTGTTAATTATTATTACTTCTTAATCTCGTCTTATTATTGTTAATCATCTACTCTTTGTATTTCCCCATAATCATAATTAGAGACGCCACTGTAAGCGCTCTCTCACAAGCTCTCTTATTTGATGTTAGCTCCTTTCATAATTCATAAATCCGCTATTGTTGACTCTCTTTCTCCCTCTCTGTAAAGCTTCTTTCATTGCTGCATTCATGATTCTCTCTGAAAAGCTAAAAGCTTTCCTCATTGATCATAGTTGCTGCCATAATTTATGAAGACGCCACTGTAGGCTCTCTCACAGTTGTACCATAAAGTTGTAAACAGACAAGGGAATTGTAGGGAATCAGCTTGTTTCTCTCTTCTAAACTTCGATTAATTTGTATTTTATAATTGAATTATGTTGCTTAAGGAAATGAAATGAAAAGTCTTGCAATTTGATGTGCAATTTGCAGCAAATGTGGAAACTTCGGACAATTACAGAAGAGGCAACTACTATGCGGGTGTATAAATAGGACTAAGAGTACGGTACGGGAAATGTGTAAATATTGAGTCCAGTTAATTGGCCTGTCATATACCTGTTGCTATTTGAAGTTTTTTTGTTCTCTAAACAATTTGCAGTTGTTGTTGGTCGTTGTCTCTGTGTGGCATATGTGGCAAGTGGCATGTGGCACAAGCCCGTATATGCTAGATACATATGTTTGCATGTATGTGTATGTGTATGTGTAAGTGTTACACATGAGCATTTTGAAGAGCACCAGAGCTCTTTCCGCACCCGCCAAACGAGCTAATTTTGATGATATCCAAGGGGCAAGCAGACTGTCTATTTTGGACAGGACTTTCGGTGGGTTCTGCAGGGTGTTGCAGGTTGGTGCTGTGTGGTGCACTAAAAGCCTGTCGCAGCCTGCAAATTGAATCAGTCGGTTTGAGTGCATGTGTGTGTGTGTGTGTGCCCAGAGGGCGACGTGCGCGCTCTCATGAAATGTGACCGCAATTGCGGTTCGTTAGCTGCATTTCAGCTAGTCCACCGGCAATGGACTCTTGCACTCGTGCCCAGTGTCGAAACGGTGGGTTAACCCGCTGATGCACATACAAACACGCACACGCACACACATACAGAGACAGGTGCAAAACGTGCAACTGGCCGCCAAAATAAACCGACTCCTGTTCCTGGACAATGCAAAAGCATTGTGCTTAAGTGGTCAGCTGACCAAAAGCACTTTGACCATGCGGTGTTGCCTCGGCGTTGCATCGGTGTTGCCTCGGTGGGTGCTTCGTGGTGCGGCTCTCAGTTAGAACCTTTAAATTGTCGCACAGCTTTATTATTTATGACAAAATGCGAGTATCAAAAATGGCAATGCCAAGGATTTCCATGGCACTTAGCGGCAATTAGAAGCCGAAAGAGAGAATGAATGAAAGAGAGCGAAAGAGAGAGAAAGAGAGATAAACAGGGTGGGGATACACACCTGTAGCTGTAGCCGCAATCACAGTCAGATAGTCTGGCTGCTGGATTGGTTGGGTGGTAGGGCGGGATGGCGAGGTGTGTCAACGTCTGGGATTTGCGCGCCAGCGAGCGGCATCAAATGTGGCATTGGAGCCAACTTGAAGGTAATTACGACAAAGACGCACATCCTTGGCACATCCGGCCAGGCACGCACAAAAGCACAAAAACTTGTAGCAGCAATAGCTACCGTTCTCCCCCCTACCCCCTCCATCCTCCTTCATACTCAGCCGCCCATCTTCTTCCTCTTGCTCCCACTCTTCTTACGTCGACACTCTGCTGCTTGGTTTGACTTTTCAACGCTCGACAAAACGTGACAAGCATTGCAAATCAGCGGCCAGCTGCAAGCAGAAATTTAAAAAGGGGGGGGGGCAACAACTAGTAGGATATGTCGCCGAAAATGTGTTAGCCTGGCCTTAACGGTCTGACCTACTCATGAGTGCCAAATGAGTTGTTAGACCAAAACTATACGACGTCTCTCCAGAGAAGTTTCCCCGGAACGAAGGCGATGTTCCTGGCTCCCCTCCACAGACTCTCCTTGAGGCCCCTACTGCTGCTGCTCCTGTGTGTATATTTGTGTGTGTGTCTGTGTGTGTGTGTGTTTGAGTTTTAGCCTGGCTTTTGTTGGCTAACTAAATATTGTTAGGTAAAGTAAACGACTTTGTAGACATTGGCAAGCGACCAGGCCGCAATCTGCGGACAGTGGCGTCCTTGTGTGCAGTGGCAAGGGGCACTAAGTGGCAATTAAATTATCGATAACGATTACAGCAGTTAATAGCAGTTACAAACTAAGCTAACAAAGTAAATTGAGATGTTATTAAAATTAAAATATTGATTTAGATATGTTCATAACATAGATAAATTATCGATAAATATTGCAGCTATCGTTATTAATTATAAACTTATTTAAATAAAGAGAAAGTGTGAATTGGGTTGGATATATTTTATCTTTAGTATTATTAGTTAAAAATAGAGATTTAAAATTGAGGAATCATAGATTAATTATCGATAAATATTGCAGCTATTTTCATCAATTAGAAACTGATTTAAATTAAGAGGTAACTGTGAATTGGGTTCGATATATGTTATCTTTAAATTAGAGGGGTTTAAAATTGAGGAATCATCGATAAATTATTGATAAGTGTTTTTTATCGAATACTAACTAAATATGCATATGGATATTTTATTTTTAATTTAAATTCAAGAGATTAGTTACAGTAGGTGCGCCGCCCCTCCTTGCATATTTTCTGTAACGCCTCTGGCTGCTGCCGCGGCCCATTCTTTAGGCAGCCTATTATCGTGCTTGATATACAATGCCCGGCTTCATTGAAGTCGTCATCTTGTCTTGGGTGCTGCTGCTTAGCTGCCGTTTATTAGAAAATTTCCTTTTTACCGTTATATTTTAATACTACTTTCCTTCTCCGTTGTGTGCAACAGAAGCCAACGTCTTGGACGCTCTGCATGGAACCTAGATGCAGTGTAGCTGTCAGGCAGATATACAAGCACACACCCCACACACACACACACCTTACACATACACACAGGTATTCAGGAAATGCTTAACTAGAGTTTCAAGCTGCATAGGCTGGATATTTATATATATTTGTATATATATTCTAGTCTCCTTTCTGGTTGCCTGCCGCTTTTTGCTTCACGTTTGTTGACGCAACTTGCTCATTAATTTTTTACGCTTAATGTGTTTCGTTTTTTCTAATGATTTTTAAATTGCTTCTCCGGTTTCAAATTTTCGAATTTTCAGCATTGTGCATTCTTCCTTTTCGGCTCCTGTTGTTCCTGTTCCTTCGTTCTTCGCCATTTCGTTGAGAAAAACCAAATTCAGCTCACCGGACGTCAAAGTCAAAAGGCGGCTCATTAGCGACTCATGCGTGTATGGTATGTATGTGTGTGTGTGTGTGCGTGTGGCTGGGTAATTGTATTATATTGAATCCATATTAATTTACAGTTTACACAACAGCCAAATGAAGGAACGAAAAAAATATGAATGCAATAATTAAAATGCAATAACAACAACTGCAAGTGGCAATTTATAGCAATCGAGTCTGCTAGACTAAGAAATACCCTGTAAACTGCTGCGAAATACACTCACACACAGTTTGAAAAAAATTACAAGCTGCTTCTCAACATCGCTGAGAAACAACTTTTCTTGCCAAATTAATGTTAACAAACTTGTTAAGATAAATACAAGATATTATTCATCTATTATTACTTATTATTTATCCATGAGGGCATTTGCAAAATCCTATAATGCCCATTTTTACAGGGCACAGTGCATAAGAACAGCCTACTCTTACTTTGTACCCTTGCTTATTTCGTTAATTGGGTATGCCCAGCTAAGAAGATTAATCAAAAAATTGCGACAATCATTTCGTTTATGCGATATTATATTTTATTATAAAACAATATAAATGTATTTATTAATTTATTACCATTTTAATGTGCGCTCAAAGGTAGGCAATGATTTTGTACATAAGCTTATTACAGTGCGACTTTCTGTCGATAAAAGCTTAATGCATTTTTACTTATCCCACTCTCTCTCTCTCTCGGTTGCTCCCTTTCCTCTCTGTGTACGATTCAACAATTGTTTGCAACATACACAAACGCCCATATGATCTTATGGCATCAGACATCACGTATACGACGCGTTGTGCACTTTGCCAGCTTGCCACTTCTTTGGGGCAACGTTTTGTCTGACTGACAAATTTAATTACTGCTCTGCCTGTGTGTGCGTGTGTGGGTGTGTGTGTGTTGGGGTCTGTGCGTGTGTTTGTTCCGTTACTCTGGCTATGGCTTGCGTTGTTTGCGTCGTTACTGATACGGCACTTGGGCGCAGGCCGCAGGGCGCAGGATGCAGGACGTAGGACGTCGAAAGAGGCCCTGGCAGCATTGAAGTCACTTCATTTGATGCGTCAATCAGCACAATCAAAAACTGCAGCCATGAAAATCAATTAAAAAGCCGTTGACATACTGCCCAGGCCAATGGAGGGGAGACTCATCGGATTGTCTACTGACAGTCCTCGCAGTCCTGGCAAGTCCTGCCGCCTGGACAATGCTGTCAACAACTCTGAACGTTTTGCAATTGACGCTGCCGGGATTAACATTTATATTTCAGCAGGCTTTTGAGCCTCTCCCACTCTATTTACCTTTTTCTTTATTTCTGCCATGTTGTTGTAGCTGTTGCTGTTGTTATTATTGTTATTCCTGTGCTGGCAATGTAATTCATTTGAAATGCAAATTCCTTTGTAGCGGATATAACAACACACTTGCAAAACAAATCAAAGGCGTCGTCATGATGCGGCTTTTTCGATAGGCGTTGCAAGAATCAGTTGTAGCAGGGTGACGTCAGCGTATTGCATAGTTAATTGCTGCCCCGCTGAGTTGCCAAAAAACCAAAAAAAAAAAAAAACAAAAAATCAGGAAACTGGTAACAAGAAGTGGACAGAGGCGCCACTTAATAAATGAAATGTCATTGAGGCGTGTGGCAATCAACAAAACAAAAATCCAAACGGATTTAACACCAGCCGGGGCAGGCGGGGCAAATGACGTGTGAGCTTGGCAATGAGTGTGAGGCAATCAAATTGTGGGTGTTGCAAAAGGCAAGCTGTAAATGAACGCAGTCCCTGACTAACTGATGGACTGGCTGACTGACTGGCAGACTGACTGACTGACTGACTGACAGACTGACCGACTGACTGACTGAATGACAGACTGACTGACTGGTTAACTGACCAGACCTCGCCTGGCTAACTGACAGCGTCCAAGCGAGCGCTGGGCTTCGCTTTATCTGCTCTTGAGGCTCACACTCAAAAAGGCACACACTCGCACACACATACGTACACCACTTGTCATGGACACCCGCTGCAAGGCTTAAACCTTTATTGATCGAATATTGCTTACTCTACAGTTTAAATTTTTCTTTTTTATTTAACATTTCTTTCGTTTACACTTTAGCTTAGATTCAATAATACTAATGTTATATAGATATAACCTTTCAAATCCATCTTTCTCTCTTTTTCTACTGCTCTCCTTTGCAGAATTGTTCGGCCACAGATGTTGGTCAAACTGGCTATTAACAATGACACTTACGGGTAAAGGTTTCTTTTATTTATAATATAGTTATTAATATTGTTAAATCATTTGCATTTATAGTGTTTCTTTTTCTGCTTTAGCTGTTCAGCTTTTTCTCTCTATTATCTTTGATTTATTTATTTATATTTATTTTTAATTTAGCTGTTAAATCTACTAAACTATTTTACAAAATGCTAGTAACTTGGTTGGCTAATTTAATTATTATATTTATACTTTCTGAGATAACATTGTAATTGTTATTGCTTGGGGTATTTGATAGTAAAGAAATAAAAATAGATAAGTTAAAGAATAAATAAATTAATGAAATAGATGAATAAATTAATAAATATATTGTTAAACAAAAATAATTAAATAAATGCTTAATGAATAAATAAATAAAAATAAAACACAAATAAATTTTTAAATAAAAAAAATGAAATGAAAAAATAACAATATATAAATAAATTATTTAATAAAAAAATATATGGCATTAAAATATATAAATAATTAATTAATTAAGAAAAATATGTATAATCAAAATATTTAAATAAACAATTTAAAAAGAAATTATATCTCATTAAAATATATAAATAATTAATTTAATACATTAATAATTAAATCTATATAATTCTTAGGAATTATGTAGCATAGCATGCGATGTTCTAAGCGTACCCGACTTGTGCCACAAGACTAGGAAATTCAGGGAGCTCACAAAAAAGGACATGACCAATTGCAACTACAACTGCAACTGCAACTGCTTCACATTCAGTTGCCGTTACTCGCTGTGCTGCTGCTACAGTGGTTCTTACTCGTATGCGTATGGTTGCTGCGTCAGCTGCAACTGATGACATTGTCAGACAGCAAGGCGCAGGCAGGACTATAAAAGGACTAACAGGGCTGACAGTCACTCAGCGTCAGTCAGGCTCTTCTGGCCAGGCTCTCTGCCTTCGTCGGGACGCTGTGCAAATTAAAAGTTTGGCCCACACTTGACACGTGCTTAGAAGTTAGCAACACCCCAAAAACCCAACGCCATCCAACACCACATCACAGCCACCAGTGACGTAGCCACCACACACGGTTGATTTTTTGGCCCTGCATGTTTGCGGCTTGTGCCAACGTTTTGTTTATTTTTTTTGGGTTGCACTTTTTGCCAGGGGATTTTAGGAGCGATGTCAGTGAAATTTATGAGACCACGCCAAACGTCAACTTGCGTGCAGCTGCATAAACTTGTTGCATACTTTGGGGCGTCGCATAGAGAGTGTGCATGCGAACAGTGTGAGAGTCTGAGCGAGCGAACGGACGGGGAGAGGGAGAGCGAAAGAGAGAGACGCCTCTGCTGACTAAGCGACTGGTAAAATTTATGTCCACGCCGTTAGGTGGCGCCACCAACAGGCCAAAGGGTTACCACTTGCTTTTAGCAATTGTTTGTGTAAAATGCAATGTAACTTTAATTAGAGCTACCGTATTTTAGGCTTACCGTAACGGATCAAGTCAAATCAAGTCTTACCTTTGATAATATTTATGATCTATTAAATATTGTAAATGTATTGCTTTAAATATATATCTCTTTACACTTACCATATTGCAGTAATATCAAATAATACTTATTAATAGTTGCGTTAGTTGTGGCTTCATTATTAACTAGTAAAATGGTACTATCGTTCTAACATATTAGCTTTATTTCCAATCTGTTTTGTGTGTTTATTTCCAAACAAACCAACTATCATAACAATTTACAATAACTTTGTGCAAATTTCCAAACAAACAAACTATTTTAACAATTTAAACAAGAACAACGAAAGAAACGAAACGAAATTAAATGAATTTTTGTACTTGATGAATTTTGCAAGCAGCTGAGTTGTCTACTCATTTCAAAAGCTATCCAAGTAATTCTCAGTAGTCATGTCAATAAAATCCACAGGATCTCGAGAGTCGGATAAGAAAATTGGACCATCGTCTTCGTCACTTTGACTAATCAATGTATGTTCTGAATTCTCATCGAGATCCATTATCTTGGCCTCGACATTATCTCTGCGTTTGCGAGTCTGTTTCTTAACAATACTCCAGTAAACTATGCGATTCCTTAGTGTCATGTAGACTTCAGGTTCCATTTTTATATATAAATTTGTTTTCGACCGAATTGACATGAGTTGTAATACTATTTAGCGACTAAATTGTTGATACATATGTTGTTAGCTTCTTGAAATGTCAATGTAAACTTTGATTTGAAAAAACTATAGAGAAAATGAATGAAAATATTAGTAATTTCTTAAATTAATGATTTATTGAATAAAAAATAGTCTGCAGTGCTTAAACGATATTGAAACAAGTATTGAAGCTGAGATACAGCCAACTGCTGTGGTAGCTTAAATTGATCTGCAATGTCAGCAGGCACATCTTGAGTGGCAGTTCCTGTATGAGATATACCTGCCACGAACTGTGGCAAATGGGCATCTATTTGGTGCATGTGGTATAGCAGCAACTCATAGGCAACCGCAAGAAGCATCTGCACCCAGAGACGACTCCCAGTGTAGAGCGACAACATCGAGCAGAGCACCACTTCACATTGATAGCCAAAGGTCTGGACAGTAACAAACCACATAATAAAGCAAATAAGGTCAATAATTGACAGTTCAGTTGGTAACAGATGCAAGCGGCCAACGGAATAGAGCTCGGAACAATTTAACAGAAATTCTCAGTAATTTCAGTTGAAATGAACTTTATTAGATATGACTTCTATTTCGAATAGCAAAAGTATTATCAATTAGGCCGAGAAGAACATAACTGAGTAACATTCTTAAGTTAGTACGTGACTTAAGTTGGAGGATAATTCAACTTGAATATGGTACGCTGAGGTTCGTTTAAATATACGCGATTACATGAGGATCTAAGGATCACCCATTTCGCTTCAATTGTTTTAATTGCTCCTGCTTTGTTTACCTGGACTTTGTTTTGGCTTTGGCTTTGCGAAATGTATTCAAATATGTGGCATAGAATTAATCTTCGTTTATACAGCTTGCCACATGTTGTTGCATGCAAAATGTGCAACAGTTGCATAAAATATTTAGCAACTACAACTATTTTTAGTATATGTGGCTTTAAATACAAATTGTGCTTTTTGCAAAGCGCCAAAAACTGAATCAAATATTATTTATGGCTTCTGCAATTTTTGCAAGCGACGCAAAACACAAACATTTTTTGTTAGGCAAAGTTCCACACATGGAATTGCATAATTTGGAGGTATAATTTGAAAAACCAACTGGCGGCCCTTTAAGCCAACGGCACAGGGGGGTGCAGTATGTTGGGGCTTAGACAGTTACATGGTGGGGGGGAGTAGGGGGTAGGGGAATGCGTTGTGGCACTTAACCCGCTTGCAGTCTTACATTTGTTGTTGTTGTTGTCCTTTGCTTTGCTCTTTTTTAAGCGCATGTTGAGCGTGAATATGTATACCCTGCATATTGTATATATAAAGAGTATATTTGTAATTGCATTTTGATAAGTTTACACACTTTTTATTTAAATTTGAATTATACAGACGAACAAAATGTGAAGGCAAAACGAGCGTGCAAAATGCAGCTATAAATTCGAAAATGTATATATAACATGTATTTGTACATTTTAAAAGGGAGTATCTTGCATTCGAGCAAACTTACTTCCACGTTTTTTGCTGCCTCTGTTAGGGTTTTTAGTTGTCAACAAAAATATCACTTGTTTGTAGAAAAATCTCAGCCACTGGGTGGATACACACTAAGTGTGTTGTATCTGTATCTGTGTATGAGGTGGATGAATGCGCCCATCCATCTGTTTCGTGTCATTCACGATTCACGATTCACAATTCACAATTCACGATTCACACAGTGGCATCATGATAAAGAGTCAGAGACAAAGCAACGAGCTGCGTTGGGTTTAGCTTGCAAACAAAAATAGCAAACGCGTGCGGAATTGAGCAATTTTTATGAATAGCAATAGTCAGAATGGGCTTGGAGTTGGAGCTGGAGTTGGAGTTAAAAAAGGGGACATGCAGACATGGGGAATGCTGGGTTGGTGTGCCCCCTCCCTTGCCCTACCAGTTGTAGGCAGTTAGCAGCGGCCAAGCCCGTTAGTTCATCTGTCAAGCCCTGAACTGGGGGGTGCTTGACAGTTTGACGCCCCGTAATTCATGGCATGATGAACGCCAGCTCTAAAACCCTTTTATTCTTTTTTTTAGCCATATTTTGTTGTTGTTACTCTGCTTGTTGTTGTGGTTGTTGTTGTGTTGACATTTTACTTGTGACACAAAGAGTGCCTAGAGCATATGTTAGCATTTAACATGGGTTTATATCTTCCTCTGACGTCTTTTTTTCCGCGCTCTGCAGCCAACAAATTAAATTAAACATATTAAAAATGTTGCTAATTTCATTTCGCTGGCACATCAAATTCAATTTTGTCAAATGAGCCGCACCAGAGCGAATGGTTACCAGTTCTACGAGTATTGGCAAAAGGGTTTTGGCTGCTCATAATTTATTACCTGCAGTTGGCCAACTTAATTATGCGCTTAACGCAATTATCCCAAGCGAAAAATCGAAGCACAATTTGTGCAAATGCCAATCGCAGTGCGAAGTAAGTTCAATATTTCAGAATTCCAAGCAGACACGTTTGAATACTCCATTTATTTTGGTTCATATTGCAATTGAAATAATTGGAATTATTCGGGTAATCGCTGGCAATTGAAACTGATTCAGTAATTGCTTTACTTAATGTAATACTTTTGTATTATTTATATTCTTTTTAAATATTTTGAATATTCATTTCTTTTTATTTATAATTTCCCATCTTCATTTCAACTGTTTGATGGAGCATTTGATTTAATATATGTATAATATGTATAATATATATTTTTAATTAATTATTTATAAGCTATAATTCAGTTGTCTCTTAAAGTAATTTTTCCAATTTTAATTACAAAGGACATAAATGCTTTTATTTATTTAAATATTTATTCATTTATTTATTTATTTTCTCATTTATTTATTAACTTATTTATTTATTTATTTACATGTTTATTTATTTATTTATCTAGTTATTTATTTAACGTCGTTGAAGGATTAAATTTGTTTATAATAAAGATTCAATTATGAATTTAGATTTAAATTAAATTTGAATTTAAGCTTAGGTTTGTTTGATCGTTTGAAACTTCTATAAAATATGTTTAAGTAATGTTTAAATGCTTCGATTGCTGCTCTTCCTATTAACTAGTATACCCGCTTGTAGGGTATACCAGAAATAAAGTGCAGTCAAGTCAGACGTCGCGTCGTTGGCGCTTTGCAAAATTTGCTGGCCATTCATAAAAGCTGATAATTGAGTCGACGTTGGCGCCGACGATGACGCCGACTGCGACTGCGACGTTCGGCTGCGTTGACCACAGCGCGCAATTTTTATTCAGCTGCGTAATGGCCGCGTCGACAACTGTCCCGAGTCCCATTTGCCGATTGCCGGCATCTCCACATCCCTTCGGCTGATGCAGATACCGATCCCTTTACCCGATACCAGCTGCGAGTTGAACTAATTTAATTAATTGAATTCATTTGGTGACTCTGCCAGCAACCAAAACTCACCAACTTATGTATCAGTGTGTGCATGCATGTATGTGTGAGTGTGTGTGTGTGTGTGTGTATATGTACAACACCAAATTAACGGTGCAATTGCCGCCTACCGCACTAACCCAGCCAATCTCCATATCCAGTTCAATTGTATTGCGCGTGAATGAGTGCATTTTTGGTTACGGCTTTTGAGGTTGCCACGGTTTTTCTCTACCAATCACGGAGACAACACAGCATCAGCATCAGCATCAGGTAACAACTGGCAGCTCCAGCAGCAGCCAACTGTGGCTGCATTGTGCACATCATCGGCACTAGACTAGACAGTTCTTCAAAGTCCGTCAATTGCTGTGGCTAGGATGGCTGTCAATCTGCAATTGATGTCTACATTTAATGAAAACCAATTATGATGCACTAATAATATCAAAAACTCTCTTTAATAGAATAAGCAGTCGCTTTATTAAGCATAAACATTAAGAGACATACTTTCATACAGTTAACTCTGCTTGTTTGTAAATGGAATTTAAGCTGATTGAGTAAAGAGCATTGTTATCTTAGACTTTCTGTAGTTTGGCTTGATGATGAGGACAACAACTGCAGTTTTCCATTAGCTTACACTTATACTGAATCCTTTCACTAAGTACTTACACTGTTTAACACAACATCACAGCGACTGACGAGTCGCGAACGCTGTCTGAATAAGTTTCGCCTTCACTCGAAATTGAAAATAATTGCAATCAATGACCAGACAGCAGTCGATGGCTTTGCGGCCTTTTCAAATTAGCGCTTCGCTGGTTGCAATTCACATTATGCGTATCGCGAATTCAATTTTTCCTCGACTACCGAATGCTTATACTGTTTAAAGAATTTGCACTTTTATAGCATTAAATTGCGTTGGTTTTTTAACGCTTCTCTTTTTTTTTTGGGTATGCATTGAACCGTTAAACTTTTCATGGCACCGCAAACAAATTGCACAAATAAAGTGCATTTTTCTTGGCTTGTTGTGGCTGCAAATACCCTGGAATTGATGTAATTTAATTACATTTTATGTTTTGCAGCAATTGGATTGGTAACTCTGCTAAAACAGTTGAATAAATAAAATGTATTACAACATAATTAATTAGTTTGATTTGTTTATGCTGGGTATCTTGTAGTTAAGCCTAATTAGAATCGTTTGGTGGCAATTGCTTTGCAATTTTGTTGCATTTTGCAGCATCTGCAATGGGGCTCACAGTTTTAATTATCATATTCCCCCAACGTCAACTTGATTAAAATTCAATGCGCAAATTGATGGCATTGTTCTAAACATTGATGAGGCGAGTCGGATGGGGCTGCGATGATGATGGCAGGTTGCCAGGATGCAAGGATGCAAGGATGCGAGGATGGCAGGATACGAGAATTGGCAGAACTACAGCTACCGGCAATCAGCACACCGCGGGCAATGATGATATCCAACCGGTGCCATGTCGTTGTCCCTAACCGTGGCCGTGTCCCTGTCCCTGTCGCTGTCCCTGTCCCTGTCCCTGTCCCATTCACTGCTGTCGTATCATGTCTGTGTCCTTGCTGTCAATGGGAATGCAACTGGCAGCCAATGCCAGCTCAATTTCAGTTTCAGCTAAAATGATTTCAATGGCCAGGCAACAACAAAAGCAGCCGCCGCGGAAATGTTGTCAATTATGCGTGTGCGTTTGCCAATGCAGCCCCCCTCCGGCCACCCTTCCCCCCACTAGCTGCAGCTCAAGCTACTACTTTTGGTGCTGCTCCTGTTACGACATGTGCCGGATGTGCTGGCTCATGTCGATTGACTCACTCAGCGAGAGAGAGGGAGAGAAAGAGAGAGAGAGAGAGTCGAGGTGAGAGTGAAAGAGATTCAGAGAGAACTGTCAGCCCCAATTGACTGCAACTGCTTTTCAGCTGTCAAAAGGCGAACAAAGAAGCACACAGCTGCATGTTGTGGCCCAGTTAATGTCTGTTTATGCTTGTTCAATTACAGAATATGCTATCTGAAACTCATTGAAAAACAAACAAACAACAACAATTGCTATATCGCTGCGTCTATATTTGATTTAAGCCCAGTTAAGTGCATTTAAATATAGCGCTATTAATCAACTGTTAAACCAATTCTAATTCCAATAATTTTTATCGAATTTTAAGTGCAACGGAACTGCACATTCCAAGTGTCGCAATCTCCTTGATTCACATCCGAGCTCAATGCGAATCTTTAATTATTTTAATGAGCTTTGTGCCTTTATCGCTTTGTGGCAGTGTCAAAGTCTGACTTTTGGTCCATTGACAGGGGCTTGAGTCCTTTTGCCTTTTGTAAGCTAAAATTTGCATTTTTTTTTGTTGTATGTGCCACCACAGTTTAAATCGCAATTGCATTCGGAATGGGAATGGGAATGAGAATGGGAATTGAAAATGGAGAATCGAAATCTGTACGGGAATCCTTAACCAACTGCTTGGCATGTAAACATTGTAGCCGCTGCTTGTGCGGCTGCCGCTTCGAGTCCGCAATTTATGAAGTTGCAGCCGTAATGCGCTTTTAACCTGCAGCATCGAATGCTCAGGAGACGCCACAGCCGGTGGCGCTTATTATGCCGGGCACGTGGGCCAAAACTAAACAGAGCTACACACACCGCACTCACACACACACACTCACACACCAGGGGCATAAATAGCACACATGAGTGTAGATAAAGGGAGAGAGAGAGGGAAGGCAGTGTGAGGTTTAAGGAGGCAAAACAACATAAAATGTTACACGAGCTCTGCATGTGCTGTGCACAATAAATACGCGAAGGAGGAACCGAGACAAGGCAAAGGGTGCTGTCAAATGGCATGGTCAAGTAGTTGGCGCTGTTTAAAATTTCGGAGGCACACACACACGCACTCACACACGCACAGGCAAAAGCTGCACATAAATAACAAACATGCGTTGCCCTGTTTGTGTAGGGGAAAGCTATAGGTTAGAGGGATGCTGAGGGGAAACTCGGGCTAAAACTCGGACAAACTAAAAGCCACAGAGTTCAAGTCCAATGCTATTCAAGGGGAATAGGGTGACAGAGGGGGGAGAGGGAGGAACGTGTTTCATTGGCACAATTAAAATAAACCAAAAAGGCGACCAAACTGAAAAACAAAACAAACTGAGGCGTGAAAGTGTTGCGCCTGAAAGTATGCACAAATATTTTGACAAAAGCAAATGTTTATCAACTTTATGCTCTTTGGCCTTTGCATGCGATTAAGAGAGACACACACACGCACATACACAGAGAGAGAACAAAGCAAGGGACAGAGTGACAGGCAATGGGGAACGAGAAGTGGAAAGCTCTAGAGTGCAGAGTGAAGGCAGAGAGTTAGAAAGTCAAAGTCAAAGTTGTTTGTTTGTTTGCAACCTTCTGAGCTGCATGCAATCACAAAAAAAGGGGCATATTGATTCATGCAAGCAGTTGGTCAGCTCCTAACAAATTCGAATTCTACAGATTAAGTTTATATATTTAAAAATGCATGCAATACCAAAGTATTAGTCATAAATTCTTGCAATTAGTTGCAACGATTTAATTTGTTATTAATATATACCAATAGTACAAATCTTAAGTAAATTGGAATCTATTCCCAAAAAAAAACTAATCTATATATTATATAATATAGACAAGTTTACATAAGCTCAATTAATATGCCCTTATTTGTTATAGTTTATTATTCATGTTTTTCCTTTCTTTATTTTTATACCCTGGTTTTTCTTTGGCGTTAAATATATTGTAAAATGTTTATTTCAAATAAATAATATTATTTATGCATATTATTGTGCATTTGTATTCTTAGTTTCTACACTAAACAATTTAAAATATAATTAGCAATTTAATTCTCTGCTAATGCTATTAAAATCAATTTATTTCATAATTCATATTTATTATGCAAAAATGCTTAGATGCTTTATTCACTAAATTGTAATTTAAATTCTACATTCAATTGTTAAATTGACTATTAAATTATTTCATTAATTATTTAATTTATGTAAAATATATTTAAATTTTTGTACATTCTAAAAATTGTTTCGTTTATTTCAAATATATTAAAATGTAGGAGTATTTTATTTTATGTATTATTATTATTGTATTATATTTATATAATTGCTTAAACACATTTGCATTATATTAATTAATTCATTCATTAAATTGCTAACTTGTTCATACCTACGTAGAGTATTAGATAATTGTTCTGGCCCAAGTTGCAGCTGTTGTTAGCTGTTGCTGTTTTTCAGACCAGTATTGAGTGAAGTGCAAGACACACGCTTGGACGAGTGTGCAAAAACCCAATAACCCAAAGCTCAAGGTGACAATGATGAAGATGACGACGACGACAACGACGACGACAACGACGATGAGGACGAGGTTAAGGATGAGCATGTTGGGAAGAAGGATGCAAGGGACAGTCACTCACTCAGTCACTCAGTCAGTCAGCCAGTCAGGCGCAGACATAGGTGTATGTGTGTGTGTGTTTGCATTTGTGTAAAGGTGTATGAGTGTGTGTGATGCTTGTTTGTTTACCCTTGTTGTTGCTGTTGTTGCCTTATTATATTTCAGAAGTAGACGAATGCGGCACAAAGCGTTTGCTGGCGCCTTTTCATTGTTGGACAATGAGACATTGAGGCTAAAGGATGTGTGTGTGTGTCGGGTGCCAGGATGGGGAAGGGGGAGGGGGGAATGAGGCAGGTAGAGAAAGCTATTCATTTTTGATACAGTTGCTTGTTTGTTTGCCAACCCCTTTGGCGGCAAGTGCATAAGCTTGGGCTGTCGTTGTCGTTGTTGTTGTTCACCTTTTTATTCCACTCTTGTTTTGTTTTGCTTTTTTTTTCTTACTTTTTCGAGGTCACCTTATGCTCACATGGCCGCATGCAGTTGAATAAATTTGTACAATGTCACGGCAATTATGTAAAACAGCGCCATTAGTGCAAAGATTTTCACCTCGAGCGATTTTACCTGAAACGGACGGATGGACAGGGACCCGGACATGGACCCTTGACTGACTGTGCCTGACTGGCTGACTGACTAACAGACTTACAGACTTACAGACCGACAGACTGGGTGACTGACTGAATGACTAAGAGACTGACTGAGTGACGTGGCTGCATTTGTTGAAATTTATGAGGCATGATGTTGCCGCTTGCCGAGTTGCCTGCAACGCAAGGACAATGCAAATGTGTATGCACATGTGAATCTCCCTGTGTGAGTGTGTGCGTGTGTGTTTGTATATGTTGATGATGTTGCCATAGCCGTTGAAGCTGTGATGTTGGTGAATTATTTATGCCAAGCTTGACATTTACTTAGGCAACATTGTCGTCCAACGTGCAACGCAATTTACTGTTGCACATATATATATTTTTTAGTGCATATTTTATGTCGCATTTACTATTTATTAATTGCAACAGGCCTGGTGTGAAATGATATATATATACGACTTCATAGATTCATATTACAAGCATCTATAGCGGATTTTCATAATAATAATGGTTAAAAGTCAGCTCAGTCAGCCTCAGTTGCAACGCAGCAGCCGCAATGCTTAAATTCATTTTAAATATTCATAATTCAATTTTGACTTCGTTTTTCTTACAACTTTTGTGGGCAGTCAACGCTGTGAGCTCTTCTTCAACTTCTACATTTTGTTGTTGCTGCTGTTGCTTTTGTTGCAGTTGCTGCCGCTGTTGCAACTTGTGTTGTTCTCCACTTGGTTTATGTTATTAATGAGCAAAAGTCGAAATGCATGCCGTAGACAGTTGAAAAGAGAAGGAAAGAAACAGCACAGCACAATGAGTTGAGATAGCAACACTTGAACAGTAGTTAAGAAATGAAGAAGTAATAGATAGCTAGGTTTAATAGATATATATGCTTATATGTATATATATATATATATATATACAACTGATAACTAATATAATTAATAAATGAACTAAAAGAGTTTCTACAATTTTAGCAAAACAAAGTTGGCTTGGATTACTCTGAAAGCAAAAGGGTTTAAACTGAAAGTTACATTTCTTAACGCCTGTTGTTGTAGCTACTTCAATATTTAACCACAGCTACAGGACGTTGGCCTGCTTGCAACTCAGTAGTCCAGTTCAGGCCGCGGGCCGCGGGCAACGGGCCTTGCAACTTGCAACAGTAGCGCGCGTTTGTTAAATGCAACGAAAACAAAGCAAAGTAATAATTTCCAAAGTTCTGACGTTACTTCCACTATCTGCAAAACATGCTGCAACATCCTATCCTCATTCCATTCCCTTAAACCCCCCCCACTTTATTTCCTGATCCCCCTGGCTTGCGCTCGCTGATGCACTTAAATATGTATACTGTATTTTTAATATGGCCGCGTGGCCATTACTTTGCGCTAAATAAAGAAAGTAAAATATGGAAAATTGAAAGGCCGACAGTAGACTACAAAAATTAAATAATACTTTGCGTGCATCCTCCAGCGGAGAAAATTGCAAAAAAAAAAAAACAAAGATGAAAACTTGAAACTTGAAATGATTTTGTCGTTTGCCAAAGCGAACTTTGACTTTGCCAAAGAGCCAAAGAGCAGGAGCAGCATCAGCAGCAGCAGGAGCAGGAGCAGCTTCTTTTGGCTTTAGATTCCAACTTGGATTCGTACATGAGCTCAGCAGGAGCAGTTTGAGCTGCTGGTGCTTAAGCCTTTAGCTGTCAGTTGAAGCTGGGCAAATAATAATAATAAGCATAATAATGCATGACTCAGTTTCAGATTTCACAGTTTATTCATTTTTCTCTATCTGTTGTTATTGTTGTTGAAAAAAGTCGCACAGAAGCCGCGCGGGTATCTAAATAAATAGCTCAGCGATTTTACATTCTGCTCAACGGCTCAGTGAAGTTTCTCTAAGTTGTAGCCAGCGAATGGTCCCCAAGTAAAGCGTGTATCTGTATCTATGAACTGGCAGTTGTTAGTTGACTACCTTTAGGTAGATCTTTGGCAGCGACGGCTGCTTGGGGGATTTATGTTGTGAAAAGTGAAACATAAGCACACTGGATTGCAGCGACTTTAGTAAGCCAACAACAACAACAACAACAACAACAACAACAACAACAACAACAACAACAACAACGGCAACAACCACAACACATACATATATACTACGTATGTATATCTAGGTACTATCTACTTATATAAAAGCAACGACACGTGCCATTTCATGAGGCAGCAGCATAAACGCTGAGCGGCATCACCCCAACCACATGGCCCCAATCCTCAAGACCAGATAGCTAACAGATAGGTAGCAGATATATGAAGTTGAAATGAGTTCAAAAATGTTTATATCCGTTGCAATTGCCGGCAGGGAGCGCGCGCACGGATCATAAATCGCAAAAAAATGCGCTGGCAAATATTGCGGAAAGTGCGCAAAAATAAGTAAGAAATCGACAATAAGCACAGGAAATAAGCAGAGCACTTGAGCATATAAATATAAGTATAGTATATGCTACTATATTCTAGATAAACATACACACACTCACACACACACACCCGCTTTAGTTATGTTAGGTAGTGGTGCGCTGAGCTGCGCAGTCTAGCCTGTCAGGCCTGCCGTTGATCTAAGGCTTTTGTGGGTAAACAACTGATTCATCTGCTTAAACACAAACCAAATACATTTTTAATTGACTTCAAAATTAGTTTTGCTTCACATGATAAACAAATCCAACCAATGCAAATAAAAATAAAGCAAAACAAAACTGTTGCATACAAAAGATGAAAAAGTGCTGCGACGGCTGCACAATAAGTTGTGAACATTTCACTTGAGCTGAATTTTAGCAGTTCTTGATAATGTTTAAATTAATATTATATAGACATATATGTATTTTTTATACCCCGTACAAGGATATATTAACTTTGTGAAACAAATTTTTGTAACAGGCAGAAGGATGCATCTCCGACCCTATAAAGTATATATATTCTTGATCAGTATCAACAGCCGAGTCGATTGAGCCATGTCCGTCTGCCTGTCTGTCCGTCTGTCCGTCTGTATGAACGCGCCGATCTCAGCAACTATAAGAGCTAGAGACACAAAATTTGGCATCAAGGTTCCTGTATACCATACGCAGATCAAGTTTATTTTAAATTTTGGATACCTGCCCCCCTTCCCCCGCAATTTGAATAATAATAATAGCCACATTTTTCAACGTAGACACTTCTTACTTAACAGGTGCTTGAAGAATATCATACAGAAGCAATGCTGAAAGTTTCATCAAGATCGGTTTATAAATAAGACAGATAATCAGCAATTAAAGTTAGTTTTCCATTGAATCGTAGAGCAGCAGGCAGCACATGTGTGCGAGCGAGATAGCGATCGACTGTGATACATGCGTCCGACTACCAAGTGTGCACATGTGTGCGAGCGAGAAAGCAAACGACTGCGACACAAGCATAAGTAAATGAAGTCGTAACCCTCAGGTTTTGATTGAATGTGTATAAATATGTGAAAGTTAGTTGCTATAAGCAAGCAAAGAATTCATATGCAAAATAATGAGAGTTTCAAAGGGGTGTACAGGGTATTATACTATCGAATGCGGTCGACTGTAGCCTTTTCGACTGGTTTTAATACATAATAGTTTAACTTAATGCTGGCTAGGCGAAACCATTCGATTGACCCTCGCACACACTCAAATGCACAATAAATGTAATAAAAATACAACTAAACACAACAGCAAATAGCATTTAAACTTTTTCTTTTGTGCTCCATGGTGAGGGAAATTGGAAATGGAAATGGAAAATGGGACTGTGGCAAGGTTTCGCTTACGTGCCACAAATGCAGCGAATTGGAAAACGTGTGCGGCCATTTGTCTGGGCACTGAATGCTGGATCCTGGCCACTGCGATACTGAATAGTTATGAAAGTTGAATTTGATATTTGTGGCAACGGGTTACACATAATTATGAACTTGAGGTGTCAAGTCGAGCCACAATTTTCGGTGGTGTTTTTGAGTGGGGAATTGCTTTGATATTTAAACAAGTCAATTGTGAAACTCATGTGTGGCAATTACATTGTTTGTAACTTATGATTTGTTTCATTTGTTGTTAATTAACTTTTAACACATTGCAAATTCCACTATCTCTCTCTCTTTCTCTCTCTCTCTCTCTAATAAACAATAATAAAACATTATGAGTCTAGACATTTAATTGCTTTTATTCGATAATAAATGCACAATAATTCTCTCTTAATTAAGAAAATCTATTTCGATGCTGGAACTCTGCTCTAGCTCACTATTCATTCAAATCTCTTATGCCAAGCCAGCTGATAACATTCGAAATTCCAAATTTGAGTGTAAATACTATGAGTATTATACATTTTGCACTGTTTGTATTTGCTTTCGATTGCTGAAATCAGTGGTTGTTTAAACTCAGCAGCGTACACAACATCAGAATGCAAAATCTATTATTATGGATTTTAATAGCATTGTTTAATCTCTTTGCCATGTCAACTACCTCCGCCTCAGAGCAATCTGTGAATAATATGGTGAGTACTTGAAAAATTATATCAAAGAACGATCACAGAAAAACAAATGGTTATCAGTAAGATTAATTTGGAAAGCTTTATCCATATAAAAAGCTTTCTGTAAAAGTTTTACTGTTACAACTGAAGCGATTAAACAGAAAATGATATGAGTATTTGCAGAGGTCAATGTTAAAAAGGTCAAAGTAATCTAAAGAGCTTACAAGTCGTCTTTACTATTCTAAATTCTATTTAATTTCTGTATCGATTCAATATAAATACTGCTAAGTGCAGGGTATCTTCTAGTTCAGCATAATAAAAGAACTTGAATTTTATTTAAATAGAGCTGCGCCTTATCCAAGCAAATGGAAAATCAATGTGCCACATATTGCCACAAGGCCTTGAAACCTCTGCTGCAGATAGCGCAGCAATATCTCGAGAAGGATGCAAAGTTGGCAGATCTTGTGAAACAAGTGGGAGAGCTACAGCTACAGTTATCAGTCTACAAAGAAATGGAATCCAGGAACAAAGAACTACTCGAAATGGCAGCTAATGTAGTTGAGATAAAGGAACAGCTTTCCACTATCCAACATCAGAAGCTGCCTGAGCAACAGTCAACAGAAAGGACAAAGGATAAAAAATTGATAGAGAAGCCTAACAGCTGCCTATCCTCGGGTAACACATCTAATTTTCAAAAGATCAAAATACCTGGCATAGAAGCGTTTTCAGTACCATGCAATGGACACATTGCTGGACCCGGTTGGACACTCATTCAGCAACGCTTGAATGGATACACTAGCTTCTTCCGTAGCTGGGATGCCTATCGCGAGGGTTTCGGAGATTTCAACAATGAGTTCTTTATCGGTCTGGAGAAGCTACACCACATGCTAGCCAGTCAACCGCATGAGTTATACATCCGCATGGAGCATATGAATGGGGAAATTCGTTATGCACGTTACGACAACTTTATGGTCGGCGATGAGAACTCTCAGTTCAGGCTATTGTCCCTTGGTAAGTATTCTGGAAATTCTTCAGATGCTTTGCGCAGAAACGTGAACATGCAGTTCACCACCTACGATCGCGATAATGATAAGCATAACAGTGCAAATTGTGCTCGAATTCAGAAGGATGCCTGGTGGCATGCTGCGTGCTCGGATAGGTTCGTATATGGAATATAAATAAATAATTAATTTGATTGTTTACTTCCCTTATGTTCTCAGCAATCTAAATGGAATATATAATAGCGAATTACGTTGCATCTATTGGTATTTCCCGACCCTACGCAGCAATTCAGATTGCCTTAAGACAGTGCACATGCTCATAAGGCCGAAATCTACCTAATCATTTAATTTTTAGACACTACAAAATTATAAATAGAAAATCGACTGGTTAAATATTTGCGTCTTTCTATTGTCAATAATTCAATACATCATCAACAATGTTCGTTTACTTATATTTTCTACTAATTAAATTTAATGAAGAAAATGTCATAACTTTTCGTTAAGCAGCTGCCATCTAGTGTTTAGAAGTGGAACTACCGAAGCGAGTGACTGGCATCATTTTGTATGACAGCTTTAATGTATGCTTAAGAGTAAATTAATCAATAGCGTAATTGCAAATTAACTACAAACCAACAAACGCAATCTTCTTATTATATAAACATTTTCTTCAAATTATCAATTTACAATTATAATTTGGGTACAGGTTATATTGCAGTCAATTATCTCGATCCGTTACATAATTTTGCTTATCGTCCACCTTTAATATCAAATTTCATTTATGAGCAATTTTCATTTGCACTCAGCTGATGATAAACTCTCATTTCTCCCTCTCCTTCACCCACCTTACAGCTGAGGCAAAGCCATCAGCCCATTTTCGTTAATTTTTTTGCTAGAACATTTTTTAATTTCCCAGCATCGTTGTCGGCAATGCATTTTGGCCAACCAGTTGCCCAGTTTTGGACCGTTGGCCCGTTAGCCCATTGGCCCGTTTTGCTTGGTGTTTCGTCGGTAGCAG
This sequence comes from Drosophila funebris, assembly GCA_018901825.1. Lineage (NCBI taxonomy): Eukaryota > Metazoa > Arthropoda > Insecta > Diptera > Drosophilidae > Drosophila > Drosophila funebris. The sequence goes on from JAEIFK010000682.1 coordinate 11,555,855, forward strand.
CTTTAGTTACTGTTCTAAACAGGGCAACGGTCCAAGTGGTAACGGTAGGTGAAGCAGGAGCTGCAGTTGGTTCTGGAGCGGTAACAGGAGCATCAGCAGCAAGAAATGCGGTTACAGTGTCCAAAGGCCGCCCTGGAATGCCATAAATAACGTTGTCGGCAAAGCAAGTCCAAAGTCCGAGGCGGACGCCAGAGATCGTTGGGTGTTGGTTGCATGGGATGCCACTACCCCCCGTACACCAAACTTCTCCCCCTTCTCCCAAACTGCCGTTGCAATGTGCAACGAATAGCGGCACGCTGCGTTACGTTTTTGGCTCTAAATTAAATTTTTGCCAACGCCAAAGAAGCTGCAAAATTTTTGTGCTGCGCATTGCACTGATGCGGCGGAAGCTAAGAGCCATTAGCAGTGCTCCCTAGTTCCAGTTGCTATCCTGCTTCTACTCCTCCTGTTCCTGTACAGATCCTGAAACTATTTCTCTAGAGCTGGATTTGCTTTGTGGCCACGGCTCATTATGGCTATGTGTGCGTGCGTGTGTGTGTGTGTGTGTGTGTGTGTGTGCAATTAGTAGCGCTTTTTAGTGTCTTTGCACCCTGGCAAATATCCAAAGGGCAAGTGATATGAGCTATCATAGGACTCATTGAAATTTACGTAGCATCCATAGGAGGGAGGCATAGAGACAGCGACAGAGACAGCGACAGCGACAGAGAGACTTCTTGATGTTGCCACATAATTCTACAGACAATGGCTAGACAGCTGACCAGTTGGACTGACAGATAGCTTGACATGGCCATAAACTGTTGGACATGACAAGTTGGTGTGATATTTGCGACAACTTGTTTCTTCCCCCTTTCCGCTTTCCGCTTTCCGCATTAGGTACTGTCTTGTCTCTCGCTTGTCTTGGCATTGTGGTTTGACAAAAAGCCGCACGTTATCCCTGCTAAGTGCAAAAGTGGATTGCAAACCAGGCTGCTGCAGCTACAACAGAAATAAAAAATAGGAAAAAATTAAATATATGGAAGCCAGACAAAGACACTTGCAAATGAACAGTGAGGTAGGCGCCAGGTAGAGTTACGCGACGCTTGCAACAAGCAACAAGCAACAAGGCAGTAAGGCAGCCCGGCAACAACGGAGAGGCATATAAATGATGCTCGCGGCGGCGCTGCCGTGAAGTGCATAACGTGGTAGCCAACATTATTAAATAGTTGAGCAGCAGCTACAAACAACTCTCTGTCTGGGCAACTAAACCAGGAGCAGCAGCAGCAGGAGCAGCAGGAGAAAGAGAAGGAGATGAAGAATGGAAAGGAGAAGCACAGTAAGTACCATAAAAATGTTCAAAATACACGTAAAGCGTGCGCCGGGTACCTTAGACAACGACAGGTTGACAAAGAGGGATCTGAGCTGGGGAAGGGCAAAGGAAAGGTGATGGGTTAATGTGCATCTTGACTGAGTTATGTTGTGTCAAGGCAGTCATGATGTGACCGCTAAGAAAGTGCCAAGTGTCACAAGTTCAGCACTAAAGTATGATTGAAACGGAATGTAACCTTCATTGTGAATGAAACTATGTGGATAACACTGCATAACCCTAAGTATTTGAATGCCCATGGAGGATTAGAAGGTTACTGAACCGTGATGAGAGCTCTCTTAACTTTGGGGGGGGACGATTCATAGTTCAACAATTAGAAACTGCACTCTCTCGTTTTGGCTGATTAAAATGAAGACTTTGGGATATTAAAGATGAAGTGACTATGAAGGATATATAAACTATGATAAATGAGAAATGTCTTTTTGAGATTTTAGAGAACTTAATTAATTCCCTTGCTATTTCTAATATTGCAACTTACAACTGGCGAACAATTTAATATATTTTTGTGTTTGGCATTAATTATTACAGATTGTCATTTGCAATTGAGTACAGAACAGTATTTAATTGAGATGTCTGCGATGCAAATGGAAATTGATTATGTTTAAGAAGCATATGAACATGAGCATAAAACATCCTCTTATCCTGCATTGTTGTTTGGAATAAGTACATCATTTGGACTGAAAATAGACCCAAGGCATAGGCCAGAATCAGACTTATCAAGCGCACGTAACCGGGCAACAGTATCAAGAATACTCCTGCCACACACAACAAAAATAAAAAAATACAATGAAATTGAATTTAGAGTAAGGTACCAGGCACGTACTCCTAGATATGGCCGGCAAAACTTTTTTTTCACAAATTATTTTTGAAGAAAACTTTTGCTGCGAAAGTTGACTGCATAATAAAGAATGAACAAATGAACGAATGAGTGAGAGAGAGTCAGCGCGCGAGTGAGCGAAAGAGAGAGAATAAATGCCAAAAGCAAAGGCGGCAAGCAGAGTAGAAACACAAAAGAAATGGATGCCCCCCCCCCACTCTGCATGTTCTGCATTTAGCTTTGAAATGGCAGCGCAAATCAAAATTCTGTGTATGATACACAAGGTGGAGGAACGAGGTGGGATGACGGATGCCGTCATGGGGTGATAGCAATGGACTTTAAACTTTAAAGAATTTAAGCCTGCTAGTCCCCGGCTAATTGGCTGCAATGGGGATGCTAGATGCCATATCGTACAGATCGTAAGCGTAATGTTCGACGACAAATCAAGCATACGCCACGTAAACGACTTTGCGTTTGCGGCTGCTGATTTTGTTTGAATTGCTTGAATCGTCAGCTAAAACAAACAGCGCGCCAGGCATGCAAAGCATTTCGAAAATGAAAGGAGCTACAGAATACAGAAACAACAAAAAAATGCAGGATTCTCCCCCTACTTTTCCCTAACCAATAATAAAAATGAAGCATAAATTTTTCACTTATTTGGACTGCCATTGAATTTTCACAACGTTTCATAGAGTCTGCATTGTTGTTGGCCCTACACATGTACAAATGTACGTGTATTCATCAGGCACAACACACATATCACTCATACATATGTATGTGTGTATGAGTAAATACATATATTTAACAAACGGCACGCGGCGCTATGAAGCCAACGTCTCATATGAATTTTAACATTTTCTGCACAAATGAATGAGTTTTAATTTAAGCATAATTGCTTTTTGTGGTTTTTTTTTTTGGTTGCCACATTTCTCGTGAATTCTTTTACCCATCCTAGCACCCACCCACCCATATATATTATTAACGCTCTTTTATAACTTGCCCGATAGATACTATGGGTGTTGTAAACTGTTTGTTTACCCTGTTGCACTCTGTGGGAGTTATAGCTATTGTCTTTTATATTGGCAAACAGCTGTTACATTATCTATACATGAATTACATGTTTTCTGATCAGAGTCATTTATTATTTACCGTGTTATCGAACAATTTACATTTTATCATTGGAAATCTGATTAATATAAACTTCTGCATTTTTATACTTTATTTACTATTTATTAAATATAATTTTATTTACTATTTATTAATTACAATTTTTCATCAATAGATATAGATATTGATACACCTCATCCAATTTTTTTAGTTAGCTATAAATAACTATTGACCGTGCAATTTCAAAAAATTTCTTATTATAATTTATTATTTTAAAAATGCTATACAAGTTTTATTTATTTTACTTCTTAAGCTTTATTCATTACACTTGCTCATCAACTTTTAAAATGGTTACAGCTGATCTAGTTTATATTAACTTATAGGTAAATATTAAATTATTAATTGATATGATTTATAATTTAATCAACTTTTACAAATATAGATACATATTATTTAAGAATTATTTTTATTAATATTCTGTTGTTATATTTCATAATCTCTACCTATTATTTTATTTCTTTTAAATACTCCAAGCTATCACATTGATTCTAAACTCGATTAATTGTTTTTAATAGTTAAGACTTTTCTACATTGTATATTCATTTATAAATGGTTTCTTAGCTACCTTTAGTTAGTCTGCTTTTTAGTTGTTATAATTAATATAATTTATTTGCTAACATTAACTATTCAATTAGCAAAACTGAATTCAATTTAAGATTTCGCGAAGTATCTTACGGTCGAGTAGTCATGGGCTGTTACAGCTGCTGTTCATGTTGTTATTGCTGTTGATGGCGAATGTAACGCATGCTTAACAAGGCTCTATGGAGATTAACTTTGACTAGTGGCTTGAAAATTAATAAGAGCATAATTACAGTTGCAGCATTAAGGATCGAGAGTTGACGCTTTAAAGCTCAAACTTTTTGGTGTCAGCTGCAGCAGAGATGTGTAGATTTGGAATAAATCCTGTTGGAGCAGGAAGGAAGTTTGTCCCGCAGACAGAAGACATTTGTCTTGCTGTTTGTTGCGTTGTGATGGTTGGTTGGTTGGTTAGTTGGCTGGTGGGCTGGTTGGCTGGTTTGCTGGATGTTAGCTGTTGACTGTTGCTGCCACCGCAGGACGCAATTCCCTGCACGCTCAGGCTAAGCTCGTCGAGCATTCGCTGTGCCATAACCAAAACAATCATCATTTGGACACTTTTAATACTTTGTGTGCTAGGAAGTGGGACTGCTGAAGCCTTTGCCGATCCCGAGGCAACAGCGGTAACAAGTGGCATCAACAGTGACGGCCAGCAAGCAGCCAACAGCCAACAGTCAACAGCCAACAGACGATAGTCGACAGTCGACAGGCGACAAAAGTTGCCACAGTATCTGTCGTTGCCTAATTTCATGCGACATAAAGTGTCGTCGGACTCGGGCAGTCAAAACTTTGCAAACTGAAATTCGTTGCGTCTCTCGCGGGATTGAAATTTATGCGTCCTGGGAAGTTTTAAAGGCACAAACAAACATTTATGCACACAGACAAACACACACACACACACAAAGCAATAATCAAAAACTTGGCGTGCTGATTAGTTATTTTGTTGGCCAGACACATATAGAAGTCCGTGTGTGTGTGTGAATGTATGTTGCTGCAACATGTGGCAATGTTTACTCAACGCCAAAGGCTATGATTGGCAGATTACAGATAATTACTTGTGTTTGCTTCAAATTGTTTTATAACTTTTTAAAAATTTCTGATCTTTAATAATAACATTTTCTGAATCGTCCTAATCGACTGTTAAATACCCTGTAATTATCAAAGAGCTCTATTGAGAGCTTTATTATATTTTCTTTATTAAAAAAATTCCACTTCGTTTAAATAAAAGCGCATGACTGCGTGATACCCCTTAGTAAGTTGTTGAACACTTTTTCATTTAGGAAAGATCTAAAATTTAAATGGAATTTTCAGCATTTAAAGGATTTGCCTTTGCCAGCGTAGAGTCTATTTAAGGTAAACCCCAACTAAGAGGCGTTTGTTAAATGGGCCTTGGCTGGCAATTGTAGTTCTAGTTGTAGTTGTAGTGGTAGTTGTAGTTGTAGTTGTAGTTGCACTTGCCCCCTTTGTTAGTTGCCAGACCCTTGCCAATCCCCCTCTCTCTCTCTCTCTCTCTCTTGGCGACCGTGCCTTGTGGCACACATTGCAGCGAGTGCTGTTTTATTTTAGAGAATTTAGAAGCAACTGCCTCTCGTTGTGCACTCAGCACAACTATTTCTCTAGACCGTTCAACAACAACAATATCAAAAAGTTGTTAATTTTTACGTAATGGGAAAAGTTTTTAATCTCTCGTTTTGTTGTGTTTTTTTTCTGTCTTTGTTGTTGTTGTTGTTTTGGCACGCATTGAGAGCGCAACAGAGCAAACACAATAAAATCAGGCTTTATGGCAACTCTGGCTAAAACCTCAAAAACAGTAAACCAAATACAGTTTCAGTTACAAAGCTGCAACCGTAACAGCAACACAATTACAACAACAAGAACAACGAGCTACAAAACTGCCAAATTACCTCAACTATTTTCAATAAAAAAGCAGCAAATAAAGCTGCTCAAATAAGAAATACCCTTTACTATACATTAATGTTGTAAATACATAACTTATCTATATACTCTGCAGTTGTTTATATTTTACTTATTCTCGTCTGCTTCAGCCTGTTGCAATATACTTAACCAACTCTGTTATACCCATTTAGTTATTTTACAGGTGTACAGGGTATACAATACTGTTCTTAAATATGTTGTGGGATACTCGTTTACCGATTGCCATTTAGAATTAATGCCACGGTACAAAAACTAATTTGGTTGCCAACCTCATAATCAGTTATTCGCCGAAATTCGATTGCCAGGCCATAAATTGTGCAGACTCCCGTTTCGCCAGCGGCAGCGACGTCGACAGCGCTGTCATTATCATCAATAAGTGATAAACTTTAGACAAATTTGTCAAAATTAACTGTCACAACATTGAAATTTGCGGTTGCAGATGCAGCTGTTGCCGCCAACAGCGCCACCGCAGCTGCTGTTGTTGCGCTGCAACATGTTGCTAACTGTGCGCAACATGTTGTGCTTGTCAAGCAATTTAATATGTTGATAAGCATAACAGTTGTCGCATTATAATTTTCTTGTTTTATTATATATTATATTAATAAGAATACATGTTTTACAGAGAATAAAACTATTGACAAATATCCGAAAATTTATTTCAAATGCATTATGCAAGAGTATTTAACAGACAGACAGCATGCAGATAACATTATTTGCTAAGTAAATCTTATTACATTTTAAGCTGCATGCAATTTGATTATATGTAATAAATAATATATTAAATAAATGAAAGTAAGGTAACAGTTACAATATTTTAAAACTGAATTTCCATGAATTTATTGCAGATTTAATGCCTGTTGAATGCATCTCAGCTTAACAACCAGTCTAATCAACTGCAAAGCATCAAGTTATGTAATTTGTAGTTGCCATAGACATTCGCTTCGTCTAGAGTGGCTCAAGTGGTCCGCAGGGCGTTAGCTGAGAATGGTGAGATTGCTGAGAATTCTGCATGCTAATGGATTTACCTGTAGGGCTGAAGGGCAGTTCCCTTGGCATTGCTTTGCATTGCAATGTAATGTTGGCCAAGTGGCTGCTGCAGGGGCTTGTTAGTCTTGACATTGCCATTCTCGATTCACGAATCACGATGGTCTCCAGTTGCACTCAGTAGGCATTCGCCTAATTTGCTTTGCTGTGAATTGACTGTCACTGTGACTATGACTGTAACTTTAACTGTGACTACGCCACTTGGGCCGAATGCGAAACGGATGTTGGCCAGAAACGGCGATGTGTCGCCAATTTGCAACAATCGTAAGTGGCGCTGTGAAATTGTTATACTAGTAGTGGCAATAAAATGGCAGACAAGATGCTTGACTGCTGTTAACTGACGGACCGAGTGAATGACAAACTGACTGACTGAATGAGAGAATGACTGACTGACTGACTGACTGTCAGAGTCGTCGTAGCATTGTGAAGGCTATAAATGGCTTTTGGCTGTTGCTTATGCTCTCAACTGGGGGCGTGGCAAGTAGTGGCGAATGTGGGGCGGGGGAGATTGGCTGCCATGTGAGTGGAGCGTACGCTGACTTAAACAAATGACTTCGGGTAACGTCCTTTTGCTTGTTTATGCATAAATTCTAAATAATCCTGAAAAGTGAAATGCGCCAAAATGCGCTGCTTTCGTTAGCTGAAATTGCGCTTCACTCTAATGTTTGGCTGCCGGATTTGAAGGCATTAGTTGCCCGACCTAACCCCATGCTCAAAGTGGGCTGGACTACAGTATGTGCAGATATATGTACATGCATGTATCTGTATCTATATTTGTATCTGTAGATGTAGCTGTATCTGTATGTTGCCCAAGCTTTGTATGCGTAATAATGCTGCGTTATCAATTTACATTGGGGACTCTCTGCCTTAGTGAAATTTACTTGCAAATTTCGAATTACGTCAAAAAATATCAAGTGAACCGCAATTTCCATCTTTATTTTCCTTCTGCTGCTTCAGTTTGTTCTTCTTGCTGCTGTTGTTGTTGTTGCTGTTGTTGCTGGTTTTTTTGTTGGATTTTGATGGCAGCTCTCGGCAAATTTTCAATCAATTGCTACTCTTCCAATTTCATGCATGAGAGCTGCTTAAAAGGTAAAATGCCAGTTGACCGGCAACAGCAGTTGTGCCTCATGTTGCATGCAACGCACATGCACAGACACACCCTGCTGTGTGTCTGTGTGTGTGTGTGTGAGATATTCAAAAGTATTGGCAGCCTTGACGATGCCATGCGGCGATTGCCGTTTGAAGTCTGCCTGTCTCCGTTTATTGTTTTAATTTTGCACACAGTCCAAAGCATTGGACATTGTTTACCACTTTGCCATTTGGCTTAGGGTGCCAGCAGAAGCAACAACAACAACAATAACAGCAACGTCAGCAACGTCAACAACAACAGCAACAGCACCAAAAATACCAATTGATGTGTGCGTTAAGTGAATTGTTGGGTGGCGCCTCAGCATAGGAAACAAAAACTTTGTATGTGAGACAATTGTCTGAGCCAACAAGTAAGAGAGCCGTCAAGAGTTAAACAGAGCTCGGCTAACAGATACTCTGTAGTAAGGCTTAAATGAAATTCACTAAGCATTAATATGTGACAAAATGTGCACAGTTAATGCCGTCTTTATTAAGCTATACAGGGTATTCTACACATTCTATTCTCCAACGAGCTAAGCGATAATTCAGCAATCAGACATCCTGTACCTATGCTTAAATCAAATTCAGTTAGCATTGATATGAGGCAAATTGTGTACAGTTAATGCAGGCTTTATTAAGTTATACAGGGTATTTTATTCATTTGCAATGACTGCAGTATAAAAGAGGGGATAGAGGCATTGAAACAGGAGCAAGTGCTAAGAGGTGTAGGTCAACTGGTTTGTTGGGTATTGTGAAAGAATACGTAAAAGGTTGACGCAGTTCAATCCAAGAATAAAGTTAAAATGAGAGACAAATATGACTACAAAGAGATGGAAAGGGAAATATAAAAGAGATATAATAATTAAGCAAAAATTGATAAGAATAAAAGGCGGGAGGGACCTCAACTGTGTGGGGAGTAAGACAACGATAAGTTTAGCATATATATATATATATATAAGTTTCCTTAGGTCAGAGTTGCAATTGTTGAATGCCTTTTGTTAAACTGTTTATGTCTTTATTTATTTGATTTATTTCGCAGTTACCTAAAGAATTGCTTAAGCTTTAACATTTGCCCCATTTGCATCACGTTAAGCAGACATAAATTGCAACATCAGGTTGTCATCGTTGTTGTTAGCTCGTCTGGATATTTGTTGGCTATAACAAGCGTACTAATTGATAGCCCAAAAGTTGCCTTTAGTCAACATTTTTGGTGAGGTTTGAGCGTGCATACGTTGCGTATACATCATATGTGCTTTGTGTGTATATATGTATGTAATAACTCTTTGTGCCGCGCCAGGGAAACTATAAGTGCAATTGAAGTTCCTTGGCAGAGCCTCAAGATTGCGCCACTCGATGTCCTTTGCGTTCTGCAAGTATGCGTGTGTGTGAGTGTGTGTATGTACAGAGCAGAACTCAGTCAGAGTCGAAGCTCAGTTGAGCTGCCTGACAGAAACTTGCTGCAATTTTCGACTTGACTGCCAAGAAGTTGAACTCGCACTCCTTCGCGTTGTCCTCGTCGTAGTCGACAAGTTATTTTATTGATAAACTTTTTTGTGGAGTGGCTGACAGAGGACGGCGATGAGCAAGGGATGGGTGAAGAGGTGGGTGGTGCAAGCGGAGTTTTGTGGCGACGGTTGGGCGGACTCTTTGACGGTTGCTCTGCGCGCTGTCTTCACATTGTTTGGCTTAAATGGCATTAAATCCTTTTAATGCTGGGTGCCGGCAACGAGGGAGGTCGACAGACAACTTGCAGGCACTTTGGGGAAATCAATTGTGCTGATTGTCCTGCAATTGAGCTGCCTCGACTGAGTCGACTGACTCGACAGCTGGCAAAGGGATTGTCATCGGGATCGTAGCTAGTTGTATCCGTTTTTTGCTGCTGCTGCTGCTGCTGCTTCTGGTGCTGCTGTTACCGATGCTTGATTTTGTCTTTAGCTGAGTATTTATTTTAGCAATGCGACGGCACTTGGCACATTTTATTATTTTATTTACCATTTGCCATGGCTTCGTTGGCTGCGTTGGCCCCGTTGGCTCCTTGACGCCGTCGCTTTTAGGATATTATCCTCGTCGAGGCAAATTGAAAGATTTGCGCTGTTGTTTAAAGCGAAACATCGGCAAACTGTTGCTGGCATGCCAACACGACTCAGGTGAATGTCAATCCAAATGCGAATGCGAATACGAATGCTATTGTGAGTTGCTTTATTATCCTGCAAGAAGAAGGAGAGCGAGAAATAGGGTGTTGGGTGGGAGGGCGGCTTTGATGTTGCCAGGACACCGCTTTAGCTGCAGCAATGCGGCCTCGTGCTGGCATCTCCAGCATACCTTGCCACGTTTATTGCCACTTTCAAGTTGCATGAAATTAAACCCGACATTTACGAGCAGCTATGTGTGGCCTCCAACTTGATATCCCGTGCAACTTGCAGCCTTACAACCTTGCAACTTAAATCTTAAAGACATCTCCCACTCACCGTTCAGCCTTTTAATTATGCAAATGTGCGGCTGGCGTTGCATTGAGGGTTATTAATTGCAAGTGCTGCATGCGGCTCAAGGATTTCAACTTTAAGGCTCGGTTAGGCCGCAGTCGCCCATTAGGCGGCCGCAGTCGCAGTCGCTGTTGCAGTTGCAGCATAAATACAAAAGGCTCAAAAAGCCGCGAGAAACAAAAGCCAAAGTGGCCAAAACCCCCCAACTGCCAGCAAATCTTTTAGTGCAATCTGAAAAGCGGCTCTAGCGCGGTCACGTTGCCTCTTTTGCTCTCAGTTGATAAGGAAAACGCTTAGAAAACGCGTGACCACAGCAGCCACAGCAATAGCTAGAGGTGCTGCGCGGCACTGGAGAAGCTGCAGCAGCCAAAGGAGTTGAACTCGAGCCTGGTTTTCTTGTCCAGGTGCACTCTGCCGCAAGATAAACTCCATGCGGCACGTTGGGGCAGCGGGGAAAACAGAAATTGTGTTTTAAGAAAAACGCAACTTTAGCAAATTTTCGTTTGTGCTGAAAAGTTTTTTCTATTTCTTTTTTATTTTGTTGGGTTTTTTTCTTCTTTTTCGCGCTGAATAAATCATTTTTGTGCTGCGCTTTTCTGTGCCTTTTGTTTGGTTTTTCTCTGTGATTTTTCTAGTTGATGTTGTTGCCATTGTTTTTCCACAGTCATAAAGCAATTGCCGTTAAGTGTTGTTAAATGCACGTGAAGTAAACTTCAAGCTGTTGACTTGCAACGTGCAGTCGTTGCATTGTTGCATGTTGCATGTTGCATGATCAGATTTTGGTGGCTTTCGCTTTGAAGTCAAATAAACTGTTGCATGCTTTTAGGCTGCTGTTGTAAATATTTACATATTATGCAAGAGACAAACAGGCACTTCAGCAGCATATAAATAAGTTATAAATATTATACTGTGATTTATCTATTTGTTTTTCATTTAAATTGTGAACTGACTGCAATATTTGCAGTGGGGCATTCCGTAAATATACTTGGAAATAGAAATATTCCAACAATTTGATTTCCATATATTCCATACATTCAGTTCAAGGCATAACTGAATCTCATTTTATTGCCGAATTTTGTTTTCATTCACTTAAGTATTGAGTCAACCTGCGCTTTCTAAAACTACCTACTACA